>MNCI01006405.1:449055-568468 GCA_015680685.1 Gnetum montanum
CTCAAGCGTTTGGAGGCGTTCTTGCCTGAGCCAGTAGCCAGGCGACGACGATTTTCTTCGATTATCTGGGCAATACCTATCACGTGGTCTCTGATAACGTTCTCGATCCATTGCAGTGTCTAGTTGTATGATTGCGGGGCAGGGTTGGTGTCTCATAGAGCATTCCCTCAACAGCTTGTTGTGGCCCCTGGCACCAGACAGTTGCCTCACCATGTGTTCTCTGGGGCTGACATCTTCAGTCGACGAATCCCTCTGCAAGGCCTAGGGTTTGTACATTGATCATTTCTGATGTATTACAACATGTTTATGATCATTCAATAAAGCATTCCATGGTCTTATAATATTTCTATNAATAAAAATATTTTTATTCCCCTATTTCTACAGAACAAATTAAGTGCGCGTTCTTTTCAGTTTTATCAATCTGTTATGGATCCCTCACTCTCAAAGTATCCTATTTAAACATATTATTCGAATAAAAACTGAAGATGGACATTTGTTTTTGGTCATAGGCTATTTATTCAGTTTCAGAATAGCCTCATTTTCATAGCCTTTTAGAAAAATTTCTCATTCCGAATTCTAGTTGTTAAAATTTATAAAATATTCAAAATTTGGAAAGCTGGATTTTATCTGATGTTGTGTGTCATGGTGCATCCATTAATAGTATCAACAATGACAATGATATGTTAACTGGATCTTGTTTAATTTACTGGAAATTTTAAAATTTAAATTATATTTTATTAAATAGATGTATCTTATAGGATGCAAATAACAAGCCTTAACCAATGAAGTGCACATCACTGCTTGAATAAAGAAATGTAAGCACCTAATAGATAGAATAGGTGACAAAATCTGTAACTTCAATGATCAATACTTGGTATTCTATTTTTGCTTATAAAAACTATAAGATTATTTTCCAAATTTACAAATGCTTCCAATCTTACCTAGCAATACACAATGTGTATGGAGATTGTGATTTAGAGTGCAAAGCTTTTTGATACCATATTAATCTCATGGATCTGATGTGTAAATTGTGATGCAACGGAAAACATTCACTTTGTAACCTTAACAGAAAGTGTGACACAATAAATTTAATGGAGTGCAACCCTCAAAGTTTTAGAAAGGAAAACCTCCAAGGTTACCTTCTCACGACACTTTGATTTTCCTCTACAGTTTTTAGTAATGATTTATAGTGCCCAGATATTAAATTGTGATACAATTAAGATTTTGGTTATGCATAATTGCAACTTGATAAGTTTTCTTCCTAGGAGTTTTCATTTAATCATTTGGTATGAACTATGAACAATGATATAGTATCTCTATTTCTTTCCTGCCTAAACATTCAGATAATTGCTAATTGCTAAAGAGGAAGGGCAGGGTATTCCATTAGAAAAATTATATCAATAAATCCATGAGTCCTTCTAGCAATGGATGTGTTTAGAAATCAATAATGTGTTTAGAAATAAATTTTATTAATTTTCAACGATCTAATGAGTTGAGCTTAATCTTAAAGATGCATAAAATATTACAATAATCAATAGGATACTAAAAACTTGAACCCCTTTTCATTATAAACCAAAATACAAGAAAGTTCAACCCATGAGATGATAAAATTGAATACATCACAATACAATGGAAGAAAAAAATGAGGTCCCTTACATTGCATTAAGTGATGAGGAGATATTGGAAGGAAGTTGCCCTGATAAGTTATCATTTCCAGGGAACTTGCAAATATAAGAACATTATTAAATGTTATTGGCAAATGACACTTTAGCTTTGATTAAATTCTAAATAGCCAGTGCATGATTCAGTTTAATAGGTGACAAAATTTCTTAATGGTAATTCATAAAAAATTTGCATGCTTAACCTACAAGAATGTTAGCTTGCTTAAGCTCTGGAATGAATTGGGGATGCCACCTGTCAAGTTATTAAAGCTCAAATCCCTAGCACAAGAAGAATGGAATAGATAAAAACAATTAAGCTTTAACCATACAAGATAAAATTTTATGTAATCCTTTGAATCTTTTCTTTTTGTTCCTAATTGAAAGCCATGTACCTCTTGGAGATAAAAGAAATAATTAATATATCTTTTGGGAAGATATGCAGCAAAATTCTAAGCATATTTGCCAACTAGTCAAGCATAAGCTTTTAACACATATGTGGACTAATGTGAAAGGCAAGAGACAATTTTATTTACACCACATTAGATCTAATAAATTGGTTGTAGAAACTCACTATCTCTCAGCTGCTATTTTCGACTATCGGAATGCTATTAGCAAGTTTCACTTATGTTCTCATCATTTTAAAATTGAAAGTGGAAGATGGATTCAAGTCCTCCAAGAAGAATACATTTGTAAGTTGTGCATATTAGTAGCCCTTGAAGATGAGTTGCATGTGTTTCTTTCTTGTGCTATGACTACCCATTTGAGACAACATTATAATGTAGCAAAAAGCCTGTATGATTTGTTTTTGATGCCCCCATTGGTGCTTAGTCAATTTGTAAAGGCTATTTTTATTTTTTCTGAAAATGTAATATCTATCTAATAGATTCTATGAGTTTTCAGACATAATAAAACTTCATTTTATTTCATTTCAATATATGATGTTGCTTTATGAGGTGCAATTTCACACATGTAAATAGCAATACAAGTAAGTGGCCATAAAGCATAAGTGATTAATCAAATCATTGACACCTATATTAGCAAGCACAGCCATAACAACCTTATATCACTTTCCACTATTAATTTGTGCTCCAAAAACTTTTCAGTCAATCCACATTTCTGGAAATCTCAGTTTTAAAACCAGCTAGGTTAAGTTTTGCACTGATTCTCAGAAATAAAAAAACTAAATTGGTGAAACTCATTCCGACTAGACTGTTTTGTTCTTGTATATTTAAAAAAGACTCATATTAATTCAAACTATTCAATCAAGAATGACTAGGATGTGCCCTTGGTAAGTGGAGGCACAATGGAACATCAATCTATGACTCACTATGTATGTTTGCATATGTGCATACAGAAGAGGTGCACTAAATTCTAGAGTAACTAACCTAGGGAGTAAAGAGTTTTCATCAATAGCCATACGTAATACTACAGTACAACTTAACAGAGGAAAGTCAATCATAGTAATTTCTTCTATCAATTTGTATCTATTATTGGACATTGAGAAAAGATGTAAATTAAACATTTCCTACAGGCCACCTCACTCATAGTTTTAACAACTCTTAAATCATAATCCAAGTTTCCTTATAAAGGATATGCTCTTAGCAGTAGTATTCTAGGGACTAGGTATTAACAAGAATAGAATACATGTCCGTAATGATTGCCCATAACAAATGACAAAGTTTGTAACTTCAATATACCATAGATTTTTCATTTCCAAAATAAATTATGGCACTTTGGCAACCGATTCTATTCTTAATACAAAGATTTGTGCTCTAAAATACCACATGCGAATTGTAAAATCAAAAATGAACTCAAAAAATGTAGGTTATCAATAACAATCCAAGAGGTCATATTTTGGCATTATAATTAACTGGTAGAAAAGTAGAAATGATTGCAAACTTGATAGAACTTGTTGCTTACAAATACTCTAATTGTTTCATATCACCAATAAATGATGGAATTTCCTCTGTTATTCTGGTGTTTCTCAGGACCCTGAAAATTATGGTCAAAATGTGAGAAAATCAATAATTTGAAAAGATTTATTACCTCCACTAGATTAACATAGCATGTTCTTACAATGTAGTGATTGCTTTCAAGTTTTTCAAAAAAGACAATGATGAAAATCCAGATGTTAGATCACCCACCCTCCTCGAAAAACACATGGAAACAAGTTTTTGAATACCAAGTTATCACAATAAGCAAACAAGCAAATTTTTTAGGATGAAGTTACTCACAGACTAGTCAATGACGTTAGCTTTGCAAAACTTGAAGGAATTGGGCCTTGAAGACTAGTTCCTTGAAATCTCCTGCATCAAAGTTTAACCAAAAAGAGTAAATGCATATAGTGGTCTAAAATTTGAAATTTTTTTCTTAAAGGAATATCAATAGCATCACGTATTAATATTAGTTGACAATGTTTAATACTATCAAAATTCAAAATCAATAATTTATACTATAACATAAAGAAGCATCCTAACAAGAATTTCTAAAATACTTACTTTTATTGATAGGCACCCTTTAAGGTTTTTAGGTTCAAGAAATCAAATTTGATTTGAGGGTAGGAGTTAGTAATACAGGACACCTATTATGTGGGTTATGATGCATGAATTCTTTAATTTTGCATTGGTTGCAATTGCAACCAGACCTCACATATGTTTAGATCATTAACAATGCATCTCATGAACTAGGTCAATACTTACTATATATTTTAACCATTTTCATTGGGACCATGATGGCTTACTTCTATACCATGTTTTGTTTGTGGAATATTTTCTACTAAAATTCCTTGATCCTACCCTTCACATCAGCATAGTAATTTTATATTACAGATTAACTGTGTTTGAGAATAGATTTATTAACTAAAGCTGAAAGATACATATTTTATCAATATTATTCAGTGGCTACTTAGCCTTTGTACAAGCATCAAATATGGTTCATGTTCAGGTACAAAGCTTTTTTCTGTGCAAATGTGGCTGTGTATTAAAAGATTAAATAGAACTTGAAAAACAATTGTATTTTTATATTACAATCTTTGATTTCTTGAACTCACTTTCAAATATAAGAAATGGATGCTTTGTGTAGGTTGTGGTCATGAGCTAGAAAGCACCATCAACGGCTTGATGACCATCAAAATCGGATGATTTCCTTTTTGTATTTTTAATAAAAGCACATAATGAAGATATACGCTCATGTAGTTATGACAATCCATATCATCACTTTGAATATCATTAGTAGCATTCTTAGAGATATTAGGCCCTATGGGACTGTATGGTCATTATATATCTATGTAAATATCCAAGTGACAAGTAACCAAAAAAAAGATTACTAACAAAAAGAAAAAAGCACTAGTACAAGNATTCTAATGCATACAGTTCAGTGAGATTCGTCCAGCCTCCAATGAAATATGGCATTGGTCCTGTCAACTGCAAATTTGAGGCCCACCTACATGGATCATCAAGCAAATTACCCTGAAGATAAGTCACCATCAAGCAAATTACTCTTTAACAAATGATAAAACCATTCAACATGTTAGATTGAAACTTAAACTATAAATCTGCAGCAAATGGAAAGTAAGGGCAATGATAACTAATAGAATTGTCATGTTTTTAAGATTCCTAAAAGATGATGGAATTTCTCCGCTCACTCCAGAGCTATCAATATACCTACAAAATAAAATGTCAATATGTCAATGGGAAAACATATAATATAATGCCCATCACACAGTCACAATTCCTCTATATTCTAATATTCAATAAAAGCTTCTGACATGGTAGACATGTAATCATCTTGGTGCCTTTATCCCATCTTGGTGCCTTTCGTTTTGGGGTGCCAAGGCTCTTTTCGGGGTTTCCGCCCCCTCCTTTTTTCCCTATGGGCCATCCTTGATGACCCTTAAATTGTATATGTATACTCTTGTACTTTAATTGTCAGTAATACTATCCTGAACATTCTCTCTCAAAAATAAAAATACTAGCAATATATTTATAGCATCACAGCCACCAACCTAAACTCGTCCAACTTTGTAAACTTAAAATTAAGGAAACAACAAAACAAGGAGAAGGTGAGAAGACTCCTTGTCAAGGCAGTAGACAAATTCATCTCCTGGATTAGAAAAAAGAAAAAACTGAACTATCTTTCACTGTGTTGTGGACTTGTCTAAAGCAACTACATAATTTGGATAAAGATAATTTGGATGATTGAGGTCAAGACAGTGACATGGATAAAAATATTTAAGGCAATATCATAAAATTAAATCTTAAAAAAAAAAACATTTTGCATCACCACAAAATATAAGACAAGGAAGTTATAATGACCACACAGAATATCTACAAGATATGATCTGTTTCACTAAAATAAAAGCAGTGTACTTTCTGATTGTGGAAGAGAGATAACGTAAGTGAATCACATAAATAATATAGACATGTTAATTAGTTATATCAGAGAAAAGTAACGTGTTTCTCATTGTTGAGGCCAACCTCACCCATGCTAGGCATAGGGCCTTGATCAACAGTAATATCTACTATGAAAATTCAGTATTCCCAAATAAAATGTTCTTTTTCAAAAAAAGGTTAAAAAAAGAGAGAAAAAAAAACCAAAAAAAAAAAAAAGATCTGAAAGTTGTAGCTTACTATGATCTAACATGAGTTTTAGCTCATCCTCCTCATTAAGTTTTGTATAAGTCACTTGCTCAAAATAGTCTGTTACCTTGTGAGAATATTAAGAATGAGAGCTTAAGCATATATATATATATATATATAATTACACATATATATTTATAGATTTTAGTTAAAATAACAATAAATTATATTTTTAGATTTTAATGGTTGTTTGGATGGCCTATGTCGGTGTCTCTTTCGATTATTTGGTTATTTTGAGCATGTTTAGAATATTATAGTTTGCTTTCAAGTTTGCATTTCTTGTTTCATGTTGTTTTTGTTTTCTCATTTGTTGCATTTTCATTCAAAATTTTATAGTCCTTGCACTTGCATGCAATCTCTAGTTTGGGGGCTAAGTGTTGAGGCCAACCTCACCCATGCTAGGCATAGGGCCTTGATCAACAGTAATATCTACTGTGAAAATTCAATATTCCCAAATAAAATGTTCTTTTTCAAAAAGTGAATTTTGGGAATATTGTTTTCATTGTTTTATAATTCAAAGCAGTAGCATTCCTTTGTTTTTTCACAAATCCGTAGATACTAATATATTGTAATTTTCAACTTGTAAACCGTTTTCAATTAGTAAACTCTCTATGGTCCCTGTTGCATTGTTCTATTTCGTTGCGTTGCCCTTATAAGTATATTTTTCTTGTCTGCATTTGCACCACAATAGTAAGTATAAGTTTATGCTTACGTGCAATCTGCTTGTTAAAATTCGGTAACTACGTCTACTGCCAACGATGTGCCCTTTTCTGATGTAGTTTAAATTGTATAAGCCTTTTAATTCAGATTACTTTGAAATAGTTAAGCTTCATTATTATTATTATTATTGTCACATGGCCCTTTTCACTATTCTCGGGTTTCCGTACCTATGGGAGGCGCCTTAGGCTACGGGAGGCGCCCTAGGGTATAGTCTCCTAAAACTCCTTAGGCTATAGTCTCCTAAAACGAGTTTTCACAGGTGTTCATGTGTCCAAATTTACGCATCAACACTCGCTCACAATTGTTCCAACTTTGTAAAGCTCCCAAGCTCTTCAAGAAGTGTTTCATTGAAATCATTTGAACTAAAACTCCCGTAGAAAGCTTCATTCGTAAATTATAAATTGAAGATATTCAATGATGGAAGAAAGAAGAGAGTCACGTAAAACCAATTCATCTCAAACTAGGAAACAAATTCAAAAACAGTAACGAAAATTGAATTTTGGAATTCCATGTGAAAGTTATCGAAAACAAACAGTACGCAAAGAAGCAAACGTCCGTTAGTAAAATTTAGTAGCAAGTTGTATGCATTAAAATCAGAAAATAAAGGAAACGATGACCATACAGAGATATTAAATTTTGAAGACTTCCTAGTTCTTTTGGAACAGGCCCTGAAAAATTGTTGATACCAAGAGACCTGCACAATGAACAAAGGAAAAGGGAAAGATATACACTAATCATTATTACCGTTCAGCAATGATAGAAGTCTATTATAAGTATCTGATATCTCATGATTTAGAGAATAGAAGAAACAAGATACGCACAAATACTGCATGCCTGTCATGTTCCCCATGAAAGCTGGGAGACGCCCGGAAAAGTAGTTTTCCCTGACAAAAGTTAAAAAAGATGCCGTTTATGTCAAACATAGGAACAGTGCAGTTCGACGGATGTTTCACTCAAATGGAGCTTTTATCACTTTTAACCCACAAGTAAAGCATGGCCAACTAACATAAAAAACAATGAGTTTTAAGAGGAGGCAGTATCTTACAAATTGATCAGGTAAGTCAAATTTCCCAACTCCGCTGGAAGTTCTCCAGATTTATCTGAAGAGTAAACTTTCCTGCCGGTAAAACGAAAACGATATTCAGTAGTCTTGCAGCGAAAATGCTAAATCCCAACAAAAATAATCTTGCTCTACAGCTGACACTATATAGGTAGGAAATCCGCTTGTCATTTGCAATCAACTTTTGAACAACACGGTGAACTAGAACTCCTTATTTCCTGAAGTATGAGTTATTAATTGCTATTAAATTAGCTCGCGGCCCCCTACAGGAGAACAACGCCAACCTAAAAAACACTTACGAATTGAAATAACATTTGATGTATCCAAAATTTGAAAACATAACTAAGAACATGCGAAGGGCAAGTGGCATCAACCAAGATCAAAAAATGATACTACGAGCGCTCGGTGAACACCGTAATGTATTCTCAACGTTTAAAGGAATTAATTACTGTTTTTCTTATATCATAAAGGCACATAGGTCGGCTTCGTAAACATATACAATTCATCATCATATCCAAACGCTTGGATTTTAGCTCTCTACCAAGTATAACCACCGAGCACCAACATATCAATATTTCGCCCAACCGAACTTATAAGCAAAGCGTCTAACAACAAATTCCGATTACGGAACAAGTTTTTGTAAGTTGATGCAGATTGCTTAAGCAACTTAGAGTTGATGATACTTGCAATTTTATGATAAGGCAAGTGTTGCCTCTGTCAAATGAGCAGTCACATATGATGCCAGGATTCAAGGGCTCAGCAGAAGAATTTGCAACGGCTCCGTAACACGGATCGCCCGCCATATTCCATCCCGCTTGTGAATTTATGTCCCACTTCGTTCCCAGTGCCCTGAATGCATTTGCTACAAATCATTCAAACAGATTCACATGTTATCCAACACCGAATACGTTCTTTCACATATTATCTTTAAAGAAGTTTGGCTGACGTTAGTAGACGGATCCTAATTCTCTGATTTTCCGGGGGCAAAAAAGAAAACTCAAACGAATTCTGGAGGGACTGTAAATATGATTCTATGATTGTAGTTTTAAAAGTGGAAGACAAAACTTTCACTCTGACTTGCTAATTTACATAGAGTATGAGAGGTTCAAGCAGCAAGAACACAAATCGTTCACATAGAATCTCGAGCAAGTAAAGATATTTTCAGAAACTATGGTTACTGGAAAAACGGAAAATTCATTCAGAGGAACTCAAGGAAGTAAAGATACTTTCGGAAGAGCTGGTTACTGCAGCTGCCTCAGCTCGCAGGAAGAAAAGAGCCAAAATACAGATAGAGAGCTTCATTGCCATGGCTACACAGAGCAGCAGTGATTCAGTGGGAACGAAAGAAGAATCATATACATTTTATAAACTGAAAAAGAAAAAGTCTAGGTAGCAAGGAAAGAGAGAAGACCCAGTCTCCTGCAATCATTGTTCTATGCAAATGCGAGACGTTGAAAATTCCTCGGATTAGTGTACACAAAACACTCCATATGGATGACGGGTGCTTGAGCCATTCATGTTCAAGAGCATTGTCTGAATATCCCCAGTTGATGCATTCCTTTTGCCGTTTCGATCCTTGCATGCTGCAATTTGAAATTCAAAATTTTTACGTCCCTCCCCAAACGGCGCCATCAGCCAGCACAGCCAGAAAAAGAGAGGTACACTGTAACAACATTGCCCTGACGTTGTCCGGTACCCCAAGGAATTCACGAAGATCCAATGGATTTGGGGCACAGAATACTTGGGGAATACACCTCAAGCAAGCAAGCAACTCACCAGTGAGTGCAAGCAGAAGCACAGCTTCTTAACATACATGACAACGCACCTCATGGAGGGTAACCAACTGCAAAATGAGGACATGCAAACAAGCACACACACAACCTTGTAGACAACATTGGTGCGAGGGGAGACGATGCACCTACAAGGGAAGGTGCCTCACCCTCAGATCCCTCACGATCTGGTACAAGGTGTGGCTTGGCACCGCACCAAAACTATCCAGTCTTGGCTGCCTACATATCTACAACCACCATAGAATCAGGGCCATGTAGTTCTCCATGGAAAAGGGGAAATGAAGAGGACTTAGAGAAGAGAGTTGCAACAGGAGGGTGTCCTGTTGCTAGCTTGGTACCACCAAGCCAGGGTGGGTTTTCTAACACTTGAGAGTCACCTGAGGGTGCCTCAAAGTGTTCCATGGGCCTCGAACCATGGGGAGAGCCCAGGAGAACCACCACTATAGGACATCTCTCACAATCCTCCCCCACACAAAGAAGCGACGTCCTTGGAGCAGAGCCTAGGATAGCTTCGAGTGTACACTTCTAAATGGATTCGGAACTCTGTCAACTCCAGGGATCCGTCAACTCCTTAGACGCCAAGCTTGAATGAAGGTACCAACCCCAACACCTAATACGTCCTTCCATCCAATGCCTTGCATGAAACGCAAGGGCAATTGAAGGAAGCCCAAAAACTTCCCTTCTCTATACGAGCGGGAGAGTCCAACCCAAAGGGCCAATGTCTCTAAGGTGTCCCCTAGATCCATCCCTTTCGAGGGTCTAGAGACATATCTTCTTGTGTAAGCCCACACTTATGCAAGAAGACAGCTCCTCTTCCACAAGTCCCACAGAGTTCCTTTGTGAATGGCATCTCAGCACCCAATGATTTTTTTTTGAGGGCTCACTAGGGCCACTACCTATGGCGAGGGACTTGGGAACATCACACTGAGAGAGAGGACATGCTCCGAAGAGCTATGTCTCCGCAAGCAACTCATGCTTGCCAGAACTTCATGTTCTGCTACTCGCATCCAGACCCATGGGGTCTTTCCAGTGCAACCATCTAAGCACTGATTCCATGTGCATCAATACCATGCGCATTCTCTTTTTCTCATCATGTTTGTTTAAGCTAGTACCAAGGGAGTCAAGCATGTTCCCCCTTACAAACAAGGTACAAGGGCAAATCTTTTGAGCTTGACCTTGCCGTTTGCAGACACCAGCATCACATGTCTCAATTCATCATTCAATAGTATTTCATAGCCACAACGAGAGAGAAGATCAAAAAATCTATTTGGAAACTTCTCCAAGAGGCTAACATACAATAAGCCCCAATTATCATCAACACTTCTTGTGATTGTCCAACATCAAGAATGCCTGCTCGAATGTTAGAACAAGGGGAGGGTCAATTGGGCAGCCAACCCCATGACAATCCTCCATCACCTATCTCATATAAACCGTAAGCACATCATTGAATGCAGCCATAATATCCCGTTCATGGAGAAGTATCACCCACATTTGCCACATGCAAGCTATCCTTCCCACTCCAAGTTATGGGACAAGCACCATTTTCTGAACACAATGTCCAAGAACGAATATAGAGTCACCTCTAAGAGTAACCAGATCATGAATTCTCCGAGGAACATTAACATTCTCAGAATTGGCATTTCCTCACTATATCAAGAACGATTGCCAATCTCACGATCAACACCTTTCATTGGATTTTGCACTTGCAGGAAGGATCCTCTTTGGAAGGTTTCTTCCATAGGTAAGTATAGTAGCCTAGCTACACCTTACCCATAACACATGCCCGAGTAGTCAATATAGCCAACAAATCCACCTCATCGAACTGTCACCAGTTGAGGGAAGACATGAGTTTACAAGTCTTACCCAAATGCAATTTTCACCTTGTGAACAACTCGAGACACCAAGAAGTACATCCCCTTTGAAATTTTATCGACAAGGATTTCTGTTTTCATCTTGGGAGATCTAGGTTTTGTTTCATACATCCCAGTCAAGCCCATTTACATCAATTTGTGGTGGACAAGGCCGCACCACTACCTATTATCACTCAAACCAAACAATAGACAAAGTCACAACAACATCTTGCCCATAGGAGGACCAAGTCCTCAAGAGAGTTTTACATGAAATGGGCTTTCATCAACATCATTTACAACTCAAACACAAAACGATTCATCCCCGAAGGGTTTACAATAAGGGTGGTCTCCCAGAGAACCCCAACAAGGAAGTTCCTCTGAAGCCCCCAAAATTGAGAGAGTACACAAGATCATGCCTTGCTTACACGAAGAACAATATGTACCTTTAATTTACATCCACAACATGACCTCATAAAGGAGGTTTCATGAATTTCACTAGGGTAACAACATTCTGTCTCTGAGAAAAAAGCCCCAAACATCAATTGCTTCTAGGTCCCAAATAGGAGACAACCGTCTCAATACCACCTACCTTATTATTTCAAGAACTGAAGAGGGCATCCATCGAAATGGAGAATGATTCCTCATAAAATTAAGGATTCACCAAGTAATATCATGATCAACTTTGCTATCCCACCAGGGAGGTGAGAACACCAACATGAATTAACATCATACTAGAGACATGGGACAATACATCAGGAAGGGACTGTGTAATACATCAGGGTACATAAGGGACAGAGTACCCAGGAAAATTCAGCAAGACACCATAGCTTGTTAGGCACAACGAGTCCCCTATCATGGAATCACACCATAGACCACGAAGGCACCAATAAGTCCCCATCTATGAGAGCACATCATAGCTCTCCAAAGCACCAAAAGCAATTAGTCACAAGAGCCCACCAATATGCACAAATCATTAGAAACCTCCAATCATGAGAGCATTGGCTCAAGTGTTTTCAGCACATTCAAGCCCACCAAGCAAGGCCACTAAGAAAATCACAATTTTTGTATCTGTAACATCATTTATTCGAGGATGGACCACCATCCCAATGTTTGGACAACTACTCCACGATCGCTTCCAACATGGAAGAGCAAGTCTAGGTGCCAATACCCAAAACTCGACTCAAATCCACCACTAGACATCACATTGATTTGAATTTTAGTCACCATCGATCATCTGTGGACAAGATCTTTGCTAGTCCAGGAACACAAGAGAATGTGTTCCCAAGATTTGTCCTATCTCAAGGACATTCACCATGCACACACCATCCAGGCATGCCAACATCATCCAGAACACATGGCACTAGTTCATGAGCATAATGGGCAAGGACATGCCCTGGTCCGTTCGTTACAACACTGTATCCAACTGAAGAGTTTCCCATGAGGTTTTCAGCAGGATTGTACATCAAGGCACAATGGCCATTTACAACATTTAGCAAGGGCACCTCAAAACAAGCGCTAAGAAAAACACCATACATCAAGCTTGGCCTTGTCACAGTGTGTGGCATAGGCCTACAACCAGGAGACAACTGAGTCACATAGGCAATACATCCAGCACTTTTGAGTGCATACAATCGAATTGAGAATATCACAAGGATACATTTCACACACCCAAGGATAGGATTACATTCATATATGGGAACATACATGGTATTTGGAAATGCTACCCAAGCCTAAAAGGCTATAGGACAAACTACCCAAGCCCATCCTAGGCTAACAGATTTAGGCCACCCAGAGCATACCATGAAAGAAGCATGCTGTTTTGAGAAAATCCTATCTCTGTCTCGAAGCATAAACAATCATCTATCATTGCATCACTATCTCAAAGATACATGATCTATCGTCGCACTGAACCCATTGCATGGGTAACATTGGACGAAAACGATTCAAGACATGAACACAACAATCGAATAACGAAACACACCAATTTAGTATCCACCATCCTGCCATAGTGGGACCTCATTGCATTGGCCACTCTTGGGCCATCAGTATCTGGCATGGCCAAGAATACCATTTCATGCCATCTACTAGCCCAATATCTGTAGGGTCTAGGAAAGATCACCATCCTCTGTTAGTGCTCCCCCAACACTGAGAGGCAAACAAATCATAATGTACCTGCTGATCCATCACAGCCAAGGTATTGATAAATCTGCAACCCAATGTTGGGATTCTGAGACCAAATAATCAATTCATGAAGGTCTCAGGAGCACATATCTTCCCCATAGACATAGTGCTCACAAAATCAACTGAGGTCACCACTGGCTGCATCTTGTACCTGTGCTGCCTACAAACATTGAGACAAAAGCTTAGAAACATAGAAGTTAGTAGGAACATGATCAACACATCAGCCTCATACACAACCATCAAGCATGATCATATAACAAGGTCATATCACTCTTGCACATCATAAAATCAAGACCTTAGCAACATGCATAGAGATCAATCATGAAAAACATTGATGGATGAATTAGATCCCCACTCGAACAAAAGATTTCATCATGAGGCACACCAAGAGAGAGATAGCACACTCTCAGACTTTCAAGATTCATACGCAACAATCATTCCCAGCAACTAACACTGGTTTCAACCAAGGTCAGAATCTCAACACAATCGTATGAGTCATGGGCAATAGACAATCGTCATCTTAACCCAAAAATAGGGTGGAAGACCAAGGTCTATCCAACAACAAGTTTGCATCAAACCAATTCTTGCGACAACGAGCAACATCACGGAGGATGCGTTCACAAGAAGACTCTCATCAAACAACGTGAGGTCTCAACAAGAACCAACAATAGGATGACCCACACCAATAGTCTTTGAATCAAAGTGACCAAGAAATGTCACCAATCAAAATAGTGATGCCACAAGCCTAAGGGCAACACCACCAGCTCAACAAAGGAGCACAACTCGCAAAGATCAACAATAAGGGCAATCATGCCTCATGCACAAGAAGTTGTCAAACAAGACAACAAACATTTGGCTTTGGGATGACACAAACAACCATTGCATCCTCAACATTCCCAATAATAAGTCATCATACAACGTAAAACATTTAAGCCTTACGTTACAAACGATAGACGCGACCAAGATAACACGCATGCAGAATTTGAAAGCGCAACCATGAAGACAAGCATACACAAATAGACAAACATACAATCGCAAACACAAACGTACGAAGTCTACCGGCAATGGTCTTAGTCCACCCAGAAGAAGGCTCACCAAGAGCACATGTCCGAAGGACCTCCATCCTAAGGTACCTGGGAACCATCCTATCCTGATTTGTATTTTCCCTTACTCACTGTATCTAGGGTGAGTGGGAGTGCCAAGGATATCATATCCTGCATCATTCAACAAATGCCATCTCGAAACATGTCAGCTGGGTGGAAACCGAAGCGGAGACTGGGTCCGATTCATCCCAGATTGAATCACTGGAGACCTGAGATGTGAGCTCCTTGAGCAACAAAATTCCTGAGTTGCCAATAATACTCCTCTCAACTATATCACATACAATCACAACTAGTCCAACCACAAGTAAACAAGTGGAGGACATCACCACAACGCCATCGTTTACATCCTCACAGAGAGCAACATACATCAGTTGCTTAAAATTTATCATCTGTCCCCTCATGAAGAGCGGAGAACATTGCAATCAGGCAACTCTTCAAAAATACATAAGGATATGACCCTAGATCACCTAGGTATCAATCCGAAGGGACCATTAACCAAACAAGCTCAATGAAGTAACACAACCAAAGAGCACAACCATATCACAAGACAATTTAAAAAACACTTATACCATCTATAACAATGTTACCCTAACGTTGCCCAGCACCCCAAGGAACTCACGAAGATCCAATGGATCTGGGGCGGAAAACCTGGGGAATACGCCTCAAGTAAGCAAGCAACTCACGAGTGAGTGCAAGCAGAAGCACAGCTTCATAACATATATTACAATGCACCTCATGGAGGGTAACCAACTCCAAAACGAGGACATGCAAACAAGCATACACACAACGTTGTAGACAACATCAGTGAAAGGGGAGACGATGCACCTACAAGGGAAGGTGCCTCACCCTCAGATCCCTCATGATCTGGTACAAGGTGTGGCTTGGCACTGCACCAAAACTATCTAGTCTTGGCTGACTACATATCTACGACCACCGTAGAATCAGGGCCATGTAGTTCTCCACGGAGAAGGGGGAATGAAGAGGACTTAGAGAAGAGAGTTGCAACAAGAGGGTGTCTTGTTGCTAGCTTGGTACCACCAAGTCAGGGTGGGTTTTCTAACACTTGAATGTCACCTGAGGATGCCTCAAAGTGTTCCATGGCCCCCGAACCATCGGGAGAGCCGAATAGAACCACCACTCTTGGGACATCTCTCACATACACTGTTTCTGAAAACGAAAAGCTTCCCATTTCCAGAGAATTTGAGCCTGATTTTGATTTTTGCAAGGATTTCCGCATTCAGTTGAGGTCACAGTTCCTTTTATTATTATTATTTTTAAAAGAATGATTTCAAACAATGAGCGAAGGCAGTCAATTTGGGTAATGAAACTGAAACCGAAATATTCATGTTTACTGCGCTTTGAATCTGTCTGTCGGACTAGTTTTAGAACTTCTTTTACATAAGGTTTTTTATAGAATTTTTTTAACGTATCGCACTGGAATGAATGTGACGCGAAAGCAACAAAGATTATTCAGAGGTTTCTCCATCAACTCCATTTTCACGTTGAAGTTTCTGAAACTGTTCGTGGCAACCTTTGTATGCAACGCAAAAATGGGAGGACAGACACAGCTCACTGAGATATTACGATGCATCATTTTTCAATTGGTTGGTTGATTATGTTGGATTAGAATAATTACAGCTTAGAAATTTACACTACGTTTTGTGACGCTGAAAATGTCTATTCACTGGTAGGTCAACAGAATTGACTTTGATAGGGTCCAACAACCACCCTTATTACGTTGTCGCTAACCTAGAAGAAAACAAGAAATCTCACATCGCTGATTTTTCTTGTCCGTAGCTATCCACATCAAGCAGCACAAATGTTCATATCAACATTAAAGGCGTTCACACCGGCACTTGTAAATGTTATCCACCCATGTAATTTTGGATTTAAATTTAGAGGATAATGTTTATTAAATTTGAGTTTGATGTATAACCCTATTCATGGACTCGTGCTCGGTACATAATCAATCATAATAAATTATCATCAAATCATTTACTTATTTTAAAGGGATAAAGTTAACAAAATGATAATGATGTACAACCTCATTCAAATAGTTATTTTTAGCTAACCGAGTCTTTTTTATCGCTCATGTTGTTTTCTAGAGTCTTGAAAGTTGTTTTTGGCTTACCAAATCTTTGTCATCACTCGTTGTTTTTAAAAGTCTTGCTTTTGGATAAGGTAACCATTCAAATGGTTATTTTTAGCTGACCAGGTCTTTTTTATCACTCATGTTGTTTTCTAGAGTCTTGAAAGTTGTTTTTGGCGTATCAAATCTTTGTCATCACTCGTTGTTTTTAGAAGTTTTGCTTTTGGATAAGGTAACCATTCACTTCCCTTTAATGGCCAACTCATCATAGATGGAATAAAGACAGAATACTAGAGAACATGTTGGAAGGTTCCTAAGGTTCTCAAATGAAGCCAAAAACACCTTAGGAAGCCCAAAACATGCATCAAACCTAGAAGTGTGATATGGGAGGCATGGATGTAAACTAGGAAGGTAGAAACCTCAACTATGCACGTGAAAACCTCAAACACAAGATGTAAACTACTTCCCAAGTTTAGGGCTTACAATTGACTTACAAAATGCCACTAGACGACTCATCATTGAATACAACTTTATAACTCAGTGCTACTCCCTAGAATCGACCTAAATGACTATATGTACCCCTTGAATATATAGCCAATAAGTTTCATAAAACTTGAATATAGCCAACAAGAAACTATTGTAGAACTTGAATAAAACTTTATAGACCTGCTAAAATTGAGCCCATAACATGGAGATTCTACATCAAAAGTCTTACCATTAGGCTATTATCCCATTATTACAAGATATATAAGAAAGATTCCATTGACCCTATTGATGAGTTATCGTTGGTTGGCTACATCAACGAGGCCTTGTCAATGCAGTTGACCCCATCGACAAGGCCTCGTCGATGAAGCCTCATCGACACATCTTGCCCTGCATCAATGAGGCCCTGTCGATGCATCTCGCCCTACATCAATGAGGTCCACACACCTTCCAGCCACATTTATGGCAATCTAGATTTCAGTAGCAGCGAAGCTCTTACATTTTTTCCATTCGAAAGTTAGAATTTTTTCCTTGAGTTCCTGCAACAGGAGTCATTGAGTGTTTATTCAAGCATTATTGTACTTCAGCATGATAGTGTGTGTGACAATAAAGAAGAGCTTTTTGATAAACCTTATAGCACTTTAGATAGATTAGCTATTTTATTTATGCATTCAATGTTTTTAATTATTTGCTAATTGTTCTCAATTATTTCACAAATATTTTCTAGCAATTGAGTTAATGAGGTTATTGAGCTAGATAGATTAACCACATAAGTACGACTGCTTCGAGTGTAACATGTATTCACTTGGTAATCCCAGCAGCATTATTGCTTGGTACACTCAGTAGCATAGCGCTTGGTTATCCAACAGCAGATACGTGGGTTCAGAATGTGTACGGAAAGTGGGAATGGATAATTATGTTAGGGTTATTTAAATGATTAGTTAATTAATTAATTAGATTAGTTAATCAAATTACCTTTATCTACATTTGAGCACTGACTTATAAAACATAAAAAAATGATAAAAATTGAATGCCTCAGTTACACTTAACAATACCAACGAACGTCACAAGTGTAATTGGAAAGACAATGATTGATCTTAGGGCTAGATTCAATTTCCAAAGGGCTAGTGCACTGGAAACGATGAAGTCCTTAGAATTCAACCAAATTGTACATGAACGCTTTGTGATTCACATGGTTGGGTGTAGGGGTACCTTGCCACTCATCATTGGCATTGTTGTCGAGGACTTTGTTTGTGGAACATGTGCTATTTAGGTCTAAGTGAATATCACTAATATTGTTGTATGAACCTAAAGGTCAATATCATTTCCACTATACATAAAAAATTATAGAAAGCACACTAACAATTTCATTTTGTTTTGCAAAATGTCTTTTTCTTCTTGCAAGCCTGAAGATACTAAACCACCAATTCCATAAGAATGCAAGGTGGTATACACTCATCTAGATGAGTTTGTACCAAATTTCACTTTCATCCTACATCAAGATGAACAAATGCGATGGCGTGATATGGAGGGCAACGTTATCTTGCCCCTCAATAGATTTGTGCCCGAAATGCTATTTAAAACTCTTAAGAAGTTGGGCATAGAATATATTTAAGAAGAGTACGTTGTGGATGGATATGAAACTCAGAACTATTGTCCCACTGAAACACAATGTAAATGAGATAAATGTTAGGAGAAACTCCATGAAGCTACAAAGGGGAAACATTACACTAACCCCTTATTCCTACTAGATCAAGAAGACAATGAGGATCCTCCCTTGGAAGGTTCTCAACATGAAGATTCTTCACCCCCTACTACTGATGGCAAGGGTGTGAACTTAACCCTGTGATTGACTATTCATAAATCGGGGTCAAGAAAGAGCAATAGCCAAAGTAGGGACTTGGGTAAACATCGCAATAACAAGGGATCTAAGGATGGTGATCATAATATATGTAAGAGTGGTGGCAGACACTGTGGTGGCAATGGCGGTCCACCTTCCTCTTCATCCTTTTCATTCAATTCCAAACATTCCTCTTCATCTAACAATTCTCATGGAAGTCACTGTTAAAACAACTACGATGAAGGTGATTGATGAAATAACAATGATCGTGAAGGTCACTAAAATTGAAGGGATGGTTGAAACCATCATCAATGCAACAATGATGATGAACCTTTATTGGCAACTCGCAGTATGCTTAACGTTGCGAAGGCAGTGAAAATCCTGACCAAGCATATGAAGGATAGTTGGATCAAGTGCCTAAATATGAACAATATTCCAAGATTTGAGGGGGGATACAATTCTGATCCATAGACACATCTACAAGATTTTCATGATGCCTAGGCCTTATAGAACATAGAGAATGAGTGGCAGAAACTCAAGCTTTTTCCAAAGACACTCATTAAGGAAGTTGAAAGTTGGTACCGATTCTTGGAACTAGAATCTATCCGAAGATGGAATACCATGTTATAACTATTCAATGACAAATATCAAACGTACTCCAGAGTGTCTAATTTGAGAAGGCAAATCTAAGGCTAGAAACAAGGAGCACATGAACCCTTGGATGCCACCATGGGTTGATAATATTCACTCCTACACCGATGCTTGGGCCATGGTTACTCTTAGAGGGAATAACTTTGCCACATCATAGATGGACTTAGGGTAGAAACAAGAAGAATACTTGGGGTGTATGCCCAAGGAAGATTGTATGAAATGAGAGCTCATTAGATCCAAAGGTTAATTGAGTAGGTAGCAAAAGAAGAATGTGAGCTACAAAAGAGGGAAAGCGCTAAAGAATATAATAAGGATCCTTTCATTAGAAAATGAGAGGTTTGATTTTGTGATGAGGAGGATTCCCACTTGATGAAGTGGTGAACAAAAAGACCTTACTCGTCCAAAAATCTGTTTCTGATATTTCAACCAAGGTTGACAAGTTATGAGACTCTTTGAATAAAAAGTTTCAAACTGCCTTAAAGATTGCCAAACAATCCAAAGAGCAAAATAGTAATTGTAATTGCAAGAGGTGAAAAGATGTTAAATGTGCCCACCAAAGAGCTAAGGGAAAAGCTGTTGTAGTAGAGGAAGTTGTGGAGTCTGACTCTGATGATGAAACAGAATGTGACATCTGTCGATATGAACATGCAAAGGGATGTTGTCCTATGGTGTTACACTTATAAGATTCTGGAGTGTATGCATTGAATTCTTGCCTAGCACGTAGGCAAGCTCTAAGATGATTACCTTACCCTCAAGGTAGTCTAAGAAAGTTCCACTAGCAACAACAAGCTTACTACCCAAGTGGAACTCCTCCATAATTTTGTGAACAATACCAATAGTGGTATCAACCATAGTCATGGGGAATGCCACCACCAAGGAAGCACTACCCTTATAGGCAACTAGATCCATATGGGTACTATGTTCAGTAGCCCATCTCCCCTAGAAGTTATGCGAGTCATGCATCATTCTAGCATCATTATCACCCTCCAAAGTACACCAAACACATTCAGCATCTACTCGAGGGAAAAACCCATATATGTATTGTTATCATCCTCCACATCCCTCTACACCTACACCTCCACCTTCAACTCAATTACCTCCTGCTCCATCCATGTAAGGTGAAATTTCTCCATAGCCGCAACAACAAAATGCTACAAGGGTTGTACACTCACAACTAGTTTTTCAACCAAGTGCTCCAGATAATTAATCAAGGAAATGACCTTTCTTCTAGCCTAGCAGTCCTCTTCAACCCTCACAACCTACTCTAGCTGATTTCCCTACATCTCCAGCATCCTTTCCCTTTGCATTAAATATCTTTAAGTGCCCTTCAAACCAAGTGTCGCCTAGGATCCATGTTGTAATGCTAACTCATGCTATTTCTAACTAGATTAAGGCTAGCAACCTTCCAAAAAAAAAAGATCTAATCTAGGAAGTCCACTCATTTATCTACAAATTGTTGGACAAGAGCCATGCAAAGCTCTTCTTGACTCTAGTTTTGGAGTTAACCTCATCTCCCATGATATGTATAAAGCCTAGAACCTACCACCTCTTAAGAAGAGCAACATCTGTTTAGAATTAGCAAATCAGCTGATTACTATTCCTTTGGAATGAGTAGAGGACATTATGATCATAGTCTGTGGGTGGTCCTATCTTGTTGATTTTCTAGTAATCAAGGTGGACAATTGCAAAAGTGACTTCCCCATCATTATGTGAAGGGCTTGGTTAAGCACGGTCAATGCATGAATGGGAATAAGAGACCTAACCTTAAAAATATTCAAGGAAAATGAGCTAGGAAAAATAAAGAAGAAGTGTATTCCATGCATTGTGTATAGCAATAATAGGTGCAATTTGCTACACAAGATTTAGTCCATTAAAAGCACATTCATTAAGGCATGCAATTAGTGTGCACAAGAAATTAATAGTTGTCCAAAATCAATCCAGTGATGAGGCCAAGCAAGGTGGCTACTTTCTCTACCGAGCATGCATCGCTCTAAGTGAGAAATTTCCCATTAACCTTCCATAGCTGATTTATTTGGAGATCGAGAAGCATTTCAAGGAGAACAAATGTGGAAGGAAGACCCTGCCCTTTCCATGCCTTTTTAGAAAAATTTTCAAAAGGGCAAGCATTGTTTGCTATTCTAATGATACTCTCAAGCATGCTACTTTGGCCTCATGGGCAAAAATCATGAAGGATAAGATGCCAGCAACCACTCAAGAAGAGGAGCTGCCACCATCACCACCCACCCAAGAGACAACACTGAAGGCCCACATAGACCTTGAGCGTCTACATCAACTTCAAGAATAGCTCTTAAGTGAACAAGAGAAACAAGTAGGAACAAGTGGGATGGATCCATCTGTGTATCAACTAATAATGAATCACCTTAATGAGGTGGCCTAAAAAATTAGTCAAATGGAGAGGGGTGGCCCCATTTTCTTTACTCAAAGAACACAGTTGCCTTCAAGGTTAGACCCAACACTCGAGTGGTGACAGTGTCGCTAGCAACATACCATCTATTCCCAAAAATATTTGAGAATGCTACCACTTTCTTAGTATGGTCGGAGGAAGGTGAAGAGGTAATTGTCTTGGTGATGTAACACCAAGGGCATGAGATAGCGGTAGAAGTGGTAGCTGACCATGTAGTTAAAGTACTGAATGCACCCATGGCATCTATACTATATGTATCTACACTTCAAGACGTGTAAACATTTTTAGGCATGATCAATGAAAAATTGAATGTAGCCCAACATGAACAGTTGTTGGAACGACTAGTAAGAATTGGACAATCAGCTCCAAACATGTTTGATCTCCCAAAGAACATCACCGCAACCTAGTCGGAGCTACTAAATGTAAAGGGTAGATGCATCATTTTGGAAGGATAACTAGAAATGGCCCAAGAGCAAAATCAATGCTTGGTTGTGGAGGTTGTTGAAATTCATGCTCAACTTGTAGAATAAGCAATCCTTAGCCTAGCAATGATAAGAGATGAAGCTATCAAATAGCTTCAAGAAAAATTTCAAAAGGCTGAGGAGGAAACAGTAATGGCCATCTTCAAATAATCTATGGCAGATGCAAAAATGCACTTAATCAAAAAGGACATGAATTAGATGTGGCAAGACAATGAAGCATTGACCATGCAAAATAATCACCTATGAAATGTTGATGCTCAAAGAGATCAAGTGCAAGAGTTCATTCATCAATAGCAAGAGTAGCTTGCTAGGGTGAATACTAAACTAAGAAAATTGATTGTAGAGAACTACAATCTGTCAATAGAGGAGGTATTGACCTTGCAACAAAAGTTTGCCATCAAGATTGCTACCTAGAAGAACAAAGCTCTTAAATTTGAGAGAGTGAAAAATCACTATAGGGACCAAGTTTCTTTACAAAAGGAAATTAATGAAAAACAAATTCAAATGGCAAAGAAAAAAGTGAATGAAGCCCTCTAGTAACTCCAACCTAGAAGAGAGATGTGGTAGCCCATCCTTGATGGGATTGATGCCTACAATAAAGTAGAGATCTGCTTGAAGGAGTTGGAAATTGAAGAAATGATAGAGTATATGGAGTTAGCCAATCTTCGTTACAAAAACCTAGCAATGTTGATAGCCAGATGGCCATAATCGAAATTGAAGAAATAAGTGGGTAGCTTGTATCTACTATACAAGCAGAGTTTAAGCACCACAAAGACACCAAGAAGAAGCTTGAGATTACTAGCGTCAAACTCGAAGTCCTCAAAGGATGATTCACAGATCAACGATCCATCATTGAGGACCTAGTTAAATAGATGAATGACTACTAGGAGCTGAAGAACATAGTGCGAGCATTTGACATTAAATACAAATAGTTTGCTACTTGTTTCATCAATGTTAAGGAGTTATTTTTAGCAATATTGTATCCTTGTGATGTGCCCATTCCAACCCACATTGGGGAAGCTGCATGGATGGTGCATGATCCTAGAAGGAAGAGAAAATGAAAGCACTATTGGATGCTTTCTACCTCCTGCTTGAAGTTGTAACAACAATAAGATAATTGTAGCCACCTCAACCACCGTCAGTGCGTGAAGCTAGTGAGGGTCCCTTAGAGCCTCAAGAACCACCATCGCTTAGGAACGTTTGATCTTCTCCAACAAGCTTCACACCATCAAGGAACGTGTTGTTCAATTTTTGAAGAGTTGTGTCATGGTGTTCAATTTTGTGTCCTAAACACCACCATTTTTGTAATGTGTTGATCCGTACACTTGGGCACTTCATTTTTTGTCAAAGTCAATCAGTTGTTTTGTTGAAGAGAAGTCAGTTAATAATCTTGTACCTTTTCAATTTTGTAAAAGAACTCGAGGATAAGTTTTTATTCATTTGTTGGTTGTGATGATGAGGCCTCATTGATGAGGCCTCGTCGATGCATCTTGTCGTGCATTGATGAGGCCTTATTGATGCAGTGTCTATCTATTACCTATAAATACACATCTTCCAACTGCATTTATGGTAATCTATATTTCAGTAGCAGTGAAGCTCTTGCATTTTTTCCATTCAAAAGTTAGAATTTTTCCCTGAGTGCCTGCAATAGGAGTTATTAAGTGTACAGATCTTTATTTGAGCATTGTTGTACCTAACCACGATAGTATGTGAGGTAATAAAGACAAGCTTTCTGATAAACCTTGCAGCACTTTGGATAGATTAGCTATTTTATTTATGCATTCAATGTTTTTAATTATTTGCTAATTGTTCTCAATTATTCCACCAGTATTTTCTAGCAATTGAGTTAATGAGGTTATTAAGCTAAATAGATTAAACACATAAGTACAACCACTTTGAGCGTAACACATATTTGCTTGGTAATCCTAGCAGCGTTATTGCTTGGTATGCCCAATAGTGTAGTGCTTGGTTGCCCAACATTAAATATGTGGGTTCAGGATGTGTACAAAAAGTGAGAACGGATACTTATGTTAGGGTTAGTTAAATGATTAGTTAATTAATTAATTAGATTAGTTAATATAATTACCTTTATCTACATTTGAGCACCAACATATAAAACATAAAAAAATGATAAAAATCAAATGCCTCAGTTACACTTAACCATACCAGTGAACGTCACAAGTGTAATTGGGAAGACAACAATTGACCTTAGGGCTAGATTCACTTCCTAAAGGGCTAGTACACTGAAAATGATGAAGTCCTCGGAATTCAACTAGATTGTACATGAACGCTTTGTGATTTGTATGGTTGGGCATAAGGGTACCTCACTGCTCATCATCTATGAAAGCCTATCTTTATTAGTTAGTCATTGCTTGATTAGTTAGAGCATGTGACTTCTAAGTTGCAAGTCACATGTTTAATTTCAAATGATATGTTGATTTAACACATTATTATGTTTAATATTTAGTTAACTGACAAGCTAAAAACTAATGTGAAGTGTTAAAAACATCATCATCATTTAAACCTTATCCAATCATATGAGATTGGCTATATGAATTCATTTCTATCATTCACTTCTACTGAGAGCCAAATTACCGTTAATAAGTGAATCTTAGCTATCTTTTTTATTATTGTTGAGTGATTATTACAAGTTCAAGTACTAAGAAAAGTGAGAGAAATGGAAATTCATGATAAGTTAAATCGTTAAACATTAAATTACATTGAATTCTTAAGTAATAGATAAATAAGAAATGAACATGAATAAGAAATCAATAGAAACATTCATTGATGAAGGAATTCTCAAGTACAAATTAATTACACAACCCTTGCAAATCACTAATAAATCTCTCTCTCTCTCTCTCTCTCTCTCTCATTATTCACTTCATAAATTTATTCAATTTTCAATAATTTCTACCATTAGAAAGATCTCTNTTCACTTTATAAATTTATTCAATTTTCAATAATTTCTACCATTAGAAAGATCTCTTGAATGTACATCCTTCAAGATTATTTAATTATAATTGAAAATAGTTGTTTTTAACTATTAGACTATGAATATGGTTAGGCTATGAGTCATAGTTAAATTGCACCTAACTATGAATGGGATCTAAGATGCAACTTACTTAAAAATTAGCTTGGATAGGTAACAGCATTCTAGGTTTAACTTGTAATGGACCTACAAGTTGCTAAGCTAGTACCAACAATCTTCAATTTGGAATTCCAACTATTTAAAATATGAAATTTTATAACAAATATCACTGGATGTTAGAGAACAATACTTGACTTTTAAAAATTCTTTTATTAAAAAAATGGTAGAGTGTAAATTGAAGGATGTGGGATGCTAAGGTGGAGTGGTAGGGGATAGGGACTGATGTGGTGTAGGGACAAATATTCTGATTCCCTTTGCTCCTTCCCTACATTTGTGTTTGTAGGTTTTAGGCTTGGAGAAGACATTTATGAGGTCTACAAGACATCTTGGCGAAGACAGGGAGCTGACAGAAGATGTCTTGAATGAAAAGGAGATATCTTGCTTATTTTTCACTCTTCTTGAAGAAGACGTCCTATAGAAGGGAAGACATCTTGCCCAGACAAAAGACATCTCCCTGAAAGTTGGTTTTGATAGGAGACATCTCCTAGGATCCAGAGATGACCTGTATGGTCAAGGAAACTTCTAAAAGCACCTGTCTCAATTCGAGAAATAGTTGGAACATGATGGAAAAGGATGAAAACAACCCGGGAGAAGGTAAAAATAATTGGGAAATGTTGTAACTAAAAAATTCAATTGCTAGAAGATCAAAAATTCTAGTGCAACAACTTTAACCCCAAATCCCCAAGGTCTTTGAAAAATGGGATTCAAGATGCCCTCGATAGGTTGGAAAATCACCTAGGGACTTGGAAAATGTAAAAATAGGATAGAACAATAAAAATGCAATGTAGATCTGAGAAAATAAATGCACCAAAATGGAACAAATAAATCTATTTTGCACACAAACAGAATTGTAAATATATTTTAAAGGAAATAAAAAATGGTTGAAGAAATGTACATAATATGTGCCTAAAATAGTAGGGAATTCACTTTGATGGGGTTCAAATTCCATTGAAACCAGTGGCTCTACTATTTGAATGTTCTGCAACTCCCAATGAAATCAAACTGTGTTGCTCTCCACACTAGATCTGTAACGTTGGTGGTGTAGGGGGGATGTAAAAATGGATATGGGGGTTCCACACTAGGAGATTCAAAAAGCTACATGTATGCAAAATTGCAAGAGCTCTTGAATGCAAAAAAAAAAGGCTAAAAATGCGAAGTGTGTAAAATGCCAAAAAAATGATGGAACATGTACATGGTTTTGGGGCCTAGGTTTTATAATGTTTGGGCCATAAATTTGGCTATAGATTGGTTGAAAATTCTAGAAAATTATTGTCCATGCTAGGGGTAGGTGAGTCATGCCCCTATTCATCCATGTTGGGGGTCTGTGAGTTATACCCCCATGCATCCACGGTGGGGGGATGGCATCCACGCTAGAGGGATGACATCAATGCTCAGGGAATGAGATCCTCACTAGGGGTATGACATCCATGGTGGGGGGATGGCATCCATGTTGGAGGGATGGCATCCACACTAGGGAAATGACATCCACAGTGGTGGGATGGCATCCATGTTGGAGAGATGGCATTCACATTGGGGGGATGCCATCCATGTTGGGGGTAGATGAGTTATACCCCCATGCATCCACGGTGGGGGGATGGCATCCATGTTGGAGAGATGGCATTCACATTGGGGGGATGCCATCCATGTTGGGGGTAGATGAGTTATACCCCCATACAAGTGTCTCCACCGTAGAAACTACTATAAACCCCCCCCCCCCCATAAAACCCATCAAAATGCCAATTTTGGCATCCCAAAAGGCATTTTTAAACCCCCAATCCCAAATATAGACATTACATAGCTTTTTTTACTTGAGAAATGAGGCTTTAATCACTTATGAGGCATTTTTCATCCCCAAAAGTATAAAGTATGTGCAATGAATTTCTAACCTTGGGTGGGTGAAGGCTACATGATCAAAATGGTTACAACATGTAATTTTGATGGTGTTTCATTGGCCCCCATTTGTTGGTTTTTGGAGGATTAACTCAAGAGGCACCGATGAAGAATAACAAACAGCACTATGGCTCCACCATTGACATTCCCTCTTCGTGCTTGATCTAGTCATGTCAAACCATGCTGAAAAGTGATTGTGATGATGGGGCAAGGCTATGATGAAGAGATGGTCATGAGGTTTTAGAAAAATGTTTGTGAAGGATAACACTACTTTCCAAGTGTTGACATCATGGTTATGGCACTGACATGTTGTATCTTGAAGCGTGGTTCACTCGGTAATTTTATTTGAGGAACCATCACTTCACTTCAAGGTCTTTTGGGCATTAGGCTCCTCCCTTTGCATGTTTGGAGTCACTGTCTTGGTAATTTTCTTTCCTTTTTTATGGGGTGAAATCTTTATTTGATTTCTTTACTAAGGCTAGTTTTAACATGGCCTTCTAAGCTAAATGAGGTGTGTTACACCCAATAGACTTAATGGCTTTTCCATCAAGTAAGATGTGTTACGCTTAATGGACTTAATGGTTTTCTCGTTGAATAAGATGTGTTACATTCAACAAACTTAATATGAAGCATGATAGAGGTGTGTCATATGGTCACAATGCATGAGTGTCAATCATTGATCAACATTATTGTTTAGGGTAAGGAAGGCTATAAGAAGGTTACAAGGTTGGGTTCAAGAAGACGATAATGAAAATGATGTGAAACAAGCACTCTTAACACAACAAGATAAACTCACCAAATCTTGCACATTGAGGTCACGTGGCAACTTTCTATTGTAATGAGTTGCACCTTTGCAATGACTCCAAGCTTCATCCTGCAAGCACAACTCCAAGAGGATAAAAAAACCAGCCAAAGAAAACATGTGGTTATAATATGATGCATAGGACTACATGAGACAACCAGAAAACCAGGCCACAGCAATTCACCATTATTACAACATAGGAAAATCTATGCGATGTGCATTAAATTTACAAAATTTTGTAGTTTGTTCGTTGAGTCAAATTGAGAGAGAGAGAATGTGTGTGTGCACGGGTGCAAGCTCACTTGTTGTAGATCATCAAAGTTGTCAACATCAGTCATTTGTTGCAACCTATCAATAATGATAAACAACACTACAAGAAAAAATGCAAGCATTAGATATAATCAATGCTATATGACTACTTTGATATTGCATTATAATGACTTGAAGAGGTCATGAGTAGGCTTAAGTCTTGGTGAGGAACTTGGTTTTATGTGTTTTCTCCTACCATCTTGGTCTTAGATGGGAATTTTGACTAAGGAACCCTCCATGATGTTTTTGGTTTTAGGGTCAATGGTCATGGGCGACATTAGGATATTATGGCTATATAGTACAATCGTTTCAAGGCTCAATATTTGGGTCATAAGGTCAACTTGGTCAACATCATGAGAGGGGTTTACTAAGTCTTTAAGGCTAGTTGAGTTTGCTTCCTCATCCTCCTTGCTCAATCTGCATGACAACATAAGCACATCAAGTGGCACTTGTGCAACAAAATGATAAAAATTGATCAAACCAATAAAATAATGTCAACAATAATGCAAAATACTATGATAACAAAGCATAAATGAAACAAAATGTTGAAACAAAGGCCATACAAGTATTCAAGTAATGTCAACAAAGGCTATAAGGCAATACAAGGTAATAGGGTTAAACATGAGTACACTTTTTGCTATTTTAAGGCCTTGGCAAGCCATGATGCTAGTTTAAGGCCATGGCAAGCCATTATAAGGCAAACACAAGGTGAAATTTGATAAAATAAAGATATATCAAGGTAAAAATAGGATAAAATTGAGTAGAAATAGAATAAGATATGGTAGGCTAGGTGAAGTAAGGTAATGATGGTAGTATATTTAATATATATATTTAAAAATTAATAACTTATATATATATATCAAGTCACCCCCTTGGGCCAGGTTGGCTAGCATGGCTTCCAACATTGGGTAGAGGCAGCAAGCTCAGTTGCACGATGGCAACACAGTGGAGGGTTTATTTTTGGTGGCCATAGTGTAGAGGTGGTGATGTGTGATGGTGATAGGGGAACATGCATGATGCACAATAATGGAAGATGACATGTGGCATGAATAAGGTGTAGTGCATAGTAGAGGTTATAATACATCCAATTGTGTGATGGCTAGGATTTTTGGATTTGTATGCAAGACTATTTATTTATCCTTACAAGGAAAGTGTATTTATTGATGCAAAGGTAATGAAACAAAATGGTGATATGCTAACTAAGGTCTTTCAAGAATAGCATTAATTCTAGACAAGTCACTAATAACAACAAACACAGCCTTGGATGCAATCATACTTCTTATCGAAAAAGGTAGTTTTATTACTCCTAAGGTTTCTACTCTAGTGCCACTAAATGAAACTAGAGAACAGTTGTAGTTAGAGTATGTGACCTATTTTTCAAGGCTAAGATGCTCAATGACCATCCATGATATGAAATTGGTTTTGGCTCCATCATCCATGTGCACCAAAGGTAGCGATACATTGTATCCAATTCGTATGATGATATAAATTAAAAGTTGGTACATGGCACCCCATTATAGAATGTGTCTTGATGTTCTCTCCCTTAAAAACCAAGTATTCAGTCTCATAGGACAGAGGGTTCAGCACTAATAAGATTGCATGAACATAAGGTTGAATGTCCAAAGGAATTATAATAGACTTTAGCAATTCCTCCAATGTTAGACAATGCTCTTTTAAGGTGGAGATGATGTCAAAGAAGGGAAGGTTTGTTCCCTTCAACTTCATGATAGCAATACTTTGGGGTACATTCTTATTTCTAGAGGTTGGGTTCTTCAAAGCTAGTATAGGAGAAAAACCATCAAATGTGGATGATGGAGTTAAGATGACAATTGAAATTGGGGGAGAAGGATTTGCATTTGATGCATATTGGAATACAACATTTTTTTTTGTTTTATTTATCAATCAACTTCTTCTCTTTTCTCTTATCATTGGCTATTGCCTCCTTTTGGGCCCTTGTGAAGATTTTAATTGGCGAAGTAGGGGTAGGAAGCAAGGGAGGTTCTTATGATCTACATGGAAAGAAAGGACAAGATTAAGGACACAACATAGGAAAAGACATGGGGATAATCAACATAGCAAGTAGGTGTGGGAACTCTATTTAGAGAAAAAGGAAAATAAGAAAAAAGTAGGTTGGGATGGCATTGGAACTTTATCATAGTGGGGATTCATATCAATGACTAATGGAGCCCTTCATATGTTTTGAAAAGTAGGAGCATTGCATCATTTCAAGGGATATTAATTATAAAAGGCTTCTTGGGCCGTGGCAAGATAGAATGTGAGGATGAAGAAGACTAGTAATAGAGGGATATATTTGGATAATGGAAGGAGCTCTTGAAAAATTTCCTTTGCATTCTAAATGAAAGGATAAAATTCTCCTTGAATGCAAATTCAAGGGATCCTGATAAATTTACATACTTTGGTTATTAGGTTGGATGGGGCTATTGAACATAATTACTCTTGTTTCTACCAATTTTTGAACATTATCTTTAAGATTGTTACAATCCTTTGTATCATAGGCTATTACCTTATGATAATAGTAGAATTTATTGCAATTATACCACTTAAGAACTGGAGGCTCTCCTTTCTTGTGTTTGGTAGAATCAATAGCTAAGGCTTGAAGCATTTTGAATCATGCCCTCATTTATTCTGAACCTTGTTTAAGCATTATGTGTCCATCTTTTAATAGCGTGCTATATAGTTGAGTGTATGTCATAAGAAATTTGTGGTACTTGGATTGGTATTTTTGTGGCATCCTTGGTTGTCCTTCATTATTAAACATATTTTTCCAACCACCATTAGGCTTTAGATTGGGATTTGTATTCTTATTCCTACCATTTCCTCCATTGTCTCCACCACTTGATGATGACTTACCACAATATGGTTTACTAAAGCTACTATATGTGTGAGAGCCATGGCTCTCCCCATGGTTCGGGGGCCATGGAATGCTCTGAGGCACCCTCGGGTGGCTCTTAAGTGTTACAAAACCCACCCCGGCTTGGTGGTACCAAGCTAGCAATAGGACACCCTCCTATTGCAACTCTCTTCTGTAAGTCCTCTTCCTTCCCTCTTCTCCGTGGAGAACTACATGGCCTTGATTCTACAACGGTCGTAGATATGTAGGCAGCCAAGACTGGATAGTTTTGGTGCGGTGCCATGCCACACCTTGTACTAGATCGTGAGGGATCTGGGGATGAGGTACCTTCCCTTGTAGGTGCATNAGATCTTTGTGAATTCCTTGGGGTGCCAGGCAATGTCAAGGCAACATTGTTACAGATGGTATCAAAGCGTTTTAGTTTTAGTCAGTGGTAAAAGTTTCTCGCTAAGTGGGTATCAGGGTTTGTGGTTTGTGAGGTTTCCGATAGAAACTAGCTAATCCCATTCTCAACTTTGGCTAACCACTCCCTTGGAGGGTGGCCTTATGCTCTTTGGTGGTGTTACTCCATTGAGCTTGTTTGGTTAATTATCCCTTTGTGATGTTTCTCATTGTTGCGAGAATTAGTTTGATGCAGACTTGTTGTTGGATAGACCTTGGTCTTCCTCCTTATTTTTGGGTTGAGTTGACGATTGTCTATTGCCCATGACCCATACGAGTGTGTTGAAATTTTGGTCCTGGTTGAGGCCAGTGTTAGTTGCTAGGAATTATTGTTGTGTATGAATCTTGAAATTCTGAGAGTGTACTATCTCTCTTGGTGTGCCTCATGATGAAATTGTTTGTTTGAGTGGGGATCAGATTCCTCCATCAATGTTTTGCATGATTGATCTCTATACATGTTGTTGAGGTCTTGAATTTTATGATGCGCAAGAGTGATATCTCTTTGTTATATGATCATGCTTGATGTTTGTGAATGAGGCTAATGTGCTAATCATGTTCCTGCTAATTTCTATGTTTCTGAGCTTGTGTCTCAGTGTTTGCAGGTAGCACAATTATAAAGATGCAGCCAGTGGTGACCTCAGTTGATTTTGTGAGCATTATGTCTATGGGGAAGACATGTGCTCTTGAGACCTTCATGAATTGATTATTTGGTCTCAGAATTCCAACATTGAGTTGTGGATTTATCAGTACCTTGGCTGTGATGCATCAGCAGGTACATCATGATTTGTTTGCCTCTCAGTGCTAAGGGAGCACTAATAGAGGACAGTGATCTATCCTAGACCCTATAGATATTGGGCTAGCAGATGGCATGAAATGGTATCCTTGGCCATGCCAGATACTGATGGCCCAGGAGTGGCCAATGCAATTAGGTCCCACTATGGCAGGATGGTGGATACTCAGTTGGTGTGTTTCCTTATTCGATTGTTGCATTCATGTCTTGAATCATTTTCGTTCGAGGTTACCTGTGTAGTCAGTTCAGTGTGACAGTAGATCATGTATCTTTTGAGATAGTGCTGCAATGATAGATGATCATTTATGCTTCATGACAGAGACAGGTTTTTCTCAAAATAGCATGGTTCTTTCTTGGTATGCTCTTGGTGGCCTAAATCTTCTAGCCTACGAAGGGTTTGGGTAGTTTGTCCTATAGCCCTTTAGGCTTGGGTAGCATTCCCAAATATCATGTATGTTCCTATATATGAATGTAATCTGATCCTTGGGTGTGAAATGTACCCTTGTGGTATTCTCAATTTGATTGTATGCACTCAAAAGTGCTGGATGTATTACCTATATGACTTAGTTGTCTCCTGGTTGTAGGCCTATGCCACACACTGTGACAAGGCCAAGCTTGATGTATGGTGTTTTTCTGGTGCTTGTTTTAAAGCGCCCTTGCTAAATGTTGTAAATGGCCTTTGTGCATTGATGTGTAATTCTGCTGAAAACCTCATGAGAAATGCTTTAGTTGTGATATGGTGTTGTAACGAACGGACTAGGGCATGTCCTTGCCCATTGTGCTCTTGAATTGGTGCCATGTGTTCTTGATGATGTTGGCATGCCTAGATGGTGCATGCTTGGTGAATGTCCTTGAGACAGGAAAAATCTTGGGAATACATTTTCTTGTGTTCCTGGACTGGCAAAGATCTTGTCCATAGATGATCGTTGGTGACTGAAATTCACATCAATGTGATGTCTAACGGTGGGTTTGAGTAGAGTTCTGGGTAGTGGCACCTAGACTTGCTCTTCCATGTTGGAAGCGATCATGGAGCAGTAGTCCAAACGTTGGGATGGTGGTCCATCCTTGAACAAATGACGTTACAGATACAGAACTTGTGATTTCTCTTGGTGTCCTTTCTTGGTGGGCTTGAATGTGCTCGAAACACTTGAGCCGATGCTTTCATGATTGTGGGCTTCTAATGGTTTGTGCATGTTGGTGGGCTCTCGTAACAAATTGCTTTGGTGTGTTGGAGAGCTAGGATGCACTCTCATAGATTGGAACTGATTGGTGCCTTTGTGGTCTATGGTGTGATTCCATGATAGGGGACTCGTTGTGCCTAATAGGCTATGGTGTCTTGCTAAATTGTCCCATGTACTCTGTCCCTTATGTACACTGATGTATTACAGAGTCCCTCGCTGATGTATTGTCCCATGTCTCTGGTGTGATGTTAATTCATGTTGGTGATCTCACCTCCCTGGTGGGATAGCAGAGTTGATCATGAGGGATCATTCTCCATTTCAATGGATGCCCTCTTTAGTTCCTAAAATAATAAGGCAGGTGGTATTGAGACGATTGTCTCCTATAAGCAGTTGATGTTTAGGACTTGTTCCTAGCACTGGTCCTATGATCATGAACTCGTGGGGCTTGTTCTTAGAGACAAAATGTTGTTACCCTGGTGAAATTCATGAAACCTCCTTTGTGAGGTCATGTTGTTGATGTAAATTAAAGATACATATTGCTCTTCTGGTAGGCAAGGCATGATCTTGTGTACTCTCGTAGTTTTGGGAACTTTAGAAGAGCTTTCTTGTTGGGGTTCTCTGGTAGACCATCCTTATTGTAAACCCTTTGGGGATGAATCGTGTTATGTTTGAGTTGTAATGATGTTGATGAAAGCCCATTCCATGTAAAAACTATCTTGAGGACCTAGTCCTCCTATGGGCAAGATGTTGTTGTTGACTTGTGTCTGTTGTTTGGGTTGAATGACAATAGGTAGTTGTGTGTCCTTGTCCACCACAAATTGATGTAAATGGGCTTGACTGGGATGTATGAAACAAAACCCAGATCTCCCAAGATGAAACAGAAATGCTTGGTATCTTTAGTTGTTCTCAAGGGAAAATTGAAATTGGGTAAGACTTGTGAATCCATGTCTTCCCTCAGCTGGTGACAGTTCTACGATATGGTTCTATTGGCTATATTGACTACTTGGGCATGTATGAGGGTTGTGATACTTACCTATGGAAGAAACCTCCCAAAGAGGATCCTTCCTACAAGTGCAAAATCTACTGAAAGGTGTTGATCGTGAGACTGGTAGTCATTCTTGATATATTGGGGAAATGCAAATTCTGAGAACGTTGATGTTCCTCGGAGAATTCATGATCTGGTTATTCCCAGAGGTGACTCTATATTGTTCCTAGACCTTGTGTTCAGAAAATGGTGCTTGTCCCATAACTTGATGTGGGAAGGATGGCTTGCATGTGGACAATGTGGGTGACCCTTCTCCATGAACAGGATATTATGGTTGCATTCGATGATGTGCTTATAGTTGATATGAGACAGGTGAAGGAGGATTGTCATGGGGTTGGTTGCCCAATTGACCCTCCCTTGTTCTCACATTCGAGCAGGCATTCTTGATGCTGGATAATCACAAGAGGTGTTGCTGAAAGTTGGGGCTTGTTGTATGTAGCCTCTTGGAGAAGTTTCCAAATAGATTTTTGGATCTTCTCTCTCGTTGGAATACTAGGGAATGATGAATGATGGATTGAGGCATGTAATGCTCGTGTCTGCAGACGGCAAGGTCAAGCTCAAAGATCTGCCCTTGTACCTTGTTTGTAAGGGAGAACATGCTTGCCTCCCTTCATACTAGCTTGAACAAAAATGATGAGAAAAGAGATTGCGCACGGTACCGATGCATGTGGAATCAGTGCTTAGATGGTTGCACTGGTGAGACCCCATGGGTCTCGATGCGAGTAGCAGAACATGGAGTTTTGAACTCGATGCGAGTAGCAGAACATGATGTTCTGGCAAGCATGAGTTGCTTGTGGAGACATGGATCTTAGGAGCATGTCCTCCCTCTTGGTGTGATGTTCCCAAGTCCCTCACCATGGGTAGTGGCCTTGGTGAGCCCTCAAAAAAAATGAATGGGTGCTGAGATGCCATTCACAGAGGAACTCGGCGGGACTTGTGGAAGAGGAGCGATCTTCTTGCATAAGTTATGGGTTTTCCCAAGAAGATATGTCTCTAGACCCTTAAAAGGGACGGATCTAGGGGACGCCTTAGAGACATTGGCCCTTTGGGTTGGACTCTCCCACTCGTATAGAGAAGGGAAGTCTTGGGCTTCCTCCAGTTGCCCTTGCGTTTCATGCAAGGCATTAGATGGAAGGACGTATCAGGTATTAGGGTTGGTACATTTCTTCAAGCCTGGTATCTAAGGAGTTGACGGATCCCTGGAATTGACAGAGTTCCGAACCCATGTGAAGTGTACACTCGAAGCTATCCTAGGCTCCACTCCGAGGACGTCGCTTCTTTATGTGGGGGAGGATTGTGAGAGATGTCCCAAGTGGTGGTTCTCTTGGACTCTCCCCATGGTTCGGGGGCCATGGAACACTCTGAGGCACCCTCGGGTGGCTCTCAAGTGTTACAAAACCCACCCCAACTTGGTGGTACCAAGCTAGCAATAGGACACCCTCCTATTGCAACTCTCTTCTATAAGTCCTCTTCCTTCCCTCTTCTCTGTGGAGAACTACATGGCCCTGATTCTACAACGGTCATAGATATGTAGGCAGCCAAGACTGGATAGTTTTGGTGCGGTGCCATGCCACACCTTGTACTAGATTGTGAGGGATCTGGGGGTGAGGTACCTTCCCTTGTAGGTGCATTGTCTCCCCTCCCATCGATGTGGTCTACAAGGTTGTGTGTGTACTTGTTTGCTTGGTTCTCTTCTACTTCCACTCATGAGATGCTTGCTTGTTTGAGGCGTATTCCCCAGGTCTTCCGCCCCAGATCCATTGGATCTTTGTGAATTCCTTGGGGTTCCGGGCAATGTCGGGGCAACGTTGTTACAATATGACTAGCATTTTACGTAAACTTATATTTTTCTACTACTATATTTACTTTATTTTTGAAGTTGTAAAATCCATGTTAATTTATTTTGATGCATAAGTGTATACATTTTGAGAAATTATTCTAAGTATGAGAGATATACTTTGCGATGCTTGATACACTGTAAAATCAACTAACTAGTAAACATTGACACATCCCTAGTAACAGTGCCAATGATGAGTAGTTGGGTATTCCAATACTCAAGCATCCAAGTCACAAGTATTCATGCACAACTAGATTGTAATCCATGGATGGACAATGTATACTAGCATATCAACGTTAAGTTCATAATTGTTGTCTTCCCACTTAGAGTTAGCAAGGTGCAAATTGTATGGTTTAACTTCTTAGTGAGGAATGTGATGAATTGATGTTGAGTGGCTCTTAATAATGCTAAGTGTAAACATAGCAGAAATGATTATAAATTCTAATACCAAGTACATTGAAAAGATAAATCTATTCTATCCTATTGAGGATAAGCATCCATTATTGGGTTTTCATACATGTACTAGGCTTTTGTAATTATTATTAAGATTACCAAATAACTTTACTACTAAGTGAATCAAGCAAAGCCACTAATGGGTTACTAAATAATTACAATTTATGCTTAAAACTAGTCATATTTCTTCCACCTTACTAATAGACATGGGACTAGTAAATGACTTGGTAAAAGTAAATGACTAAATAAAAGTTAACATCATAGAAAAGTAAACCTATGTTAAGTGATATGCTGCAATGATGAATGAAAATATTAATTTTTATTGTCATTCATGAATTATGTCCAAGAACAATCCACTTGAAAAAGGATTCAATACAACTATAATTTACCACATTGCAAGCATTTACTCTAACTCTAACTTTATGAAACAAAATTGCAAGAGTTTCACTAAGGTTGGTATGAAGTTGTTGTTTCAACGCAATGGTGGCTTGATATTTAGAGGCATGACCATTGCCCACTATAGTGTACCTACTATGATGTATGTAGAGCTATGATATTGTAGGCTCACACACTAACTATTTTATCATGGACATACAAAGTATTCACTACTAGAATTATCGAGTGTTCATATATATTTCTTGAAGTGGTTGTACTCATGTTGCTTACAAATGAGAATATTAAATGCTCAATACCAAGAAAGTAAATTTTATGTAAAGTAAGTTGCTAGAAAGTAAAGTTATGCTAATGCAAGTACTACAATGAATAGAAGGAATTTCAATTTTATTTCCACTCATGCAAATGTGTTCAAGTACAGATGCACTCAAATAAAATGCCACACACTCATTTGAATTCATGCTACATTTGCTCAAAGGAAAAAATATTCTTCTAACTTCTACAAAAAGAAACTACAAGAGTTTAGCGAAGGGAACGATCAAAAGATGCCATAAATGCAAAGGATGTATGTATTTATATAGTTAATGCTTGCGTCAAAATTGATGTACTTACATTAACACATCCTAAGATATATCAAAAGGGCTACGTTGACAAGCATGCATCAATGAAGTTGTCTTGTTGATGTTTCATCAAGTATGAACAAGCATTACAACACTTGAAGCAAAAGCACGTAGAAATACCAATTCTGCATGCACCTGGTTGGTCCAAACCTTTTCATATCATGAAATATGTGTTCAACTATGCATGGGAAGTAGTACTTACATAAATGGATGATTGCAAACATCCATACTACTACAAGTATGAGCATTTTGGATGCACAACTTAATTACACCACTATAAAGAAGGAACTCATGGCAGTGGTGTATGCTCTTAAGAAATTCAGGAACTATGTGCTTGTGATGAGCAGTGAAGTATCCAACACCCAACCATATGAGATACAAGTGTCCATGTGCAATCCCAGTCAAACTCCGTAGATAAGGAAATGTGATTATACTAGTAATCAGTTAGCATTCATGATGGTTATCTTCCCATGTGAGTTAGTAAAATCAATGCATATTGTTTAACTCATAGTAAGGCATATGATATTAATGTTGTATTGGCCATTATGCTCCTAGTAAACATAAAGTGAAGATAAAGGTTTCTAATTCTAAGTAACTATTCAAGGAATTTAATCTAGCCTATGCAATGAGCAGCAAGTTTTAACCCTCCTTTCACACCTTAGACCTCATGTAACTACTATTGGAATTACCAAGTATCATACTACTTGGCATACCAAGTGATAGTACTACTAGGTTACCAAGTAGCTACACTTAAGTGCTTAAGATCAGTCGTACTCATTCCGCTTAACAATAGTAAAAGTAAATTGCAAGAAATCGTAAACATTAACTATGAAAATAGTAAAACAATAAACTAATTAAAAATAAAAATAAAACTAAGTGCTGCTACAATGATGAAAAGTAAGTTCGATCTTTATTTCCGGTCATGTAATGCATCCAAGTATATCACACTCAAATAAAGACTATGTTCAATCACTTAACATCACACTATGGGCACACACGACTAAGTACTAAATTCAAGAAAACAAACTAAAAGAGTTATGTTACTAAGTTAACAATCTGCTATGGATCTATGTGCCCAAGTTTTGCTTATATAGGCTGGCATGCATCCCACAATATCATTTATACAATAACATATGATGAGCTACGATAACAGATCTACGATATCATTAGTTTAAAATTTTTGGATTTATCATACCCTCACAACTAACTGAAAACTCATCCTTGAGTTAAACAAAATGAGGATGGAGTTCCTTACAAAATTGGGAGTTTGATCTACATGACACTAACTTCTATATACATGACTCTCTAGTGTCGAAATGGAGTTTACAAAGATGAACACCTAACATGACAATTTTGATAAAGAATGAAAAACAAAATCCTACAAGGTTGATTGTATCCTAATGTTGTTCTGGGTGAAGGTGGCTCTTCCATAGGTTTCCTTCCATTATTGTCAAGCTTCTTGAATTGGTATCTATTTAGGAGCATCTGCAACTTCTTTTCTGTTGTTCTTAGATCATAGACCATCCATGCTAATGAACCAATGTTTGATGGATTCAGCACAATCCATGGACATGGTAGTTGCAAAAACATCTAATTGACTTTAATGTATCACATTGCAAACTGTTATCGTTCTTCTTCAAAAGCTCTAGCCTTTTCTCTAAGTTCATGATAGTCTGTTAATCTTCTGGCCAAATTCTAGTTCTAGTTCTAGTTTGCCACTTGACTACTCCTAGTTTTGAGTTTACTACTTGAAGTTTTTGTAGACCATAATTTCTATCTACAAACTCCTTCTCATGTAAAGTACATATGGCTACTACTTGCTATTCTAGTTCATTTTTAGACCTACTTGCTATTAACATGGCCAAATTAGGATATCAAAGGTTTGCTAATGCCATGTATTCTTTTAAGTTTCTATATGTAGGTTTTTATTTTTCACTTGTACTTGATAGGTCTAGGCCATGCTATCTAAGATGGGTTTCCAATCAGGATTTTTTGTTGCAACCAAATTGATTTTGGCCTTTGCCATCTAGATCTCTTTCTCATTTATCTATTTATACGTGCCCATTAAGTCTCGTAAGTGTTCTTTAAGCAGCCTTTCATGTTTCTCGGCCACATTTTGCCATGCATAGATTTCAATAGCTAACTTCTATTAGATGGTGTGTACCTCCTCCATAGAGAGGGTTATATTTTCTCTTGCAAGGTGGCTCATATCTTGGTTGATCCTCATTAGATTCTCTCTCAACTAATGGATTCTTTCTTCTTCTACTTTTCTATTGTGGTAAACCTCGTGTTGTCTACAGTGATTTGTTTATTTTCTTTTTATAAGGTAGCAAGTCTTGTGGTATGGGCATATGATTAGGCTTAAGCTACTAAAGCATTCCATATTGCCTTTTCTTTCTCATATGTTATATCTTTGTTGTTCTTAAGAAGGAAATTGATCTATTTAGTTCTGAATTGTGCTATCTGGTTTGGTGTTATAAACTAAGTTGAATCTCTCCTTTATGCTCTCAAGGCTACAAGCTCTTCTTGTAATCACTGAAGCTCATTCTTAGCATGTTCTACTCTAGTTTCAGCCACGACTAATTTTCCTTTGGTGGCTATTAATTTAGACTATGTTGTAGTGATATCACAAGGAATATCAAATAAATTTTTCATAACTTGTCCTATTTGCATCTTCATGTTTGATGAGTCACAATATCGCGTATGCGATATTGCGGCCTACCTCAATTTCTATAAATAAGAGGCATCTTTCCTTGTTCTAGGAGTTTGACTTAGACCCTTAGCTAAACTCTTGTAGTTTTACCAGTCCAGAGTTAGAATAATTTCTGTGTGCCCGCAGTAGGAGTCCTAGAGTGAACGGATCTTTATTCGAGCAAATTGTACCTGAGCACACATTTGTGTATGGCAATAAAGATGAACTTTATGATAAACCTTGTAGCATACAAATTAAGCTAAATAGTAATTAATTATTATTGAATGTTTAAATTCTTTCTTAGTTAATTAATCTTTCTCTCAACCCTTGACTCTCCTAGTTAAGTACACTTAGTACGACCGCTTCGAGCATGTGTGTAGTGCTTGGTAACCCAGTAACGATTAGCATTTGGTAATCCCAATAGCATTACACTGGTTCAGGATGTGTGCGGTAAGTGGGAATGGATATTGGTGTTAGGAATAGTTAGAACTTAGTTAGTGAATAGTTAATGAAAGTTAGTCATTTAGTTCTCCTTACCTTCCCCTATTAGCATAAGACATTAAAAAGATAAAAGATATAAAAATCATATACCTCAAGCTTACTTAACCATACAACTGTGACAATACAAGTAAGTTTGGGAAGATAACGATTAATTAACCTTAAGTGTTCCATTAGGGCACATAAGCACTTACTCCTTGGAGTTCAACTAGATCATGCATGAAACGCTCGTATTCGTATGGTTGAGTATAGGGGTACCTCGCCACTCATCATTGGCGCCATTGCCAGGGACTTAGTTGCTTATGTGCTACGTAGAACATAAGAAATCATCCATATCGTTGGAACACTAGAATGAACCTTTAGGATTAATCAAGAAAAGATAAGACAATAGTAAATCACACACTGAACAAGACGAAAATGTCTTCTTCTTCACACAAGAGCACTTCACTGCATAGGACTAACACAAGAGATAGTCGGCAGCATAACACACGTAACCAAGATCCACTAGTTTCTCAACATTTTCGTGTGGTATATATTCATCATGATGAGTATGTACCCAAATTTACCTTTATTCTCCATCAAGATGAACAACTACGTTGGAGAGACTTGGAGAGTAACATAGTATTTCCTCCAGACTGATTAGTCCCCAACATACTCCTTCGTGCTCTCTCACGAATAGGCATGCTGCATTTATACATGGAGTACGTTGCATGCGATCATGACACAAGGGACTATCATCCCATAGAAGTGCAACATCAATGGGATTTGCGACAGGAGGGTCACCACACATCCTTGAAGGATAAATGACCCCATAATGCCCTGCACATCTTAAGAAAAATTGGGAAAGGTGAACCTGCGTCAATAGGTTCCCCACCAAATGATGTTCCCCCTCCTAACGATGGTTAGGAGGTGGTGTATCAGAACCTCCACTCCATGGTTCACAATCCTAGTTCTAATCCCCATGAAGATGAAGTCTTCAATGAGGGAACACAAATACACGATAAGGGTGGACGTTCTAATCATAATCATGATCGGGGCCGAGACCACCAAAGCAAAGGTAGAAAACATCATCATGGTGATGGTTCTCCTTCTTCTTCACCTTCATCATCTCATTCATCCTCTCCTTTAGTGTCAGGATGTAGTCATAAGGAAACTAACCATGAGGATAAAGGTAAACAAAGTGAAAAACATCAACGAGATAATCGAGAACGAGGATACGGGCACTCTAAGGAATCACGACATAGAAGAAGGGAGAGTAGGGAACCACATAGACATCACAGATGCTATGAACAAGATGACCACAAAGAACCCCTACTCGTGACTAGAAGCATGCTAGATATCAAGGAGGCCGTAAGAATTTCCACAAGGCACCAAAAAGATGTAGGATCAAGAGGTTAGACATGAATAACATCCCATAGTTTGAGGGGGGATACAACACTGATCCTCAAAATCATTTGCAAGCATTCCATGATTCATGTACCTTCCAAAACATAGAGAATGAGTGGCAAAAATTGAAGTTGTTCCCAAGGACACTGGTGAAAGAAGCGAAAAGCGGGTACCGGTCCTTAGAACCGGAATCCATTCGGAGGTGGAGTACAATGTTAGAACTGTTTAATGATAAGTACCAAACGTACTCTCAAGTGTCTAACCTGTGAAAGAAAATCCAAGGATGGAAGCAAGGAAATCATGAACCCTTGGATGCTACCATGGGCCACTATTATGCACTATTATATCGTTGCCCTGGCCATGGTTATTCGCAGCAGGATCAACTACGCCATCTTGTAGATGGACTTAGGCATGAAACAAGGAGAACCCTTGGAACATATGCCCAAGGGAGATTATCAGAGCTTAGGTCTCATCAGGTTCATAGATTGCTAGAGCAAGTAGCCAAGGAAGAAGGGGAGCTACGTAAGAGAGAAAGTGCAAAAGAGTATAACCGAGATCCTTCCCTCCGCAAAAAGGGAGTGAGATTCTGTGAGGAGGAAGAAGAGTCACCACTTGAAGAGATGGTGAATAGGAAAACCTTGACGCTCCAAAAATTAACAATAGAAGTGTTAGCAAAGGTAGACCAAATGTGGGACTCCCTGGATAGTAGGTTTGAAACTGTTCTTAAAATCGTAGGGGAGTCTAAGGAGCGAGGTAGTGATTATAACAAAAAGAAAAAGAGAGAAATGGACAATGCACGTAACAAGGGTAAGGGTAAAATGTCCATCACCGAAGAGGTTGTGGATTCAGACATAGACAATGACAGTGGATATGAGATATGCCAATATGACCATCCTAAGGGATGTTGCCTAGTGATCTCACATCTACAAGAGTTTGGGGTGTATGCACTCAACCCACGACTTAATAAATGGCAAGCACTCCGATGGTTACCTTATCCCCAAGGTAACCCAAGGCACTTCCACCAGTTGTGAACGTATTATCCAAGTGGAACTCCACCACAACCCATTGAGCAACATCAATAGTGGCAATACCCATAGTCATGGGGGATGCCACCTCTAAGGCAACAATACCCCTACTAGAAATCATATCCATATGGCTACTATGTGTAGCAACCAATCTCTCCACATGACTTTGTTGGTCACGTGACACCACAACGTCACTACCAAGCTCAGGAGTATTATAGGTCTCCTTCTCCTAGGGGAGACAATCCATAGACATACCATCCTCCAAATCCATCCGCAACTCTCACACCAGTAGCTCCATTACCACCCACTCTAGCAATGCAAGGGGAACTCTCCACTGAACCGCAGCAACATAATGCTATGAGGGCTATGAATCTTCAACCCATTGCTAGTTTTGACAATCGTATGAAGAGAATGCCTTTCTTCAAAACCAACAATCCAACCAAGCCCTCACAACCATAAGCGGTTAAACCTCTAAATGCCCTCTCATCAAAAAAGGCTTCAGAGCTCCCTTCAACCCAAGAACTAAGCTCAACACATACGGTTATGTTAACACATGTCATTACTGACTGGATTAAGGTTGGCCACCTTCCCAAGAAATTTTTTGATCCGGGAAGCCCCCTAATCTATCTCCAAGTCACTGGGAATGAACCATGTAAAGCTCTTATGAACTTAGGTTCTGGAGTCAACTTAATATTGCAAGAGATGTACAAAGCCTGGAACCTGCCTTCATTGAGGAAGAGCAATATTCACCTAGAGCTAGCCAACCAGTCCATCATTGTTCCCTTGGAACTGGTGGAGGACATCGTTACCACTATGTGTGGGTGGTCTTACCTAGCTGATTTCCTAGTGATGCAAGTAAATAATGATAAAAGGAACTTCCCAATAATAATGGGAAGGGCATGGCTAAGTACCATAAATTCATGCCTAGGAATCCATGATCTTTCCCTGGAAATATCTAATTAGAACACTTTTGGGAAGATCGAGAAGAAGAAAGTTCCATGCATCACATACAGTGATACGAGGTGTGATTGCGTGCATAAATGTTTAGCATGGCCTGCATGCAACCGGTGTGCACAAGAAATTAACATACAAAAGTGCTTATATGTAGCAACCACATAACAAGAAGACACCCAATGGTTGATAGCTGATCAAGAGAGCAACTCACCAACGTGCATGGAACTAATTGAGGGAATAACTTGTGCTCACGTCGAAAGGATAGATAGACTAGAGCAACAACGTTGCCAACTTCCAAACCTTAACCTAAAAACATCAATTGGGAGAAGTTGGAAACTCGTAAAAAATTCAAACAAGCACTCCGATAAGAGATTACTAGTCAATGTGCAATAGACCAAACCTTACCATGAATCTAGAATGGTCAATGCACATAATACCTCGGAGAAGGGATGACCCTGCTCACTATTTCGGATCTCCCCCTTTCAACTCATTCATGGGGTAGATGGCCACCTCTGCTGATCAATCAAGGCCCTTAGTTATTTTTTTAAGTTTTTGTTTTTGTTTTACATATTTTTGTTTTACAAATTTCTTTAACTTTTCTTGTTTTTGTTTTGCAACATCATTTATACTTTTTCATTTCTTTGTGTGTTGTTTATTTTGTTAGGTTCATCACCTAATGGTGGTATGAACTGTAGTCCATTGATTACTAATGTTTGGTTTTTACCTTAGACTTATAATGTTGATACTAAGGTATGGTTCTTTTGGTATAACAGGCAATGTGTCCGCGTCATCCATGCATCCATAAATTTCTATGGTCTCTCTTGGTTTGGAACTGTATAGTCCCTTTCTTAATAATAGAACTATCAATGAATTGGTGACTAGGTATTTCTTAGACTAAGGAAGGACTCAAGGATTGAAAAGGGTGTGACTTCAAGGGGATTTGATGCATCCGTGCTGGCTATTCTCTTAGGTGCTTGGATGTTTTCTTCTTGGGTTTACCTTACCATTCCAATGTTGCTCCATTATTAGGAAGCTGAGCTAATAAAAATAATACGTATTTGCATGGTGTGGTTCTTACGCAAAAAAAAAACAATGAGAATTCAAAGGACACCCCTTAGACAAAATAATAATTTGGGCTACAAGCACTAGTTATGGAACTAAACAAACATGTTTCCTCTAACTAAGGCCCTCTCTTGCTTCCTACTTCTCCCTTTCTCGTTTCCTCGGAATGGTGGCAACGGGAGCATCCTTGCTACTTCAAGTGGATGGATTGGCCAAGTGTATTAATGCAAAGTCATTGAATGTGGATTGTTTGAGGCTGAATTCGGAATGAGATCTACTAAGTCATAGTAACCATTAAATACACAAGGGACTGTACACCACCTTGTTCTTAGGACTTCATTCCATTCTCTTCTCCTCATCATTCTTTCTCCATGATCCACCTCATTGTCAGTTATATCAGTAGTCTATATTTTGGTTGATGCATTGTTTTCTTTTTGGTAAATTCTTGTGGTTAAGACTTTAAATCTTGCTTCCAAATGATATTTCTAGAGCCTATGGACTCTTTGAATGTGGGATTGTCAGGGCATTAAAGGCATGAGCCTGCTTTGGGGAGGACCCACTGGTATTCCTATTTGGTGCATTAGTTAACTTCTTCCCCTTAAACATTTTCGCAATCAACATTTAATTTGTTCATTACCACATCTAACATCCATTTTATCAGCATTGTTTTTGTCTCTTTTTCTCCATCTTTCTTATTCCTTATCTTTTTCCATTCTATCGCTACTGGAGGTTTGCTCTTAATCATGGGGGTCCTGGTCCTGGTCCAATTTTTTCAATTTTCTCCTAACCCCTACACCTTGGGTAGTCACGAGTGTTATATCTTCAGAATTTGTATTAGCCATATCACAACTCAGCCAATGGACCTTACACCAAGGCAAGGTATCAATTGCATTATGATTTATTTACGCTTGTTAATATATGACTGTGTTGTGTGTGCAAATGGCAATCATACAACAATGGACTGGAGCTAGAGGAAACACTTAGGATGGACTGGTGTTGGAATAGTTATGTAAGGAACAAGATCGATGGCGCGATTATGGATGGATATTGGAAGGTGCAATTTTGGCATCAATAGCAACACATCTTCTTCTTTTCTCTCTCTTCTCTTCTCTCTCAGCTACCAAATAAAGCTAGATGTCAAATGTGTATAGTGTTCACTCTTGTAGTCATGAACACTAATATTGCCATGTATTGTAATGACGATCCATTCACATGTAATCCCGTTCACCATTAGTGTCATCCAAGTCAATAATCCCATACCTTCCCAATATTTTGTAAGGAACTTGAGGATGAGTTTTCATTCAGTCATGGGGGTATGATGAGCCGCGATATCGCATACGTGATATCACATCTGCGATATCACGGCCTTCTTCAATTTCTATAAATAAGAGGCAACTTTCCTTATTCTGGGAGTTAGACTTAGACCCTTAGCTAAACTCTTTCAGTTTTACCATTCCAAAGTTAGAATAATTTCTATGTGCCCGCAGTAGGAGTCCTAAAGTGAACGGATCTTTATTCGAGCAAATTGTACCTGAGCACACATTTGTGTACGACAATAAAGACAAACTTTATGATAAACCTTGCATCATACAAATTAAGCTAAATAGTAATTAATTATTTTTGAATGTTTAAATGCTTTCTTAGTTAATTAATCTTTCTCTCAACCCTTGACTCTTCTAGTTAAGTACACTTAGTACGATTGCTTCGAGCATGTGTGTAGCGCTTGATAACCCAGTAACAATTAGCATTTGGTAATCCCAGCAGCATTACACTAGTTCAGGATGTGTGCAGCAAGTGGGAACAGAAACTGGTGTTAGGAATAGTTAGAACTTAGTTAGTGAATAGTTAATGAAAGTTAGTCATTTAGTTCTCCTTACCTTCCCCTATTAGCATAAGACATTAAAAAGATAAAAGATATAAAAATCATATACCTCAAACTTACTTAACCATACAATCGTGAAAATACAAGTAAGTTTGGGAAGATAGCGATTGACTAACCTTAAGTGTTCCATTAGGGTGCGTAAGCACTTAGTCCTTGGATTTTGACCAAAGTGTAGGGGTACCTCGCCACTCATCAATGTTCTGCATGAGTCATAGAGGTACCAGCTAGCATTTGAGCATCTTTAGCTCTAGAAATATTAGCTAGTAACATAATAGGTACATTAAAATATTCTTTAATGTGATTTGTGAATACTTTTGTGGCTCTCACTGCATCATGATGCTAGAAGATCATAATTGTGGCTTCTCTTGATTCAAGCACTACTTGGAATGATGTGGTGTTCCCAAAAATTTGTTGTGACCACTAGGCCTTTCTTCCTGCCTATAGTGATATCTATCCACTAGCAAGATTGGTTAAAATAGTTGGTCTAACTACATCATCAATAAATTTGAATAAATTGGCCTCTTCCCTGCATCCCCAACTGATGGTTTCTACAATTTGCTACAGATGACTCATTGAAGGGCTATAATCTTGTAGCGACGGTGTTGGAACTTATGGTTGTTGCTATTGCTATCTTGTGGGTTGGGTAGTCTCCTCAATGTTTGGTTGTTCTTCTAATTGATCCTTTTTGGAAGGCACTAACTTGAGCATTTCAGCAAAGGAACAATTTTGTGGCTTTCTCAATGCATCATTTGTATATCCTTGGATACTAACCCATTTACATAACTTCTGGACAAGGCAAGCAAATGGAAGTGTTCCCTACTTTCTTTTCTTTGAACCACCTTTGGATTTCTCTGAAATAGAGGTAAGTGATGTTTGCATTGAATTTTTCCATTAGTATTGTGCTCCCTCTGGCTACATATGTAGAGATTCTATTTAGTCTTTTGGTAGGAAATAGATGATGAGTGTCAATCTTGAAATATATCTTTTCTTCCATAGTCAATCCATTGTATTCTTTGTCTTCCTTGCCATATGCCATTGTAACCATAGCTTCCTCGTGTTTTTGTCAAATCTAATTAATATCGGTGCCACCTTTACTCCTTAATTAGGAACATGTAATACCTTCGCTATTGCCTTAACTAAGTAAGATATTGAGATTCCTTCAATTTTTACTATCACATTAGCTTCTCGATTTTGCCAAAACTAAAGTGTTTTTCCTAGATACCATCCATTGTTTGTTAGAGTAGGCCACAAAGGAGATGATTGAAGTTGGCTGATGAGTCATCATTGTGTCAACCCTGATATTGGATACCTGATATTGAGGCTCCAATATCAGATATGCGATATCAAGTCCTAGGAAATGATGTTGGATATCTAATATCATCTCTTCTATGCTAACCTCTTAATACAACACTTAGGTGCATGTTTAGGACATAGTTTTTTCTTAGTTTTTGATAGTCTTTCTTAGATTTTTGCATTTAAGTTTTGTTATTCCTAGTGCATGCCTGTAGTGTAATGTTTGTAATCATACGACACCTTTGTTCGAGTGTGACATACATGGACATGTTACATGACTGGAAATAAAGATCGACATTACTTCCATCATTATCACATTCACTTAGATTTATTATTAATTTAATTATTTAATTTTTTAATTATTTACTATTTTCTTTAGTTAATGTTTCTAGTTATTACTATTTTCTATTCCTGTCATTAAGCAGAATGAGTACGACTTAATCATGAGTGCTTAAGTGTAAGTACTTGGTAAGCCAATAGTGTATTGTTTGGCACACCTAGTAACATACACTTGGCAATCCCAGTGGTAGTTATATGAAGTCCAAGGTGTATAAGGATGATTAGGGATAGATACTCATCGCACATAGGCTAGTTTAGATCTTGTTTTCCATTGTTTATTGGCTTACTTAATTTATCTCTTTATCATCATTTGCAGCAACAGAGAATTAGACAACATCATATGCCTGACTTTGAACTAAACCATTCATGACAAAGCTACCACTAGTCCAATTGGGAAAAAAATGAACTATAATCAAAGCATAACGATTTAGATGCACAGCTTATCCCATCCATTAAATTCAATCGGATCGTCCATGAACACTAGTGATTCGTATGGTTGGTTGTAGAAGTACCTCACCACTCATCATTGGAGCCATTACCAAGGATGATGCTAGTTATCTAGATTAGTTACATCATACATAATTGTTGTAAAGGTATTAACAATATATCCTTTAGAAAAGATTAAATCACATACACCATAAGCCAACAACAATGTTTTTTTTACAAGAATGCAATAATGCACTCTATAATGAAAACATTCATTGGAGAACTAATGAGATATATGGTGAGGAAATTTGGAGTGACCAACCTTATGCAGGTGTTTCTTATGTTCATGACCACCTTGATAACACTCAAAGACTACATTCACCTAAGGTAGACAACCTTGGAGGAGATGAAGTAAGTCCTAAACTAGGGAAGGCCTCAAGGCCTAAGACCTCCTCGAAATCAAGAAACGATAAATCAAAGGACCTTGGGAAACATCATAGAGCCCATGGCAATCCTTCTAGTTCCTCATCTTCCTCTTCTCTTTCAACATCTAGTTCTGATGAAGATAAATGTAGGTGTGAAGATAAAGCTCCACTAAAGGGTTGGAATAGAAATAAAAATCAAACTCGTAGGAACACTGACAGTCATCAACATGAACATAGAAAAAATTATCACAATCAACTAAACATAAATTTTCATCATAACATGTCTGATGATGATGAACCCTTGTTGGCCACTAAGAGCCTAATGCAAATCATAGAGGTAGTTAAAATATCTTGCAGGCATTGCAGAGATAGTTGCATACCCAAGCTTGATATGGATAACATTCCTAAATTTGTAGGAGGCTATGATTTAAATTCATAACATCATTTGCAAGCCTTCCATGATGTTTGTGCTTTCTACAACATTGAAAGTGGTGGCAAAAGCTTAAACTATTTCCTAGGACACTAATTGATAGAGCCGAAGTGTGGTATAGATTGTTAAAACCAAATTCAATCCAATGATGGTCCACAATGTTAGAACTCTTCAATGAGAAATACCAGACCTATGCAAGGGTGTCCAACCTAAGGAGACATATCCAAGGATGGAAGTAAGAACAACATCAACCCTTGGATATGGCCTTAGATAGATATTATTACCTATTGAATAGATGCCCAGGCCATGGTTTCTCTAAGGAAATGCAAATTTTTCACATCATTGATGGGCTTTGTAATGAAATGAGGGAGACCCTTGGGATGTATGCCCCAGGTCAATTATACAAGCTACAAGCCCATTAGATCTGAGAGCTAATCGAGCATGTGGCAAAAGAAGAAAGAGAGATATGCAAATGGGAGAATGTTGAGAAATATCAATGGGACCCAACTCTTCAACAAATGGAGGTCCATATCTATCGTAAGGAGAAAGAAACCTCTCTCGATAAGGTGATCCCATAATGAACCTTGCCAATATAGAAATCTATTGATTAACTTAAAGCAAAGTTTAACAGGATGTCAAAATGGATATATGAAAATGTTACAGCTCTCATTAAGACGGTTGAAAAGAGGATTATGCAAAACAAGCTAGGTGATCATAATAAACAAAGGATACAAAACTAAGAAATAGCTAGGAACACTTTTTAGTAAATAAGAAAAATGGCTAAAGAAAGTGAGGCTATAGACTCAGCCATAGATGAAGATAATATGTGTGACATCTACATATATGATTATTAGAAGGGCCATTGCTCAATCGTTTTGCATCTACATGAGTATTGGGCAAGTGCCTTAAATCTCAAGTTTGTATAGAAGCACATGCTTGGAAGATTTCCTCTTTCATAAGGTAATTATAGACAACCCCACAACCAACTGTAACATCCTATGGGGGCTTATTACTAGCCTCAACATTGTCATCAACCACAATGACAACAACCACAATTGTGAGGGAGGCCATCACCAAATCAGCCCTATCCTTCCTATCCATCAAAATGTCATAGATATTATGTTCAACACCTTGTTTCTCCAACTAGTTCTACGTCCTCTACTTCAAATTACCACTATCACTCTCCCAAGTACCATCAACCCATGACATCCCCAGAGGGATCATCACCTCACACCTCTTACCATTCATCTTACCCTCGATATTCTCATACTTCACCTCCTCACATGCCACCACCAAGGACACAGGAAGGTTTTGCACCACAATACCAACAAATAAATACCACTTGTGCTGTAAATGTACATAGACATTCTAACACTGGTAGATCTTAACCACCACGTCGGAAACATCTCTTCTTTAGGAAAGGCCATAAGTCAAAGCAAAAGACTCATGGATCTACCACATCATCCAAACCAGCATAATGCCAATTTGGTGCAACACCTCCCTTTTCACCACCACTATCCTCTGATCCTACATAAGGGTCACCATCCATTATTACTTCAATTCCAAACCCAAGTAATAAATCTACATGTGTGGAAAGACCAACAAATCCATGCATACCATATCATGATCAAGGATGCAATCGTGGGCTAGACATCCATCACGTTAACACACCTCATATCCTAACCCACCATACATTTAACAATTAAGTGTGTTACCAACAATTTGTCTTCCCAGCCATTGCAACATCAAAAGATACCTAGTGGCTAGGAAATGAAAGGTTACCAATGTTTTATACATGCATGGATCATATCTATCTACTTATTAATCCTTATCATGACCAAATGTTTAGTTGTGTGGGATACCACCCATTCTAATTTTCAGGATTCATAAGTGTTTTCCATCTTTTTGTTTTACACTTTTTTAACAATTTCTTATTTCTTGATATAGTTTTTTTTATTTCTTCCAACTTTTTCTATTTTTTTTTGTTTTCATTTTCTTGTTATGTAATCTTGCTTGTGAATAAAATGATCATGTTGCTGATTGAGGTGAGGTTTTCTTTATGTTGTTGAGTCATAAGAGATAGATTATTCGAATAGTGAGACCACGTCATCCATCCATTCATCCCATTAATAAGAGGTTCTTACCCTGGTCATAATGATATTCTTTTTGTTATGATGAGTGGCAAGGTACCCCTACACTCAACCATACAAATATAAGTGTTTCATGCATGATCTAGTTTAACTCCAAGGACTAAGTGCTTACACGCCTTAATGGAACACTCAGGGTTAATCAATCATTGTCTTCCCAAACTTACTTGTATTATCATAATTGTATGGTTAAGTAAGCTTGAGGTATATGATTTTTATAGTTTTTATATTTTTTATGTCTTATGCTAATAAAGGAGAGGGAGAGAGAACTAAGTGGCTAACTTACATTAACTATTCATTAACTAGTTCCTAAATGTTCCTAACACCAGTATCCATTCCCACTTGTTGTACACATCCTGAACTAGTGGAACACTGTTGGGATTACTAAACGCTAATCGTTACTGGGTTACCAAGCGCTACATGCATGCTCGAAGCAGTCGTACTAAGTGTATTTAACTAAGAGGGTTGAAGGTTGAGAGAGATATTAATTAACTAGGAAAGCATTAAATAATAATTAACACTGATTAATCTATTCTGTATGTTTTAAGGTTTATCATAAAGTTCATCTTTATTTTCGTACACAAAATTGTGCTCAGGTACAAATTGTTCAAATTAAGATCCGTTCACTCTATGAATCCTACTGCGGGCACACAAAAAAAATTCTAACTATGGAATGACTAAACTACAAGAATCTGGCTAAGGGTCTACGTCTAACTAACTTAGTACAAAGGGCGTTGCCTCTTATTTATAGAAGATAAGGCAAGATGTGATATCGTGTGGTGGATGTGATATCGCGTACACGATATCGTGGCTCATCATACCCCCTTTACAAAATATTGGGAAGGTATGGGATTATTAACTTGAATGAAAACTAATGGTGAATGTGATGACATGTGAATGCATCAACATTACAATACATGATAATATTAGTGTTCATGACTACAAGAGTGAACACTATACACAATTGACATTTAGCCTTATTTGGTAGTTGAGAGAAAAGAGAGAGAGAGAGAGAAAAGGAGAAGATGTGTTGCTACCAAGATCAAGATTGTGCCTTCCGTTGTCCATCCACAACCATGCCATCAATCTTGTTCCTTGCACAACTGTTCCAGCACCAGTCCATCCTAAGTGTTTCCTCTAGGTCTAGTCCATTGCTGTATGATTGCCATCTGCACACACAACACAATCACATATGAGCAAGGATAAGTAAATTACAATATAGTTGATACCTTGCTTTGGTGTAAGTTCCATTGGCTGAATTTTGATATGGCTGATACAAATTCTAGAGATATAACACTGGTGACTACCNGCTTCCGTTGTCCATCCACAACCATGCCATCAATCTTGTTCCTTGCACAACTGTTCCAGCACCAGTCCATCCTAAGTGTTTCCTCTAGGTCTAGTCCATTGCTGTATGATTGCCATCTGCACACACAACACAATCACATATGAGCAAGGATAAGTAAATTACAATATAGTTGATACCTTGCTTTGGTGTAAGTTCCATTGGCTGAATTGTGATATGGCTGATACAAATTCTAGAGATATAACACTGGTGACTACCCAAGGTGTAGGGGTTAGGAAAAATTGAAAAAATTGGACCAAGGCCCCCATGACTAAAAGTGATCCTCCAATAGCGATAGAATGGAAAAATATAAGGAATAAGAAAGATGGAGAAAAAGAAACAACAACAACACCAATAAAATGGATGTCAGAGATGGAAATGAACAAAAAAAATGTTGATTATGGAAATGTTTAAGGGAAAGAAGTTAACTGATGCACCAAATAGGAATGCCAATGGGTCCTCCCCAAAGTAGGCTCATGCCCTTGATGCCCTGACAAACCCACATTCAAAGAGTCCGTAGGCTCTGAAAATGTCATTTGGGAGCAAGAGTTAAAGACTTAACCCCAAGAATTCACCAAGGAGAAAACAATGCATCAACCAAAATATAGACTATTGATATAACCAACAATGAGGTGGAAAATGGAGAAAGAGATATGGGGAGAAGAGAATGGAATGGAGTCCCAAGAACAAGGTGGTGTACAGCCCCTTGCATATTTATGGTTAATGTGACTAAGTAGATCTTATTCCAAATCCAGCCTCAAACAATCCACATCTAGTGACTTTGCATTAATACACTTGGCCAATCCATCCACTTGAAGTAGCAAGAATGCTCCCACCAAAGAGTCACCACCATTCTGAGGAAAAGAGAAAGGGAGAAGTAGGAAGCGAGAGAGGGCTTTAGTTAGAGGGAACATGTTTGTTTAGTTCCATAACTAGTGCTTGTAACCAAGATGATTATTTTGTCTAAGAGGTGTGCTTTGAATTCTTACTATTTTTTTTACATGAGAACCACACCATGCAAAGAATTATTTTTATTAGCTCAGCTTCCTAAAAATGGAGCAATGTCAAAATGGTAAGTAAAACTCAAGAAGAAAACATCCAAGCACCTAAGAGAATAGCTAGCACAAATGCATCAAATCCCTTTGAAGTCACACCCTTTTCAGTCCTTGAGTCCTTCCTTTGAGAAATGCCCAATCACCAATTTGTTAATAGTTTTATTATTAAAGAAAGGGACTGTACAATTCCAAGCCAAGAGAGACCATAGAAATTCATAGATGAATGGATGATGTGGACTCATTCCCTATTATATCAAAAGAACCATACCATAGTATGAACATTATAACTCAAAGGTAAAAACCAAACATCAGCAATCAATAGAATATAGTTCATACCACCATCAGGAGCACTTATTAGGTGACAAATCTAATAAAACAAAAACAAAAAAAAAACAGTCACACAAAGAAATATAAAGTATAAACGATGTTGCAAAACATAAACAAGAAAAGTTAAAGAAATTTGTAAAATAAAAACTTAAAAAGGAATTGAGGGTCGTCTCCCCCATGATTGAGTTGGAAGGAGGAGATTTGAAATAGTGAGTAGGGTCGTTGCTTCTCAGAGGTATTGTGTGCACTTACCATTCTAAATTCATGGAAAGGTTTGGTCTGTTGCACATTGACTAATATCTCTTATCAGGGCTCTTGTTTGAATTTTTCAGGAATTTCCAACTTCCCCCAATTGATTTTTTCAAGGTTAAGGCTTGGAAGTTGGCAGTGGACTTGCTCTAGTCCATCTATGCTTTCAATGAAAGCACAAGTTATTCCCTTAGTTAGTTCCATGCACGTTAGTGAGTTTCTGTCTTAATTAGCTATCAGCCACTAGGTGTCTTCTTGTCGTGTGGCTGCTGCATACAAGCACTTTTGTATATTAATGTCTTGTGCACATCGGTTGCATGTAGGCAATGCTAAACTTTTCATAGCCCACGATCTTTGCATGCAATTGCATCTTGTATCACTGTATGCGATGCATGGAACCTTCTTCTTCTTGATCTTTCCAAAAGTGTTCTCCTTAGATATTTCTAGGGAAAGATCACAAATTCCTAGGCATGCATCTATAGTACTTAGCCATGCCCTTCCCATTATTATTGGAAAGTCCCCTTTACCATTATTCACTTGTATCACTAGGAAATTAGTTGGGTACAATCACCCACACACAATGGTAATAATGTCCTCCACGAGTCCCAAGGGAATAGTGATGGATTGGTTGGCCAACTCTAGGCAAATATTGCTTTTCCTTAATGGAGGCAAGTTCCAGGCTTTGTACATTTCTTGTGATATTAAGTTGACTCTAGAACCTGAGTCTAGAAGAGCTTTGCATGACTCATTCCCAGCAATTTGGGGATAGATTAGAGGGCTTCCAGGATCAGAGAATTTCCTAGGAAGGTGGCCAATCTTGATCCAGTCAATTACAGCATGTGTTAACATAACTGTATGCGTTGAGCTCAGTGTTTGGTTCAAAGGGAGCTTTGAAGCTTTATTTGATGGGGAGGCATTTAGAGGTTCAACCACTTGTGGTTGTAAGGGCTTGGTTGGACTGTTGGTTTTGAAGAAAAGTCTTTTCTTCATACGGTTGTCAGAACCAATAGTGGGTTGAGGATTCATAGCCCTTGTGGCATTGCGTTGTTGCGATTGAGTAGGGAGTTCCCCTTGCATTACTGGAGCAAGTGGTAATGGAGCTATTGGTGTGAGAGCTACGGATGAATTTGAAGGATGGTATATTTATGGGTTATCTTCCCTAGGAAAAGGAGTTCTATAATACTCATAGGCTTGGTAGTGATGTTGTGGTGTAACGTGACTAAAAGAGTCACGTGGAGAGATTGGATGCTGCACGTAGTAGCCATATGGGTCAGGTTGCTAGTAGGGGCATTTTTGCCTTGGTGGTGGCATCCCCCATGACTGTGGGTATTACCACTGTTGATGTTGCTCAACGGGTTGTGGTGGAGTTCCACTTGGATAATATGTTGAAGGTTGGTGGAACTGCCTTGGGTTACCTTAGGGACAAGGTAACCGTCGGGGTGCTTACTGTTTATTTAGTCGTGGGTTGAGTGCATACACCCCAGACTCTTGTCGATGTGAGATCACTGGGCAACATCCCTTAGGATGGTCGTATTGGCATATCTCACATCCACCATCATTGTCCATGTCTAAATCCACAACCTCTTCTGTGATGGCCTTTTTTCCCTTACCCTTGTTATGTGCATTTTCTACACCTCTCTTTTTCTTTTTGTCATGGTCACTACCTCGCTTCCTAGACTCCTCTATAATTTTAAGAACAGTCTCCTCTATAATTTTAAGAACAGTTTCAAACCTACTATCCAAGGAGTCCCACATTTGGTCTACCTTTGTCGATACTTCTGTTGTTAACTTTTGGAGAGGAAAAATTTTCCTATTCACCATCTCTTTGTGTGGTGACTCTTCTTCCTCCTCACAAAATCTCACTCCCCTTTTTCAGAGGGAAGGATCTTGATTGTATTCTTCCGCACTTTCTCTCTTTTATAGCTCACCTTCTTCTTTGGCTACTTGCTCTAGCAATCTATGAATTTGATGATACCTAAGCTTCAATAACCTTCCTTGGGCATACATCCCAAGGGTTCTTCTTGTTTCATTCCTAAGTCCATCCACGAGATGGTGTAGTTGATCTGCTGCGAATAACCATGGCCAAGGCAACGATGTAACAGTGCGTAATAGTGGCCCATGGTAGCGTCCAAGGGTTCGTGATTTCCTTGCTTCCATCCTTGGATTTGCTTCTGCAGGTTAGACACTCAGGAGTATGTCTGGTACTTATCATTGAATAGTTCTAACATTGTACTCCACCTCTAAATGGATTCCAGTTCTAAGGACCAGTACCAGCTTTCAGCTTCTTTCACTAGTGTCCTTGGGAACAACTTCAGTTTTTGCCATTTGTTTTCTATGTTTTACAAGGCACATGCATCGTGGAATGCTTGTAAATGATTTTTAGGATCAGCGTTGTATCCCCCTTCAAATCGTGGGATGTTGTTCATGTCTAACCTCTTGATCCTACTATCCTTTTGGTGCCTTTTTGGAACTCTTACAGCCTCTGTTATATTTAGCATGCTTCTAGTTGCAAGTAGGGGTTCTTCATGATTGTCTTGTTCATAGCATCTATGGTGTCTACGTGGTTCCCTACTCCCCCTTCTTCTATGCCTTGATTTCTTAGAGTGCCCTCATCCTCGTTCTCGACTATCTCATCGATGTTTTTCACTTTGTTTTCCCTTATCCTCACAATTGGTTTCCCTATGACTACATCCAGACATTGAAGGAGAGGGTGAAGGTGACAATGAAGGTGAAGAAGAAGGAGAACCATCACCATGATGGTGTTTTCTACCTTCTCTTTGGTGGTCTCATCCTTGATTGTGATCATGATCAGAATGTCTACCCCTATCGTGTGTTCGTGTTCCCTTGTCAAACACTTTGTGTTTGTGGGTATCAAAACTAGGGTTGTGAATAGTAGAGTGGAGGTCTTGATACACTACCTCTTGACCATCATTTCATGGGGAACCTGTTGAAGTAGGTTCATCATTCTCAATTTCGCTCAAAACATGCAGAACATCATGGGGCCATTTACCCTTCGACGATGTATGGTATCTCTCCTGTCGCAAGTCCCTTTGATGTTGTGCTTCTGTGGGATGATAGTCCCTTGTGTCATGATCACATGTAACATATTCTGCATATAAAAGTGGCATGCCTATTCATGTGAGAGCATGAAGGAGCATGTCGGGGACTGATCGATCTGGAGGCAACACTATGTTACCCTCCAAGTCTCTTCAATGCAGTTGTTCATCTTTGTGGAGAATAAAGGTGAAATCGAGTACATACTCATTGGGATGAATATATACCACATGAAATTGTTAAGGAACTAGCAGATCTTGGTTACGTGTATTATGCCGCCGACTGCCTCTTGTGTTAGGCCTAGGTGATGAAGTGCTCTTATGCGAAGAAGAAGACATCTTGTCTTGTTCAGTATGCAATGTACCGTTGTCTTATCTTTCTTGGATTAACCCTAAGGGTTCGTTCTAACGTTCCAATAATATGAATAATTTTCTATGTTCTATGCAGTGCACAAACAACTAAGTCCTCGAAAACAGTGCCAATGATGAGTGGCGAGGTACCCCTACACTCAACCATACGAATATAAGTGTTTCATGCACGATCCGGTTGAACTCCAAGGACTAAGTGCTTACACGCCTTAATGGAACACTCAGGTTTAATCAATTGTTGTCTTTCCAAACTTACTTGTATTGTCACAGTTGTATGGTTAAGTAAGCTTGAGGTATATGATTTTTATAGCTTTTATATTTTTTATGTCCTATGATAATAAAGGAGAGGGAGAGGGAACTAAGTGGCTAACTTACATTAACTATTCATTAACTAGTTTCTAAATGTTCCTAACACCAATATCTATTCCCACTTGCCGTACACATCCTAAACCAGTGCAACGCTGCTGGGATTACCAAACGCTAATCATTACTGGGTTACCAAGTGCTACACACATGCTCGAAGCGGTCATACTGAGTGCATTTAACTAAGAGGGTTGAAGGTTGAGAGAGATATTAATTAACTAGGAAAGCATTAAATAATAATTAACACTAATTAATCTATTATGTATGTTGCAAGGTTTATCATAAAGCTCATCTTTATTGTCATACACAAAATTGTGCTTAGGTACAAATTGTTCGAATAAAGATCCATTCACTCTATGACTCCTATTGCAGACACATAGAAATAATTCTAACTCTGGAATGACTACACTACAAGAATTTGGCTAAGGGTCTAAGTCTAACTAACTTGGTACAAAGGGTGCCACCTCTTATTTATAGAAGATGAGGTAGGATGCGATATCGCGTGGCTAATGTGATATCGCATACGTGATATCGCGGCTCATCAACCATACATTTAACAATTAAGTGTGTGATCAATGATTTGTCTACCTAGCCATTGCAACATCAAAAGATACCTAGTGGCTAGGGAATGAGAGGTTACCAATGTTTTATACATGTATGAATCCTATTTATCTACTGATTAATCCTTATCATGACCAAATGTTTAGTTGTGTGGGACACCCCCCATTCTAATTTTCAGGATTCATAAGTGTTTTCCATCTTTTTGTTTTACACTTTTTTATCAGTTTCTTATTTCTTGATATAGTTTTTCTGATTCCTTTCCAACTTTTTCTATTTTGTTGTTTTCATTTTCTTATTATGTAGTCTTGCTTGTGAATAAAATGATCATGTTGTTGACTGAGGTGAGGTTTTCTTTATGTTGTTAAGTCATAAGAGATTGATTATTCGGATAGTGAGACCACGTCATCCATCGATTCATCCCATTAATAAGTAGTTCTTACCCTGGTCATAATGATATTCTTTTTCATCATCCAACCTAAAAATAAATCCATAATCATTGTGTCTAGGAAGAAGAGTGTAGAACCAAGGGGGAATGTAAAGGGTATGACATCAAGGGCATTTTTGGATTCTCTTTGGTCACTTATGTATGTTCTATCATGTTGCTAAGGTTGTACTTATATCCTTGTAGATCTAATGAAAAATGGGAGTAATAGTACCACAAAAAGACATTGAATAATTTTTGTGGGTCCAATGGGAAAGACATGTACCCATTCCTGAAGGTTAGTGACTTCTCAGAACTTTCGAAAAAAAAAATAAAAACAAAACATGTGTCCCATAAATAAGCTCATACCTTGGACAAAATGCCAAGTGATGCTACTCCTTACAGCTATGATATTCTTATGGTTAGCTGAAGTGATGAAATGATGCAATGTCACTGAAATGTGGTTTGGACTTGGTTTGAATTTTGGAAAGAAGGGCTTCTGATTATTTAACCATTAATAACACACACAAGGATTCATTGTGCCTATTGTAAGACACCTCATGCCCCAATTTTTGTAATCCTTTCTACAATCCATCTCATCTCGCTGTCTGTTTGAGCCTAACTTGTGGTTTTGTATAACATAGAGTTATTATCTCAAATTGATGGTTTTAACGTATATGTTTTGTTGCATAAGTATGCATTGCATTCAACCTCTTTAGTGCCTATGGACATTTTTAGGTGTTGTTACACAAGGGAATTATGGGCTAGAGCCTACTTTGGGGAGGACCCACTTTTGTAACTATTGTAACTTGTACTTGTTTGACACAACCACATCATTGTTAACCTTTTAAGCACTTCATTGTTAAATTTCATGCTTTCCCTTATCATGGAAATTGATTCATCCACAACCTCGATTTAAACACCCTTTTTTCTTGCTTCTTCCAAAGCTTTCCAAGTTAACGACTCCACCTTCTCATACTTTCAGTGTCTCTAATTGATTTTTCACTTACCCGAGAGCCATGGATCTAACCTCAAACCTTCCCATCAATAATAGAGCTTCATTTCTTATGCTTAGTACCCCCATGAGATGCTCATCCATGAACCCCAATCTTAGGTGGGATGCAATGTTGGATACCCAATATCAGGTCACACAAAACCTATATATATGACCCCCATAGTCCCCAAATTTCATTCTCATCATTTGCAACTAGGGGAGTTTTTCAAATTTTTTCTCACAACTTAGAGCTTTGTGCAACCAACTAAAACTTGTGATATTTGGCTCTCTACTACTTTGATTCTCATATCGTTTGAACCTAATTGACCCCAAAGTGTTCAAGTTAGTTGTGGGGGGTGCTTGCATGAGAAACTTATGCCACTTTTCCAAAATTTGCTATCACCCGAAGGATATTATAAGGGTAAGAACGTTAAAAACCATAAGTGTTATACTGAAGAATCAATTGTGGTAATGCTAAAAACCTTAATCTTTTCACCTAAGGGACCATAACCATTATAATAAGCCATACATAAGGAAAAAGGAACCAATTGCAAAGGGTTGTAAAAGGAGATAAACACTTTTTGGGGGTTTATCCTAAAGATTTTTCTAACTCTACAATCATATAAACTAAAGAAATTAATGAAAATAAAGTCATAAGTATGATATACATTTTTTAATGATAAATATCAACACCTTAGTAATACTTGATCTTTGCTTGATTGCAGATGGTCCCAAAAATAGGAGCATAGAGAGAACATTCATAGAGAGCATCCAAATGCCCAAGAGGTGGTAGGGGATAGTAAGGTGACATGGCAAAGCATGAAGAATAGGAAGCCCAATCTTTTAGCATCCATCAAGAGGCTCCTATTACTAGATAGTCGATCCAAGGAGAGGCTAGAGAACCACCAGCTCCTGTGTAGGGACAATGTCTCATGTTGCCCCCTGAATGCGTTACGATCATCCAAGAAAAGTCCATGTTGAACATTGTCATCATGGAGATGAACTTTAGCCCATTCATGGTGTTTGCCCTAGAAGTGATTTAAACACAACTCTAGACGTCACTGTTGTGACTTATTCTTTCATATAGTGGCAACTAGTACCTTAGTGAGACCCACCAATTTTGGCAGAACAAAGATGAAGGCACCACTGTCAACATTTGTGGAGTTAATGTCTCATTCTTAGTCAAGGTAATTGTAGCAGCTCTTAATTTGCCAAACAAGGGGGTTAAGGTAGCCCATCTATCCACCAGGTCTACCCTCGATAGTAGGAATTTATGGCTAAAATAGGCCTACAATGAGGACAAAACATATAATGAATTAACTCTAGAAGAAAGGACATACTTCAAGATTAGCACATATCATCTCTTTCTGACAAAAGGACTTAATAGGATCTTAACATATGTGGTTGGGGGAAGTGCTATCTTAATGGGCAAATACATGGCCAACCTTAATTTTATTTCATAGAAATTCAGAGTTGATTTAAGGAGAAAAAGGCAAGAAAGCCAATACTCCCATTTCCTTGCCTAATCAGAAAGCTATGCAAGCATGCTGGAATCCTGGGGTACATAAACGATGTTCCTAGGAAGGCTTAGAACACTTCATTCATAGAGTTGCTCAAACCTACAGCACCAAGGAAAGACCTTCATGAAGAAAAAGAACTAGAGAAGGAAGTAGAACTAGAAACAGAAGTACAACATGAGCTTGAACAATGCCTTAAAAACACAAGCTCCACCACCACTGTCGCCACAAGATTAGAGATCCTCAATGAGCCATCTACAAAATATTTCTGAAGCCATTAGTTGGGGAAGCATAGATGAGTCTAATCTTTTCAAAGCAATCCATGATGTTGTATAGCCCACCATTTCAATCGACCTGAAAATTGGGTAGATTTTGCTACAATCAGGAGGAGAATCCCAGTGGTCCAAGAAAATCTCTAGAAATGTTGCATCCTTTCAAGTGATGCTCAAGATAGGAGAAGGTGTCAAGTCATGGTAATGCAGCATCAGAATGTAGCAGGAAAAATAGAAGTAATAATGGATCATATCAAGGAATCATTCAATGTGTTTGTTTTGTCCCTAGTAGATCTAACGGGGACCAGAGATGCTCAAATGCTCGTTAGGACTTTGATGACTCCTGTGGCACATGAGGACGTATTAGATTGATAGCTGCAGATAAGGCAAGTGATGACTACTTTGTTTGACATCCCCAATGATGTCAATGCAACACAGTTTAACCTCATAGCCACTAAAGGAAAATTGGTCATGGCAAAGACTAGGGTAGAGCATGCAGAAGTGGAAGTGCACAGGTTGCAATAAGAGTTGTTCACCCTAAGAGCCGAAAGATGAGATCCTACTCAATTTATTATGCTTGACCAAGTGGAATAATTTAGAATAGAACAACTGATCAAGTTGATTAAGGAAAATAAAATTGAAAAGAAAGAGAAGAAAAACGTTGTTTGGAATGCCTCTAAAGCCAAAGCATAGACCTATATCCACAGAAAGGCATTGACTACCATGCAAGAAGAAAATAAGTAGCTCACGATCGAGAATTCAAGGTTGATTGCAATTGAAAAGTAAAAGAATATTTCAGAGGAAAGTGTCCACCAGTTGTGAGATTAATTAGTGAGGGTCAACCAAGACATCAATAAATTAACTAGGAAAAATATAACCCTCTCAATGAAGGAGGTCCATGCCATTCGATAGAAGTTAGCAATTGAAATAAGCTCATGGAAAAATAAGGCCAAGAAACATGAAAAGCTAAAAGAACACTTCCATAACCAAGCAGGCATGTTTAAGCAAATAAATGAAAAGAAAATCTAGGTATCTAAAGCTAGCATTGGAGCCATGTTAGCATGAGATCCTGATCGACAACCCATCTTGGATAGCTATGCTCTAGTCCATTAGGTAGAAGTGAAAAATAAAGACCTACAAATTGAAGATTTGAAAGAGGACATGGTATTGGCTAACTTCAGATATGCCAACCTCATCATGTTCATAGCAGGTTGGCCTAAAAGAGAGTTGGAGAATTAGGTAGCAACCACCTATGCATTGTATGATAAAGAGTTTGTATATAGAAAAGATGCTTTGCAAAAGCTTCATGTGGAAAACTCAGAATTGAAGGTGGTTAAAGCTAGCTACCATGGATAGAGGGATGTCACCTCAGACCTAGCTAGGAGATTAATAGAGTATCAAGAATTAAGAGAAAACTCTAGGGCCTTTGAGGAAGAACGATGGTAATTTGTGGCCTGGTATGTGAAGGCCAACAAGATTTTCCTATAACTACCATGCCCTTGGGATGTATTAGCACCATCATACATCAGTTTAGTAGATTAGACGGTACATGAGCCAAGGATGGAAGAGGACAAATTGCAGGCATTTCTTGATCACTACAAATTTCACAAGCTTGGCGACAAAGGGAAGTAGCCAATGGAGGAGCGACCACCTCTAGGAACTACATGAGCTTGCCTGAGTTGTATCTTGTAATTTTGTGTCCAATTTCCATAAACACTACTACGACATGTATAAGTCCATTTTTTGTTTGTCTAAGTTAGTCAATAATTCCATACCTTTCCACCAATTTTTGTAAAGAACCTATTCCTCAATTTTTAAACTCTAGGATAACTTTTCATTTAGTCGTGGGGGTATGATGAGTCATCATTATGTTAGCCTTGATATTGAATACTTGATATCGAGGCTCCAATATTAGATATGTGATTTTGGATCGCAGGAAACGATGTCAGATATCTAATATCATCTCTTCCATGCTAGCCTATAAATACAACACTTGGGTGCACAATTGGAACATAGTTTTTTTATCCATCTTTGATAGTATTTTTTAGATTTCTACATTCAAGTTCTATTATTCCTAGTGCATTCTTGTAGTGTGATGTTGTAATCATATGGCACCTTTGTTCGAGTGTGACATATTTGGACATGTTACATGACTAAAAATAAAGATCGAGATTACTTCCATCATTGCAGCATTCACTTAGATTTATTATTGCTTTAATTATTTAATTATTTACTATTTTCTTTAGTTAATTACTTTAATCACAAGTGCTTAAGTGTAAGTACCTAGTAAGCCAACAAGGTATCATTTGGTACACCTAGTGACATACACTTGGTAATTCCAACGGTAGTTATATGAAGTCTAAGGTGTGTATAGACAATTGGGGATAGATACTCATCACACATAGGCTAGTTTAGATATTATTTTCCATTGGTCATTAGCTTAGTTAATTTATCTCTTTATTGTCATTAGGAGCAACATAGAATTAGACAACATCATATGCCTGACTTTGGACTAAACCATACGTGACAAAGCTACCACTAGTCCAAGTGGGAAGACAATGAACTATAATCAAGGCATGATGATTTAGATGCATAACTAGTCCCATCCATGGAATTTTACTGGATCATGCATGAACGCTTGTGATTCATATAGTTGGACGTAGGGGTACCTTGTCACTCATCATTGGCCCTTGACAACTTTTAGAGAAAATTTCAAGAATGGATCAAAGTTAAGTTTCACTATTACTATCCACATGATGGATTTTTCTTGAATAGCCTAAAGACATTCAAGTGACAGTGTAAGTTATTGTTCCTAGATAGGTACTAGTGCAACATCTACTTCTACTTTAGCAGATTGCTTTGTGGTAGAAGTTTGTTGATGAATGCTAAAGGATTATGCTTCCTACTCTCCTTATTTTGCTTGCAAATTTTTCTCGCTCACTTGTCCTCTTCAAAAGCCTCGTGGTCGTTTGCTTACTGTTCATGGGAGTTCTCCTTGTGTTGCTCTTTTTGGGGCCATCTACAATCAATCAAGGATTTGAAATTACTAGAATATTCTCATAAATGAGTAACAATTTAATACCTTACTCATACCCTTAGTTATATCAAATTATTAATTTATTATGATTGTAGAGTTAAAATATTTTTTAATAACAACCCCACTAGTACTTTAAATGGATGGTATGGTCAATTAGAAGTCTTGTTAAATGGTTTTGGCCTTAACAAAAGTGGTTTACTTTTAAAAATTCTTAATATGTTCCTTAACTTACCCCTATAATACCTTCCAGTTAGAAATTTCAAAAAAATCGACTCAAATTTTCCTTCAAAATTACATAAATCTACATGATCCCGAAGTTCTATCATGTAATTTCTATCATGTAGATTCAAAAATTACATAAATCAAGGCAATAATGAGCAAGTTATGGATGTTGGAAGTTGGGGTGTCAGAGCTCTTTAGCTTAAAAAAAATTGGCAACAACTCCCTTCTTATGAAATTTAGAAATGAAAAATTCTTCTAATTCCCCCATGCTATATATAGATTTTATGTGTGTGCTATTGTAGATGTGACATCATAGATGTTATATTGTAGGGCCTGCAATATCATAGATATGATGTCACCATAGAAAAATAAAAATTTCTAAATGTTTTTCTTGGAAAAAAATTGAGTTCCATAGGATGGTTGGAGGATATTCATCATGTTGAAAGGATCTTGATATGGAGAACATGCTTCAATTGTGAAAAATGAGCATTGAAAGTCTATGATTAAGGAATGTTGGGCTATGAAAGTATGTGAGGTATTGATGGAATGGATGGGAAAGACAACATTGTTGTGCTATTAAAATGGATAGTGTGAGTGATATGGGAAGCATTTATGGTGATTGGAAGGCTTAAGATGATGTGGAATTGCTTGGTAGGTGTAAGATACAACAGTTATACAAGTGGGTCCTTCCCAAAGCAAGCTCTAGTCCTTAATGCCCTTGCATAACCATGCCTAAAAGTGCCCTTAGGCACCTAAGGAGTTGAATGTAGTGCATACCTGTTTAGCAAAACACACATATTAGTACCACCAAATTGGAAAAATAACTCTATGTTACTCCAAATAATAAGTTATGATCATTCAAATAGTAAGATGAAATGGTTTTAGAAGGGATTGCATAAATCAGGACGTGAGGTGTCTTACCATAGGCAAAATGAATTCTTGTGTTTTATTAGTTGTTAATGTAATCATTACCCTTTCTGTCCAATATTCAAACCAAGTACAGATCACATTCTAGTGACATCACATCATTTCATCTCTTGGAATCATAATTGTAAAATGATCAATGTTACAAGGAGTATTGTCACTTAGTGTATTGTCCAAGGGAGGATTTTATTCATGGCACTTTGCTTTTATTTTTACATTTTTGAGAAGCTTCCTACCTTCAGGCATGGGTAACATGTCTTTCCAGTGAGACCCCTAAAAATTTATTTTGTGATCTTTTATTTGTTAATTGTGTCAACTTTTTAAAGGTAGCACTTATTTTACTCTTACTTTCATTTTTTGTTAAATCTATAAGGATATAATACAACCTTAGTAACATGATAGAACTTACAATAATAATACAAAAAGAATCCATAAGTCCCCTTGATGTGACACCTTTTTCATTCCACTTGCTTCTTCACACTTCTATCCAAGCATAATGATCACAAGTTTATTCTTAGTTTGATAATGGAAATAATATAATTATGGCCATGGTAAGAACTTCTTATTAATGGAATGGAAGGATGGTTAATGTGGGCTCATTGTGCAAATAATCAGTCTCTTATGACTTGATTTCATATAGAAATTTTCACTTTATTGGGCTACATCTTGCCTTTATTTTAATGTGCTTTATTAATGATCAAAAATTATTTACAAAGGGTTTAAAAACAAAGTATAAAAGAAATGGAAAAGATGGTAAAAAATTATGAAAAAGTATAAAGAATGAAGAATATTTAAAAATGTGAAAAATTGAAGAAATGAGAAAGATTACATTAATGAGGAAAATGTGAAAGAAAATAAAAAGGCACTTATTAATTCCCAAGTCATGATAGGGTGTCTCCCCCATAACTAAATTCTTGGACAAGTGTTCAGAAAATGCTCCCTAGATCATACACTTTGGGTGGTTCTCTTATCATCCTTAAGATTTTAACTTTGTTATGATTATTCCATGTGATCTTGATGGTAGTTGAATTTGGATCATCTAAGTTCTTATTTTCCTTTCCCATTGGTATTTGTTCATGACTTAATAATTTCATTTCCAAGTCCTTAGTTGGAGTCATTTTCTTCAGATAGGAATTAGTAAGTGGTTTGTGTGTATCCATGCATATGTTTGACAAATTAACATTCTCAGTTAGCTACCACATGGTGTCTTTTCATTTTGTGGCTTCTACTCTTCTTTCTACACACATTTATGTTTCATTATTACTATGGACTATTATGACATGTATATTAGTACTTTGAATGTTTTATCCACTATTGCACCCTTTTCTTTTATCAGTTATGCATGGAATTCTTTGTGTATGGATGGCTCTATGTTTATCCTTTTTCAAGATCTCCATGGATAAATCTCTCATGTTTAGCCTAGCATTAATAGTGCTAAGCCATGCCCTCCCCATGATAATTGGACATTCCTTATCTGTATCCTTCACATTAATCACCAAGAAGTCTTCTGGGTAGGACCACCCATTGATAGATTGCAACAAATTGATTTGCAAGCTGCAACCTAATGTCGCAGTGATATGTGTTGTAGGAGATTAAACTGACTCTAGAACCTAAGTCTAATAGAGCTTTGCATGGTAGATTCCTAGCTACTCATAGATAGATTAAAGGAACTACTAGGTTAATTCGCTTCTATGGGAGTGGCCCTACCTTAATCCAATTGGTAACAATTGCAGTGGGCATGAAAGTCTATAATTTTAAACTCAATGATGATGGAAGCTTATCAAGAGTGAGAAGATTTATTTTAGGAGAAGATGGTCTTGATAAAGCTCCTATTCTGCCAACCTTCTCTGGACTCGTCCTAAAGGAAGGACATTTCTTTGTTTGGTTCTTAGCATTGCTGGTGAGATCTTTTATTCATACATTTACCATCCTTATAGCCTTCTTCTACTACGATTAGGATGTTAGTTCACCATACATTGTAGGTGGTGGCACTAGTCGCAAGGGGTTTAGATTGGGACTGCATAAACTAGCTGCTTGTGAATGCACATGAGAGTTTAGATTAGTTCTTGGTGGTGTTAGTTGGTAGTATTTTGGTGGGTGATATTGTGGTTTTTAAACAGTGGCATTTGCTAGTGAGATCGGACACTAGACATTGTATCCATAAGGATCAAGTTGTTAATATGGATACTGTTGGTGCAATGGTGGCATGGCCCATGATTGTGATTGCTGCCACTACTAATGGTAGTGATCCTGTGATTGCAACAAGGCTCCAATAGGGTAGTACATTGGTTGAGGTTGTCATCTATAGTTACCTTAAGGATAGGGTAATCGTTTATGCATTTTCTTTTGAACAAATCATGGGTTAAGTGCATATGCCCTAGTTTCTTGCAAATGTACCATGAATGGACAACATCGCTTAGGATGGTCATAGTAGCACATAGTGCAACCTTCATCATCTGTGGAGCTAGTGTCTAAGTACCTAGCTCTTGAAGAAACTTTGCCCTTTTGTCCAAATTCCTTCTTCTTCTTTTTATCTCTACTTCTGTTGAGTGCTTATTCTGCTTTCTCCTCCATAATCTTTAGTGCTATTATACATCATTCATCTACTAAATCCCACATTTTTGGTACCTATGTTGCTACATCGGCAACAAATTTCTGAATGGGTAGCATCTCCTTCCTAATGACTTGATTCAAGGTTTCTTCCTCTTGGGTATCACATACCCATGCATCTCTTTTTTAGATTGATGGATTCCTATTGTATTCTTCAGCTAATTCCCTTTTTTTAAGTTCTCCTTATTCTTTTGCCACTTGACTGATGAGTCTTTGAATTTGATGGGTGGTTAATTCTAATGGTCTTCCTTAGGCATAAACCCCAAGGATCTCTCTTATTTTGCTTCTCAACCCATCTATGATATGCTTTAGTTGTTTCTTTGATGAAAATCCATGCCATAGGCATCTATGTAACAGTGAATAATATCTACTCATTGCTGCATCAAAGGGCTTGTGAGTCCCTTATTTCTAATTCTAAATTTTCTTTCTTAGGTTTGACACTTGTGAATACATCTAATATTTATTATTAAAAATTTCAAGCATGGTACTTCAGTGTCTAATGGATTCAGGTTCCAATGACCTATACCAACTTTCTACTTCCTTCACAAGTGTTTTAGGAAATAGCTTCAATTTCTGTCAATCACTTTCTATGTTTTGAAGGGCATAAGCATCATGGAATGCTTGAAGGTGATGCTAAGTATTAGGATTATAACCTCATAAAAATCTAGGCATGTTCTTCGTATCTAATTGTTTGATTCAGCTATCTTGTACATGCCTAGTTGGTATGTAGACTACTTCCTTAATGTTGATCATGTTCTGAGTTCTCATAAGGGGTTCATTATCATGATTAGATTCATAAGCTATATGGTAGTGGTGACCCCTTCTATGCTCGTGCCTCTCTTGATCCTCTCTTTTATTTCTATGTCTTCTTCTTTCATACTCCTCATCTTCTAAATCAAAATATCTTGAGTATCAATCATGATGACCATGAGCTCTTCTTTTTTTCCCTATCAAAGTCTTGGTACTTGTGCTATCTCCCATCAAAGTCCTCTAATGATCATGATGAAGTAGAGGAGGTAGCAAGAGAATGGTGCTAGCTAGTCCTCCTTTCATGACTCTTGTGAGTTTCCTTGTAGGACTTAGCAGGATCCCTTGGCCTAGAGTCCCACTTATATCTTGAGTCAGTAGCCTTCCCCTTATGTGTCTCTACCAAAGTAGAGTGAAGTTGGGCTTTGAAAATTTCTTCTAGTCTAATGATAGATGTATTTAATGACTCCTCATGGTTCTAGTGGAGTTATTCCAAAATGAACTAATTAGCATCAAGCTTTTCTATGATAACAGATGTGTTGGTTTGCTTTCCTTTGATATTAGCATGTTTAATTTTCATAGTAGCATCTCTTTTTATCTTCTTCCTTATAGGTTCATAGGGTTTGGTCATGTGTTGAGTCACATGGTACCCTTCTTGAGTTTGGTCCAAGTACATTCTTCTTAGAGCAGTTTGTAGCATGTTTAGTGGTGCATGTTCGAGAGGTAGAACTATGTTGCCTTGCATATCTCTTCACCTCCTTTGTCTATCCTAATGAAATATGAAGGTGTAGTCTAGATGATATGAATGAGTGTGAGCATACGTAATTTGTGTTTGCATTGGCATTTCCCAATCTTCTTCATCAGTAATTTTGTCACTACTCCTTCTTGTGTCCTTGGCAGGTGATGATTAATCATTATGTGAAGCCATGTTATCATTTTTTGGTGGTTTATGTTATCTTGGCTTTATATTAAGGTTGTGAAGATTAGATTTAGGTTATGATACAACGAACTTTGGAAAATTAGCTACTTAGTATAACATTGACTTATCCTCGGTAGTAGCACCAATGATGAGTGGTGGAGTATCCAACACCCAACCATACAAGATGAGTGTTCATGCGCAATCTTGGTCAAACTCTACAAATAAGGTAATGTGATTATACTAGTAATTAGTTAGCATTTGTGATCACTATCTTCCCATGTGAGTTAGTAAAGTCAATGCATATGGTTTAACTCACAGTGAAGCATATGATATTGATGTTGTATTGGCCATTGTGCTCTTAGTAAACATATAGTAAAGATAAAGGTTTCTGATTCTAAGTAACTAGTAAATGAATCTAATCTAGCCTACGTGATGAGTAGCTGGTCCTAACCTTCCATTCACACCTTGGACCTCATGTAAATACTACTGGGATTACCAAGTACCACACTACTGGGCATACCAAGTGATAGTACTACTAGGTTACCAAGTAGCTACACTTAAGTGCTCGAGATCAATTGTACTCATTCCAATTAATGACACTAAAAGTAAATTGCAAGACATTGTAAACATTAACTATGAAAATAGTAAAACAATAAACTAATTAAAAATAGAAATAAGACTAAGCATTTCTGCAATGATGAAAAGTAATCTCAATATTTATTTTTAGTCATGCAATATGTCCAAGTACATCACACTCAAATAAAGACTTTGTTTAATCACTTAACATCACACTGTGAGCATACACTTCTAAACACTAAATTCAAGAAAATAAACTAAAAGAGTTCTGTTACTAAGTTAACAATCTATTACGGATTCGTACACCCAAGTGTTGCCTATATAGGCTAGCACGCATCTTGTGATATCATTTATATCATAACATACGATGAGATATGATAATGTATCTACGATATCGTAACTACAATATTGTTGGTTTAAAATTTTTGGATTTTTCAGCTTGGATATCTCATTTTCATGCACACTAATCATAGTGCAACTCATTTCATAATGAACAAACCAATGGTAAGCTCCTGTATTATATAGTGCTTGGTAATGCTATAGGAGTTTGATCTAATAATGATGGATGAAAAGAAAACTGAGAATGTAGCTGCCAGTCATCTATCTTGATTAAGATGAGATAACAAGATTGATGAAGAGTCCTTATTTAATCAATTTCCAAATAAGCTTCTCTTTGCTAAGACAACCAAAGTTCAAGCACCAGGGACTATAAACTAGTATGATGAATTCCTCCTATGTACTTACGTAGGAAACTTATATAAAATGGGATCATAGGAGGAAGTAGCAGTTCCTCCACCAAGTCAAACACTACCTAGAGATAAAAGGAAATCTCTAAAAAATTTACACTAATGACCTATTATGATGATGTATACCTAATGCATATCAAATAAAAGTAGGAAGGAAAATGACCTTCAAAACCCTAATGGTAGGATACCTTTGGCCTATGATCTTTAGAGATGCTCATCATTTAATCCATTCATGTGAATGATATCAATGAGATAGAGGAATGACAACTAGGATGGAATGGATCCAACCATTAGAGCTTTTCAACCTTTGGGGAATTAATTTCATGAGATTTATCACTCCTATGTCCAACGAGAAGTTTTACATTATTATTGTTGTTAACTATTATACGAAATGGGTCAAAGTTGCAGCTATTCTTGACTATACTTCTTTCACTGTAACTCAATTCTTTTAACAACAGGTGGTAAACATGTTTGGTATGTCTAAAGAACTAATTTCTAACAATGGAACCCATTTCATAGGTGCTACCTTTTGTAAGTTAATGCAATACTTGGGGGTAAAACATAAACTTACAACACCTTACAATTCCCAAGCCAATGGCCAAGATGAAGTAACTAACAGGGAGATCACCAAAATCCTAACAAGGATCATTAACAAATATAGAATTCTAAAGTACCAAACTCAATGATGTCCTATGAGCATATCACTCAACATGAAAATTTCCTATAGGCTACTTTTCCTATGAGGTAGTGTACAAAAAATTGCCAAAACTTCTAATTCAAACTGAACTTCATACACTCACAATCACATGTGAGCTTGACCTAGACATTAACTTGGCATAAAAACTCAATTGGCTAGATCAAAATCAAATAGTAGCTCTTATAATTAATGAAGTACACAAGACATGCAAAAAACAATGACATGATGCCTAGATGCAAAAATTTGAATTTAAACTAGGAGACAAGGTTTTCTATTAGAATCCCATGCATGTGCCTTAATGAACTAAGTTCTAAACATTATGGGAAAGGACCATACATTGTACAGTTGAATTTTCCTTCCAAGGCTATGATAATTTACCATCCAATAGGCCCTCAAAAGCACATGTTGGTCAACATCCAATAACTAAAATCCTTTGCAAACTTCCAAATAACCAACCACAACTACAACACCTCAACCTAAGAATAAGCTTGCTCCAATTTTCATATATCCTCCTTCCAATTGAGTCATGGGGGAGATGTCCATCTATCATAATCCCTTGAATAGGATGAATTTTTTTTAAAAAAATTTGTTTTACATCACTCTTTATAGTTTTCCATTTTCTTTATATTTTTATATTTATTTTATACATTTATTTTTTCAATTTTACTTTTGCTTTTACATTTACTTTTACTTTTGCCTTTATTTGACTTGATTTACTAAATCCAATTTTATTCCATTGCTATTGCAAACTTCAATGATTACTAAATACAACTATCAAGATCTTGGTTATCTCAACAAACCAACTTTATCTTTGTATTATGCTCTTTACTCATAGGCTATCAGTTTTCCATTGGTATTTGGTAGTGAGCTCACGACATCCACCATTCCATTTGTCTCATAAGGAGATCAATATCATGGTAGCACAATGGTTCTTTTGCATGAAAACTAAAAAGTACACATGATCTCGATCATCCAATGAACTGAGATAGGGCCAAGTGCAAATGGAAAAGGGTGTGGCCTCAAGGGAATTTGTTGGATTCTCTTCTTGACTTCCTTCTTGAGTCTTATGACTCCTCATGAAATGTATCATCACTCTTCCCATCAACCATCAAAGGAAGTATGTCCTTGTAATATGTGATTTCCTTCAAAAAAATCAAGAATAAACACACCTCTCTATAGATGTCTTGGAATACAAGCATTGGTTAGGGGGCTTGAAAGATATGTGCTCTTATTTCATCCTTAAACTCTTTTGAAATCCTTTAAAATTAAAAATGAAAAAAATGAATGTGAATGGTTGCATTGATGCATTCTCATCAATGCAATTGGATACATCAATGCAACACAAAAATCCTATATATACATATGACACTTAGCTTATTTTTCACATTGTGAAGCAAATACAAGGGGAAACAACCAATAAGAAGATGTTATAGTTAAAATAAAATACATCACTATCTCCTACCTAATTGAGGCTATTACTGATGTCCTCGAATTACTAAACACCAGGGAAAAATTAGTAGAGATTTCAACACAAGTAGATCTTGAGGCAAAGAAATAACAGGTTTATTGGTGCTATGGAGTGGATTGCAAAAAGCACAATGCCCCAACCAAGACAAAGAAAGCCTACTTCAAGATTGTGGCTTATCACCTCAATCATATAGTGAGGCCAAGCAAGGTGATTACTTTCTTTGCTAGGGCATGCATAGCTCTAAGTGGGAATTTCCAGGTCAACCTTCCCCAACTCATCTTCCTAAAACATTTAAAGGAAAATGAGAAGGATAGGAAGATACTCTTCTTTCCCTATCTAATTAGAAAACTTTGCAAAAGGGGAGGCATAGCTTGCTATGCTAATGATGTCTTCTACAAGGCTCCTGTTGCATCATGTTAGGAGTTGATGAAGGACAAAGTGCCTACAAAGTTTTAGGAAGAGGAGTTGCCACCTCCTCCACTAGCTACAACACTAGAGATGACACCTAAAATGATTGCAGCTACCAAACATCTAAGGAAACTTAGGGAATAACAATTTCAATAATAAGCCTTTGGAGGTGGTGGTGAATCCTCCATCTATCATCTGGTCATGAGCCACCTAAACAAGATTGCTAGAACCATTAGCTGGCTAGTGGATGAAATGGCCCCATTGTTCTCCTCACGAAGAGACTAGGTGTGTGTTCATACCAATCCCAATGTTAGAGAAGTAACTATGTCCATTCTAGGATAAGAATTCCCCAAAGTCTCTAGGAATATAGTAGTCTTTTCTATGATACTAGAGGAGGGAAAAGGAGCAAAAGTCTTGATTATGCCATATAAGGGCTAGGAGACTATAATAGAGATGGTGGTAGATAGAATTGGGAAATCCTTAAGTGCCCTTGCAAAATGTATCCCTAATGTTGGTACCATGGTAGATTTCCAAGTGTTTGCAAAAGTATGGCACAAGGAAATGAGTGCAATGCAACACAAAGAAGTGCTAGAGTGACTGGTTAGAGTCGAACAACTGATTCCAGAGTTCTTTGATCTCTTAGAAGACATTTCAACCACCCAGTCATAATTGCTGGAGATAAAGGACAAGTTGCTTATCACCAACGCATCACTTGAGGAGGCCACCATTAGTAATTGATGGTTGGTAGTCAGGGTTACAAAAATTAGAGCCTACTTGTCAAATCCATCCATTTACATGCCTAAGGTTACAAGAAATGAAGCTTTTTGTAGCTTCAACAAGGACCTTAGAAGGCTGAATATGCAAAAAAGATGATGATATTCAATGTGTCATTGTTGAAAGAAATGCTGAGAGCAAATCCATAAGAAAAATATTTTGTTGATCCAAGAGAATCGCCGCTTGTGAAATGTTGAACACCAAAAGGATCAAATGGTTGAATACATTCATCACCAATAGAAACAGCTAGCTAAGGTGAGCTAGGATGTGAGGAGGTTGGCTGTAGAAAATCAAAATCTCTCAATAAAGAAGATTTATGCCCTTCACCAAAAGACTACCATTGAGATCACTGCTTGGAAAAATGAAGCTCTCAAATATGAAAGAGTGAAAAATTACTATAGGAACCAAGTTGGAATGCTCAAAGAGATCAATGAAAAAGAAATCAAATTTACTAAGGCTAAGGTGAATGAAGCCCTCCAACAATTCCAACAAAGGGATGATGTATGGAAGCCCATCTTTAATGGTCTTAACACCTATAATCAAGCTAAAATCTGGCTAAAGGAGTTGCAAATTGAAGATATGAAGTACATGAAGTTAGCCAACCTTTGTTATGCAAACCTAGCAATGCTAATAGTAGGAAGTTCAAGATCTAAATTGGAGAAGAAATTGGCCAGCTCCTACCTCCTTTATGAGGTGGAGTTTAAGCTCCACAAAGACACAAAGCAAAAGTTGGAAGTGGCTAATGCAGAGCTTGAAGTTCTCATAAGCAAATTCATAGATCAAAGATCAGTGGGTGAGAACCTAGCTAGAAGAATGAATGACTGCTAGTACATTCGACATTGAACATAGTTTGCAACCTAGTTTTTGAACATGAAAGAGATGTTTTCAATCATTTCCTGCCCATGAGATGTACCTACACCAACCAATTTAGGAGAAGCTTCTTAGATCATTTACGATTCATAGAGCAAGGAGGAGAAGATGAAGATACTCCTGGACACCTTTAAATTCTTAGAGGCAATAACAGCAAAAGTAGGGCAGTCCAAAACACCAGTAGAATAAGGATGTGATCAAGGAACCCCCACACCACAAGAGCCTTCACCTCTAGGCACAATGTGAAGATCTCCTTTTGCTCCATTACATTTGGCCAACACTTGTAAATTTTGTTAACCTATCCAAATTTTTATGCATTATACAACTTTTATAACCACACAAATATTTTGTAACATGGTACTTGAGTTTATTTGTTATTATAGTCAAATAGTTAGTTCACTATTAGTTCCATACTTCCCAAATGTTGTAAGCAACTCAATCCCATTTTTTGTTCACTTAAGGACAAGTTTTTAGTTAGTTGTGGGGATATAATGAAGTCCAAGTTCATTAGTTGCATTAAAGTATGCTTGTTGGTGTAGTCCTATCAACACATCCTTGGATGCATTAGTGTATATGCATCGATGCTACTCCTCCATAAGCCTATATAAATGCACACATCATCCACCTTTATGACACTTTTGGTTATTCACTAAGCAAAATTCTTGCAATTTGTTTTCATAGGACTTAGATTTTCCTTTGAGTGCCTACAGTGTAGATTGAGTTAATTGAACAAAGTTTTATTTGAAGGCATGTTGGACGTGGATACTTTTGCATGACAACAATAAAATTGAGATTAATTCATTCCATTGTAACACTTGGATTAGCACTTAGTTTATTTTCAAGCACTTTACTTTAAATGAATTTTACTTTTCTACACTTTGGAAATTAATAATTTATTTTGTAACAACGTAAGTATGACCAATTCAAACATGTCATACTAATGCTTGGTAACCCTAGCAATGTATATTTGGTACACCCAACAATAATCAGTTGGTAACCCAACAATGTTAGCATAAGTTCAATATGGGTACAAAAAGTGGAAATAGATACACTATGCTTAGGATAGATTAGATAGCACTTAGTTTCATGATTAGTTAAAAATTAATATTTTAATCACCTTTTCGTATTAATACTATGAGGATAATGCCAGCATTACATATATGGTAAATCCTAAATTAAGAGGATGATGCGCTGTACCTATTTAAGGTACATAAGATAGAGAGCTATCTCATAAATAATGGGATGCATGATGAGAGAAGATCCCTATAAATAAGCACTAAACCAAAAGTTATTTGGGGAATAATGTTGTATCACTTCATGTATAAATATGAACCAATGTGAATGAAAATGTAGTGCCTCATTGTTTGCCTTGGTTTGGTTGGGTGTATGGAACAACTCTTCATTTCTTAGGCATTTTAACTTAATTTATCATAGAGTCTGATGTGTGGTTATTTTGATTCTTTCATTTCTCAAATTTCTCTATCGCAATGCTCTTAATTATTTTAAATACTTTGCTAATAATAATAATAATACTTTAATCTCACTCAGCCATACCCATTGAGTTAGCACGATTAGGAAGACAATGACTAGCAATGCCATGTTTAACTATCTAGGATAATAACCACTTAGACGAGGTCAATGGAATTCTACTGAATCACATGTACATACTTGTAATTTATATGGTTGGACATAGGGAACACTTGCCTATGAACAAAAAAAGCAAATCAATACAAGGGTTACTTTAAGGTCCTATGAAAGTAAATGATGAAGATTGAGGAAATCTAGCAAGGCCATTGCAAATCAAACAATCAAAAATGTTTATCCATTCTGATAGTTGTTGACCCATCTTATTAATAGTGCCATTAGTAAAATGTTGGGTCTAACTATGATGTTCAACAATGTCTAAACCACCAACATTATGTTGCCATTGAATAATTTTTATTTGTTATAAACCTATCCTTGCATTAAAATCTCTACAAATAAAAACTAAGCCTTTTGTTGCAAATTCTACAATATCTCTGCCTAAGAATTGAAAAGGATGATCACAAGACAACTTGATAGAATCATACAATGTAGCATATCTAGGAGCAAAATAGCATATAACAAGGAAAGCACAACCATGCTAACATAAGATTTTTAGCCAAACATATTATTTATGATCATTAATCTTTTCTAAAAGTACACAATTTTCAAGAGATTTCCTCACTGGCACTACAATGTCCCTAGAAGGTTTTCCTTTTTGTCTTATTCTTGTATTTCTTGCCACAAATTAAATAAATCTAGAAACTTCTAAATCTAAATAACCAACATCTTCCCAAGTTTCAACAAACCAAAAAATATTAAAGCTATCAAAGAAGCTAATACTATTCAAAGAAACAACTTTATTTGCGATTCCACTATCAATGTTAAGAAATACACACCTTAATCTCACCATCCATTTGTATAAGTATATGAAGTATTTGAGTTGTTTACTTTATGTAATTTTATTTATTTCAATTTTAATCTTCTTATTTTTATTACTTGCTTTTCCATTAAAAATGTACTCCATGTATTTTTTTTATTGTTTTTAATCCCTTGATTCTAGGGTAGTTCTTCAAGCCTCCATTTTTACAAGGACTTCCCTTGGTTTATGTACCAACACAATATCATTTGCAACATAAATAAAGAAGCAAATCCTTGATGCAGCTCAATGTTCATAAGGAAGTTTGTAGTCTCTCCATAGATAGTGCAAACTCCGATTATGGCTCCATTGTACTTATGTTAAAAAACCTTTATGTATTCATTAGAAATATCTTTCCTTTTAAAGTCCATTAAATGATCTCTTGGTGGACTCTATTATAAACTTTCTCTAAGTCAATGAAAATCATATTTAAATTTATCTTCTTACATCTAAATTTCTCCATTAATTTTCTAAGGAAGAAAATGACTTTCATAGTCATTCTCTCAGCATAAAATCAAATTGATTCTCTAAGTAGTAGTTCATTGTACTGTTTCTATGACTGCAATGATTATATGGGGAAAAATAAACAGTTAAGTTTTGTCGTATCATGATAACAATTTGGATGATGCAGAGACAACAGACCAAGCAAACCATCAGGGCACTCCAGCTTCCCAACCAATTTCTGTCACTGACAACGAGCTAGAATCCCAACCAAGGATAAATGCTTCTGAGTTATCTGAAAAGGAATTGCATGCAAAGACCCGCCAGGAAATAAAAGCTCTAGGAGCAAAATTGGGGAAGACTAACATTACAACATGGGTACGGAAGCAAGAGCAGGAAGAAAATTCTACAAAGTCTTTTGAAACAAAAGATTCACAATCTGAAAAGGAATTGCATGCGAAGACCCGACAAGAAATAAATAAAAGCTTTAGGAGCAAAATTGGGGAAGACTAACATGCAGGAAGAAATTTCTACAAAGTCTTTTGAAACAAAAGATTCACCTCTTAAGTACGACAGCTGCTTTGGATGCACGTGCATGAGCTTGGGAGGAGGCAGAAAAAGTGAAGTATATTGCAAGGTTAGATTTAAGATTGACCTGTATGCGTTGTGCTTGTTTTACTTTTCATAGCCTCGTTTAAATTTTATGCAATGTTATGATATGTTCGTTGAGGGTTAAAAGCTATGGTCCGGCGGTGTAAATGATTATGAATCAATTTACCATGATTTTAGAATTGAATTTGCTTCCCCTGCTTTTATGCTTAGCCGGAAAGTCCTTTTTTGCTTTATATTTTAGAGGCCCACGTATGGTGATACAACAGACGCTTCAATACTGACGGCATTTTGTTTTTCAGGCATAAACGTGAAGAACTTAAAATACAATCGTGAGAAAATCACGAAAAGGCAAAGGCAAAAGCAGAAACGTGGAGAATTGAGGTAAAATTAATACAACCGAAGTCCTGTTACTGAATGAATATGATTCTATGCGGTATATTTCACATCTATGCCGTATATTTCACATTTTTGTAGAGATCAATATCAGGTTATATCGTTTCTTTTTTTACTTCATATCAGTTTCACTATTTCATATCAGTTTCACTATATGAAAGGAGTTCCATTGTTCGTAAATTTTGTTGTATCCCTCACGTTGAGTACACTCTCAAAATTATTATCATTCTTGAAAGCAGAATGCGGAAATTAGAAATTTCACAAATCCAAGTTTGAGAAATTAACAATATTAATATTATGCCATAAATATCCAACCAAACGCAGGTCTCTACATACGTCATAAAAAGATAAAAATAAAAGACAATTGTCAAAAACATGCATACTATTCATATTTACAAGCACCGAAAAAACACGGGCGTGTTTTGGGTTGCACGCGGTTCAGACCGTGTATGGTCCTCTAACCACGCTATGCATTTAAAATATATTTCATTCATGTTGTATAATGCAAGAAAGGAAGGAATTTAGGGACGCCAAATCTTGCATGAATTTGGAACGTAAGCAGATTGAAATCTTGCATGTATTTGGATTCAAAATAGTGCAACCCTTTCTCAGAGAAAGTTCATTGATTTCGGGAATCTATCGACCTTCTTCTATGATGGATGCAGCTATATCGGATTGAACAAAAGGTGACGCTGTTATGGATGATGATTTTGCTGAATCAACAACTTGACTGCCTTTCCAAGCATTCATGAAATCTGCAATGTAAGATGGACGGGGAACGTCAACTATGACAGTGGGTGAATCATGGGCCAACATGTTCACCACCCGAGACATGGATGGCCGCTTCACTGACACAGCCTGAGTGCACAGCAGTGACACAGCAATCACCCTCTCCACTTGATCAGCATGTGCAGTGTCTAGTACAGTCTCATCCAGAAGCTCCAGCAGCCTGCCCTGTTCATATAGTTCCCAGGTCTGCATTCAAAACCACCACATGTCTATATCAATGAACCCTTACTTTATTGGTAAGGGCACAGTTTTAGCAAAGGGTTCAATCCCACCAGGGTAGACTCTCAAACATTTAATTTTAGTATAGGTGATAATGATGGTAAAGTGCTTGTTTCTCTGAGTTAGGCTTTTGCTCCTGTTAGACCCTTCTGAGACCCTGCTTGACAGAATGAGAATAGCGTTGAAGTTGCATGTGATGACCGGTTTACTGAAATATGTAGACCGTGTCTTAAAGAAAGGCTGAAACTGGATTCTGCCCAACAGAGCCTTAGTTCTCAATGTGATATAAATAAATACTCAATTACTTTTCAGTATCAGTTGAAATGTACGAATAATAGAGAAAACCGACTTCGTCACTCTTCCTGTTAACATGTTTCATCGCTGAAAAAGAACTATAATCCCAATCTATGAATATACTGATACTCTCGTTAAACAATGACGTCCAACCATTGGCAACACTTACCCATTGCAAAAGATAGGATTTCTCTTCAGACAAGTGTGGATCTTCGTTCCTCCTACCACTGACAATCTCCAAGGCCACCATCCCAAAACTGAAAACATCTGCTTTTTCTGTGAGGTACCCTCTCATAGCATATTCTGGAGCCAGATATCCACTGCAGAATTTCAATTTTGTTAGCAGGTCACAGTAGTTTGTGAGTTTGTCAGTTTCCCACATTCTAAGTTAGCAATAAAGAGACCAGAGTTTCTCCTTGTCAAGCGCATACACCCTAGTAGAAATTTTTAAAATATTTTGACCTTTCCATTTTTCTAGAATGGTTAGGGATTAAAATCATTGCGCAGTTAAATTTAAAAGAAAATATTGATTCAAAATGATGTATAATCTTGCAGCTCTATGAATGATTTCATCCAAGAATGGAAAACATAACAAAAAAATCTTACTATGTTCCAGCAACCCTAGTGGTCATATGGGTTTCCTTGGAGTCTGAAAGCTTTGCCAATCCAAAATCTGAAATCTGTGGATTCAACGACTCATCTAAGAGAATGTTACTAGCTTTGACATCCCTGTGAATTATCTTGACATGAGATTCTTCATGAAGATATGCCAGTCCACTTGCAATCTGTATGCAAATGCCATATCTAGTGGGCCAATCGAGCCTGATTCTAGAAACTGCATGATCGGCACAAATGGTTATCTCAATGACATATTTTTTTAAGTTCCATAAATTATTGCTAAAGCATATAAAGCTTACCAAATAATGCTTGCTCAAGGCTGTTATTTTCTAAATATTCGTAAACAAGAATTCTATGATCTCCTTCAATACAACACCCATATAGCCTCACAAGGTTTCTGTGTTGCACAGAAGATATAGCGGCAACTTCATTCATAAATTGTTGAACTCCTTGTTTTGATGTGGAAGATAGTTGCTTCACGGCAATCTGTTTATTACCTGGAAGAATACCCTGCAACATTAAAATTGGAGATAAGTAGGCAATCACTTTACAGTTGCAGATAGACTATTAGAAGGAAGAATAGCTACATGCCTTGTAAACTACGCCATATGCTCCCTGGCCTAATTTGTTTTCCTCGTTGAAATTTCGTGTTGCAGTTTGCAACTGAGAAAACGTAAACTGTTCCACTGTGGATCGAAAATCTTTTAAACCTGAAAAGTTTCAATAAATAATCATGCGTGTGCATCAGTAGTTGACAAAAGTTCAAATATCACACCTTCCACATGTACAGTACTGTCATCTTTACCTGATTCAGTTGAAGGGTATTTAGTTCTCCTTAGCCAAATTATAAAGGATCCAAATGCTAACAATATGGCTAAACATCCAAAGATGATCCCAATCACCATTCTCCTTTTACTTCCACTTTTACTGGAGTTTGTGGAGCTTTTAGTTGTAAGGTTAAATTCTGATACAGTGAATTATGATGCATTAGTCACGAAACATGCAAGTTCTTAAATTACCATGACAATATCAATGAATAAGACAAAAAAAAATTAGATCAAACTCTCTTCCTCCTGTAATCATGTTTTACATAATCTGTTTGTCATGCATTCTGTTTAATATCAGCGAAGCATTATTAATATTGTCTTCAAGCTCAGACCGTGTCATGTTTAAAAGATGTAGTTAACAAAATAAAGCCCCGACTTTGTGCTTCTGAGATTTGTAGATTGTGTTCGTTAACAATCTCATTATTGTTCTGTGCATAATTAGCTATATATCTAACCAGCTAATATTATTAAATAAAAGTAGGAAACTATGCTGATCAAAATGAACATAAGAAAATTTGTAATGGATCAATGCTGCAACACCTTGAAAACTGCTGCTTGGGTTTTCAGATTTGTATTCATGCCCGCTTCTATTCTGGGATCAACTAGCTAAACTTTAAGAACATCAACTAGCTAAACTTTAAGAACATAGCTAACATTGTAGGAAGCATACCTTGCTGAAAATTAAAGAATGGGACATTGAATTTACCATTTGTTAGATAACGGGATACGTACAGAAATAGTTTTCAAGCAACCCTATTAGGAACAGTTTACTTTCTTAGACATCACAAGGCAACAACATAGGCAAACATTTTATTATCAAATTTCTTTTTTGCAGATAGGTCCAGATTTTAAAAGAAATCAGAGGAGAGAAACTAATTTATTCTAGGGGTTTAGCAGCAAACAATCTATTCTAAATCGTGATACTAAACAGGTTCACTCAGTTTAAAGTAATAATAGAGAATTCCCTGTCTACACTCTTTCAAGTTGGAGTTTGCATACCGCTGGATTTCTTGTCCCCTGGCAAAACTAAATTTGAGGTAAAAAACAGAAAAGAAAAGAAAAACTGAACCAAAAAGAAAAAAATGGAAACAAGAAAAATGGGATAGAGGGAAGTGAAAACGAGTCAACGTCAAACAACTGAAAGAGAATCTTTGCAACAATGAACAATTGTAATTTGTAAAGCAGTAGTGCGAAGATGAAGTTTTCGAGAAAAGCAAAAGCTTCTAATCATAATGTGAACACACAATATCATTATATTAAGTACATATCTTTGCATACACCAATATGGAGGCCTGTCCATCGCAAACCTTACCCACCACTACCCACTTAAAAAAAATTCTTTAATCACATGGCTTTATAATGTGTCAACGTAATCTTAACTTAACGTCAAATTTTATGAAGAGAAACCATTCACATTGGTAAAAGCTGCAACATAACTAGATGCTATCGCAACATTAATTATGATTAATTAGAGTGTTAATTTAACAGAACGTACACCGGTTGCAAAAGACTCTATCAAAGCATGCAAGGATGCCAAGTTAATACACCACAAAAAGTCTTAGTCAAATGTGATTATTCTCAGTAGAGAGTACCGCTGGAATTTATGGAAGATTAAGATAATGCATGCCCAAGAAATGTAACAAACAATACCCTTATGATTTCCAGTAAAAATTTTTCGGTGTTGACATCATTACACTATCAAATCCCACAGCTTAAATATCTTCTTCCTATGTTCTTGTAATACCTTGGTGTTTCAGACTTAGGATCTCAAAATATTATTTATTTTCTTATGCTTGGTCCTTAAGCATAAAAGTATATTAATATATATTATGTTAATAATATATTGTATGGACCTCAAACATTTGAAGGGCATGGGACGGAGGATTTGAAATGGGAGTAGTGGTGGGAACTCAAAGGGTGCAGGAGGGATCATCAGCGGTAGTAGAGGTTCAGGAGGGCTCGGTGGTAGTGGAGACCTAGGAGCATTTGGCCTGGAGGGACATGGTGGGGGGAGCGGTGGCATAGTGCTTGATGGGGCTGAGGTCAAGGGTGTTGAGGGTGATGGTGGATTGGCAGGGGTTGGGGCTGATTTCTTTGCCGTAGGTGGTGGGCAGCCTGGAGTAGGTGGTTTTGAGGCTTGCTCTACGAAAGGGGGGACTATGTGCTTGCAAGTTGGGCAACCACCTGATGAAGGTTTGAACACGTTGGAGCTTAGCCTCATTGGCAAGTTTGTTTTTGAAGGGGTGCATCCTAAGATGGACCTTATATGTCAATGGGTAAGCACAACTTGAGGGTTGGAGAAGTTGCAGGTGCGTAGTTTGGCGAATGATAGATTGCTATTTGTTTTTCAATTAGCTAAAGACAAAGAAAAGGTGCTTTTTGGGGGGCTATGGTTTAATGGGGCCCAAGGGTTGGCCCTTGTGCCATGGTGGCCGAGGGCCCATTGGGATGCAAACCTCTTTGCCCAAGCACCTGTTTGAATTCAGGTTCTGGACCTTCCCTTGGAATGGTGGACACTAGGGTTCCTAAAATCTCTTGCAGGGCTGTTCAAAGAGTTTGTGAAATTTGACAAGTTTATGGAATCTATGGAATGCATGGGATATGCCCAATTTTGTGTTTGGTGATTGCTAGGATCAGAGGACCAGGTGTAGGAGGTAATCCTGCCAATGTCATTAGGGAATATGTGACCTTGGGCGTGGAATATGAGAATCTAGGCACAAGTACATCGTGGGTGCATGAAGAGGTTTCTATTGCCAAGTATGTAGTGTGTGGCAAAGGCAACCATTCAACCTGTAGAGTTTGTGAGAACATCCCCCCTAGCCCCTCCTAACTAGAACCAAGAGGGGTGGACAAAGGTGGGGAGGCAAGGTCGATTGGTGAAGCAGAGGCTCATGGTTGGGGGAATTGTTGCTTCAAGGTAGTGGACCATGGCGAGGGAGCCCATTCAAACTAAAGGGATTGAGAGATCGGAACATGCCTTGATGCTGGAGGGTTCCAGGGAGTTGGTTTTGGTGTTGTGGGTTTCAGAGCAATGACCTTGGAGTTCAAGTGAGGTGATGGAGGAGGATGTTTCCACCCTTCCTTGAAAGGTGATGGGGGTAGATTTGCCATTACTTGGAGACTGGGTAGGGGTTGTACGGGGATCCTCGTTTCCTAAGATGGATGAGATCTTAGAAGTGTAGCGGGTTGAGTCGGGGGGGGGGNGGGGGTGCGGGGGGTGGTTTCCCTATTTCCCTAGAGGTTTCCCTATTTCCCTAGAGGTGGATCGAGCCAGATTGGATGACCGCTTTCACCCGTGGCTTGTAGCAACATCACATAGATGAAGATATCTGGGATTGCAGCCTACCTTGAAGGAGGTGTACAAGATACATACACCTAGTAAGCCATGAAGATTCTTTCATGGAATTGTAGGGGGCAAGGTACCTCCTATAAATGAAATACTCTACGAGATATGGTGCGATAGGAGGGATGTGACATTGTTTGCCTGTAGGAGACAAAGCTGCAGACCACAGAGGCTCATCTTCTGCAATGGGTAGGATGCCAAACTCAATTTGTGCCCAATTGTGGAAAAGTGGGGGGTTTGGTTGTGTTGGCTAAATGGCCGTTCAGACAGGTCAACTTGGCTACGTGGAGTATTACAATTTTGCTCCTGGATGAAGGGATTTGGCACACCAACTTCTATGGACCTCAAATTTGGCAAGAATGTCTGTAGGAACTATTGCAGATTGCCACGCCTGTTGATGCACGTCAATGGATTATGATTGGCGATTTCAATTAGCACCTATATGCTTGGGAAAAAAACAGGTAGTGATATGGTTGACCCATAGGGTAGCTTGCAATTTCTGGAGTTCTTATAGGTGCACGATTTGAGTGATGTGGAATTCAGAAGGCTTGTAATGCACATCCAACTGTAACAAAGTAGGCAACCACTCACTATGATGTGGAATTTAGAAGGCTTGTAACGCGTTGATTTTTCATAGTGAGTGGTTGCCTACTTTGTTATAGTTGATGATTTGGGGGCGTAGGCTTTGGCATGAGGCAACGACTAAGGTGCGGTAGACACTCACATTCGAACCTGCTTGTGAGGGGTTTCAACAAAATGCTGAGTTATGGGAGCTAGTTCAAAGAGTCAGTTGGGCAAATGTGCTACAGATGTTACATGGGGATCTTGAGTTGGCTGATGATGCATTTTTTTCGTAACTAGCAAGGAGACACCACGGCATTCAAAGGGGTCCACATCATGCTAACGAAAACAATGTTGGCTGATTGTTTGGGTGTGTTGGCATTGGGAAAATTATTCTTCCTCATGGTCGGGGTTTCCAGGACACGTAGGTGTTTTTTACGAGGGCTATCCCAAAAAAGGTGAGCAGGCAAATCTTGAGATTGGCACTGTAGAGGTTTTGGTAGGAAGCGATGGATTTGATGGACTGCTACTTCGTCTAGTCTAGAAATGTGTCAAAGTTGCAAGGGGTCCACTTTGCCTTTTTGAAATGTTTGAAATTTGGTCAACATGTCAACCTGCTAAGGTTTTTTTTGGCTACATTAAGACTACAACATTGCAGTTGGCAATTTCAATTAATTATTACCCTTTAGAGATCGATGACCCTGCTTGTGTCGAGGCCCCCATGGCCGATGCCGTAGTTCATTTATAGTCGATGGAGGGGAGTTGTGGTTGCGGATGTGAGGGTTTCATTTGCTACGAGGGATGAGGGGCTGTAGAGGGGGTTTGGTGGGTCGATGTTGAAGGAAGTGCGGGTGGCCTGAGAGGGGTTGTAGGCTACTTGGGCACAAATTCAATGCCTAGAGGCGCAAAAAGCGCTATTGGAGATGGAAGCCGACCTTGCTAGGGAAAGCATGCATATTTCAGAGGCTAAGGTGATTGAAGAGGCGGTAAAGGTGGCCAAGCGAGTGGAGAGGTATACTTGGGAAGCCAAGTGGAAGGCTCGAGAGTGGGAGTTTGTCTAACAACTTAGCATTGTGGAGCACACACTAGTGGAACATGAAAAAGAGATGCAATGTGAGTGAGATCTCAAGGAGTTGACACTAAGGGCTACCCTGGAGGATTCTCTACGGGAACAGGTTAGGGTAGAGATGTTGTAGGCAAAGAGACGTAATGTAAAAAGGGAGCAGTTTGGGCTAGAGGAACACGAACGGGAAAGGCAGGAGGTGATAGAGCTTTAGTGCTAGATTGATCGTGTGCATGAGAGTGGGGTTTAGATGTGGCTACGAAAGGGTAAGTGTCCATAAGTAATTATGGATATTTGCGGTCAAGCACCTTGGGAGGCACTTTGCTGACACATTTGATAGACTACTGCTAGGCTGAATTCGGATGGGAAAGGTTCGACTGCGGAGTAGATGTAGAAGGCTAAGGTTGCTAAGGAGTTTCAGCAGGCTGCAACATTTGTTGATACTAGAATGGGCTAGATGTCCTTGCATGCAGTTGCCTTAGCAGCTTTAGTTTTGGTTGGGGGAGCGGTGGTATAGTCATTGGATGGGATATGGGGCTATCGTTTGCCCCATGACCTTCGTTTTTGGTTTTGCATGTAGGGTGTTTGGGCTAGTGTTGTGCATGTGCTAGTCCAGTTAACGATTGTCTGTTGTTGTAGGTAGGGGGTTTTGCTGTTGGAGAGTTGTTGTCGGGGGTGTTTAGTTTGGGGTGGGTTTGCGTTCATGAGTGGAGGGCAAGGAGTCTTACCTCCACCTTGTTGCGATGGATTCTCCACTTTTGTACATATCTCACTATTTTGTTTTCATTTTAATACAAATTTTGCTTGACCTATTCTCAAAAAAAAAAAAAAAGGTATGTTATTGTTGGTTAATGCTAGTGGATTCTAACATCTCTCTTATGCTTATGCTTATGGTTGTACATGTTGAGGTTTGAACCCTTAACTCCTTGTTTGCATGCATTGGTATTTTTATACATCATGGTATATTGGTTATAAGCTTGTATGTAGTATATGTTGGAACAATTTCCCATGTATTGGTAAGCATACATATTTTATTATGACTTATATTTCTTAAGGTTTGAACCTTGGACCTTGCTCAAAAGTAATATTTTTATGTTATTAAGTTTTGGAATAAAGTAAGAATATGGGTATGAGACAACTTGAATAGATAATTGGGGTTTATTCTAGTTATTCTTTAATTTTATCTTAGAAGCCATTCCTTGACATGTGGACTTAACTTTTTTTTATGTTATCTTGGTGACTGGACCCATTAGTGGACCATGGAACCTTTTTTTATGGATAAATATTACCCAATTTTTAAAAATAGATTATTAACTCTTTATTCTTAGAATTGTCTAAACCCTACCTCTAGCGCTTATAATAGTTGGCAATGTTGGCCCTCTTGGTATGAATTGTGTATCTCTGTCTTTTGTGCTCATGCTCATGGTTATCCTTATTGTACCTGCTTTTCTTTGTAATGGTTTTCATTGATTATTTAATCATATTGTATGTGTTGTTGATCTAACTTTGGTTTTTATTTTTGATGATCAGTTCGTAATTTGCCATTTTTGGTAATTTCCACTTTGTGCATCCTACTCATTTTTCTCCCATGACACCTTTTTCTCCTTGTGGCAGCAGCCATTTTATTGATTATCTAATCATATTATATGTGTTGTTTATCTTACCTAGTTTTTGATGATCAATTTGTAATTTGCCATTTTGGGCAATTTTTGCTGTGCATCCTATGCATCTTTCTCCTATGACACCTTATCCTCCCAACAATGGTGACAACAATGCCTTTGTGTGTCATGACTTTCGTTGTGATCGAAGTTCTCCACATTTTCTAGAACGGTGTAGTGGTGGTGATGTCTAATGGAAACGGTACCTTCTTTTTGCTGTAGCTAGTGAACATTTCAGGCATGTATAGGTGCATTCGACATGTTGGAAGCTAGGGACACGATGTTTAGGGTATTGATATTGGCTAGTTAGTCATCTAGGTTGACTTTGGAGCTAGACCATCAATCTAGAGGCATTGCAAATAGTATTAGTTAGGTTCATTAACACATGACTTGTAGGAGGCAACTCATATAGGAATGGCTAGTTGAGCAATGGGTAGGTAGTGTAGAGGATACAATGTGGTACTTGAACCATGTTGCTAGTGACTGTCATGTAGTCAATATCAAACCATGTTTTAATGATAGTGGGGAGTCATGGCCTTAAGGTATCTATAGGGTTGATACTAGCCATAACGTAACCCAATAGTTGGTTTGGATATGCATGAGGGTTCTACCCAATAGTTGTTATTGTCTTGCATGAGGGTTAGCCTAAATAAGTGAAGTATCACACCAAACAATCCTTGATGGCTAGTTAAGTTAGTTAATATTTGATGTTGGAAGCATCACAAGAATATCACTAGTAGTGCAATCATGGGGTTAATGGTAAGCATTGACAGTAATGTTAATGGTTTGGTTAACGTTTATATTTTGATTAATAGTTTTGGTTAAGTGGCAATTGTTGTTGGTTCTAATAATGTGCTTTGTAGCATGGGCCCCATCTTCTAGCTTGTCCTAGATGACACCAAGGTGATTTCCTCTACTATCAAGGCTCTAACCCTTCTTGTATGTGTTCAAGTAGATCTTAGTTAGGAGGTCCAAATGGAGGTTCCTGGTGATGTTGCAGATGCTAGATCGTAGTGTGCCATGAAAGCATTGACTTTTAGAAGAGCTTTGCAAACAAGGATTCAAACATTGTTGTATTTTGGAGCCATGTTATGGATTTGTAAATGGCCAAAGTGATTGACTATGTATCTCTTGCACTCTACACATTAAAGCATTGTATTTAATATGTTGAAATAATATTGAATGTATTTTAGTTAAGTAATCTATCCTTTATGGGGGTTTTTTTTTTGAGAAAGTAGTCGGGATTATATTACTGAGAAAAAGAAACTTATAGTACAAGAGATTACAAAATGGTGGGCCATCAGCAATGGCCCTCCATGGAGGGCAAAAAACCCTGAAGTCAAAAAAATCAGCACCCAATTAGTCGTGCAATGACCAAGGAACATGCCCAAGAAACAGTGGGGCAATCCCCCACAGGGGGGTGGAGGGCACCAAGACAGTAGGAAAAAATGGGTTTCTTGAGTGTGATTATTGATTTATAAGTTTCATACTTGGTGATTTAAGGTTTTCTAATCATTTAAATTTGGATTTTAAGTTTTGCATATGGAATATATGGATTTATAAGGAATTTAATTATAACCCTTTTAAGTGATTTTCTAATTCATCAATGGTGTAATTTGGGGTTTGACAATCCTAGTACTGGCACTCTAGTAAATCATGTATATTCTCATGATTTGAGATGGTGTCTATTTGAAATTCAATTTCTAGCTATCACATCATCTTAGTGTTGAATCCAAAGTTTATCCTTCCATCATAATGAGCAAAGATGGTTACTTAACGTAAGAAAGAAGAGTAAATGTTTATGATAAATTGTAGTGACGAAGTACTTTGAGTGATCATTTCCTTCTTGGTCAAGGCACCATGACCCTTTTGATAACCATGTAATGTAAATCACTAACATGTTTTTAAAATAAACAAATGCACATACATTAGCGAATTATCAAAATTTTCTCAGTTAAAGGAACAATTTGGCATTCTTTTTCAATGGTAAGTCACTTGTACTTTAATACTAACTTTAAGCATTGCTTCTTATTATGTACTAGGTTCATGTTTACCAGGTGAAGCACTTAGAGCAGAAACTAGAGCAGAAACTAATATTCCATAGGCTCCGTGATCTGGAATGCAGCAAGTTCCCTTCCCTGCCCAAAAAAAGTGAATTTCCATGACATTGTTTGTAACATTTGCCTCAAATGTGTGAACCACTGCTGTGTATGAACTCCCAGCTTCCTTCTCAATATTGAAGTCAGTCAACACCCTCTTCCCCTGTAAATCACCGTAATAACCGTCAAGTTAAAAAAAATAATAATGAGGTGGCTATTATCATAGAAAGCCCCTTACCTGTATATATACATCAAAGTAGCGTCTTCCGAGGCCTTTCCAACTTGCTGTAGTTGGCATTTCTATTTCTGCAAACTGTAGGCTAATCTTATATCGTCCATTTTCGAGTCCCAAACCATAGTATCTCAATGAACTTGGAGAGATTCTTGCTGTCTGATAGAATTCTGAATCTAAACTGTTTGCAATTTGAGAGTTGGTTGTTTTCAGATAAGTATCAACAGTTCCGTCCATGAAATGCCCTACACTGCTTACACCCCAGTCCTGAGCATCAGTTACATAAAAAGAGGCAGGTCCAAAGGGTTCATTGTCTCTTTGATAGACTGTTCCAGTGGCAGATGTTTTTCGATCACCACCACAGTTCACTGCAAATTTAGAATCTGAAAACCAGGCAATAAAGTGGGGGAAACTGATGTCATAACCTTGTTATAGAAGCTTCATATATTATCTATGAATATTCTGAAAGGTTAAACCCATCGTTGCAAAACAGGCAATGTTTAAAATATGTGCATTCCCATTTAACCAGTTCATAAGAACAAAATGTGGATAAGATAAAGGAACAGAATAATCTTTACATTTTTAAAATATGGTGGAACTTATAGGAGACTGGGAAATTATTAATAGTAAGATGTTTCATACTTTTATTAATTCATAATGTGGTGCTCTAAAACAATGAGGTCTTAGCCTCGTGGTAAAACTCTTGATATGAAAGCTCAGTGATGGGCTCAATTCTAGTGAGTAATGTTGAGTTCTAATTGAACTATATGAATTGGGTGTACCTATATTACAATTATTTGGGCTTTTCAACATAATGCAATGCTCCAATTATATAGGGGAGCCTTTGCTAGGATATGGGTTGGTTGACTAATGTTATCATTCAGATAACTGGAACAAAGAGTTCCTGTTACTGGGACTAACATAACCTAAGTTTCTTGTAATATATTTGAGGGTTCTTCTGGGATAACCCCTAATCACAGTGTTCAGTTACAAAAGATAATTAAAGGATATCAATTTAAAGTCATAGAATATATCCCAAAAAAGTCCAAAAAGGTAAAGGGAAACAATCAAAGGTCCATCAAGTAATCAACAATAAGCTCTAAGCTTAGAGGAAAGAGTCTTCACTTGAAAAACCTAAGTTATAAGTGATATTCCAATAAGCTACATTGAGTTATGTACCCAAAAAAATTCCTTAAAAGGAATTTTGAAACTTGCCCAACAAATCCAAGAGGGTCTTAGTGAACCTAAATAAAATTTTAGTTTCAATTTTAATATGTAAAATAACTGTTTTTGTTAGTAGCAACAAATTTTTAGCCTTAGTTTATACTAAAACTAAATGTATTTAATTACATCTCTTGAGACTCTCTTAGTTTGGTTGGACCACACTAGTTTCAAAATTCCTTTTTCAAAATTTATCCATAAGTTGATTTGCCATGTCAAGCCTCTTACCACTAGGCTAACTAACACTTTTTTGTTAGATTACAATCCTTTTAGTTTAAATCCTAAGGCAGTGAAATCATATTTTATATGTTACATTAGGGAAGAAGAATTCCAACGGGAAATGGGAGATCTGGGCAACACAGTAGGAGGAGGCCATTGGAGTGGCCTTCAAAGAATAAAAAATTCGTTGGGATTTAGCTAAGGTGGCCTCATTGCTGGAGCAGGAGGTGGAGCTCCAGAAGAGTGTGTAGAGGGAGCTGGAAGATGAGGCCAGGCGGCAGGAGGAGGAGGAAAGGGCGGTTGTTGAACGTAGAGCCCAGGAAGAGGAGGAGGAAGACTAGATTTGGCAACAACACAATAAGGCCCATTATGATAAGGTGTGCACCTAGTTGCAGGGGGATCATTGCCCCTATGTCATCCTCAACATTGGAAGGAATGGCCCATGGTTGGCCTTGTGATGCCACATTTGCAAGTAGGGGAGGGACATTCACCCAGATAAACAAGGAAGTGAGGTGACGGAGGTGTTCAAGCGCTTCCAAGAGGTGATTGCCTCCATGGATACTAAGCAACACCAGGAAGTCCTGGATGACCTCCACGCGTTGGAGCACCTTTATTGTCATTCCTCTTGCCTACTATTGTTAGTGGGGAGGAGGGTGTTGTTAACCCCACTAGTGATTTTTGTTTTTGGCTATTGCGTTTGTAAGGAATCTCCAGGGGGGGTTGGTTCTTGGGGGGTTTCAGGGGGAAGCTTTTTGCTGGCCCGCAAGATTTTTTTGTTGAGGGTTGGTTTCCTGGGGTTCCTTTTTCCTCCTCGTTTTTGGATTTTGGCATGTATATTTTGTAAATTTTCTTTATAATACAACCTGAATTTTTCCAAAATAAAAAATGATCAATAAGACCAGAATTTATTACTACGTAACATTCTACCCAAGTTCAATTTCAGCCCGTAGTGTAGAGAAATATGCCATGCCTGGGCACAGTAAAATTGCTCATTTGGTGGTAGGTACATAGTAAGTCATAGAAACTATTGTCAAGTGGCTCATCTACCCTAATGGGTCATCCTAATTTAGGTAATCATTGGGTTTAAAATCTAATCTCTTATTAAATGCAATTAATGAATTACAATGTCAAAAAGTGAAATTATTTTTAATTATTTTTTAAATTCTAACTTACATTGTGGTGCACCTCTATTACATGGGAAGGTCCTTTGGAGACAACCTAGACTTTTCCAATTGTTCCTGTTGTGAAAAGAGGTAAATCGTTATTACAATTAATAATAAATTCATCTCCTTATTCATATAAATTCTAGGGATGATGATTGCCTATGAAAATATATGATACTAACAATATAATATGCATTTAGTGCACCTAAATATCTAAATCTAATCGAGTTTATACCTGTTGTCTGGTTCACTTATCTGAAAATAATTCCCTACGAGGTTCCTGCATATCAAATTTATATATAAGACATAGTATGATTCTTTGAATGGAATGACAAGAGAACTGTGATCAAATGACATACTAATAGAAGAGCATGCAGCTTTGATTTAAAAAGAATCTCAATATTTGGATCCATCTGCAAATTACAAAGTTGACTAAGCACTGTATGGTCTTGTATTTGGTACAATTTGCGTGTTATTTCAAAGACACGGTTTTGATTCTAAACATTAGCTTAAATGATTCAAGATAGATGCTTGAGAGGTTAGAAAATGAGTTGAAAAGTTTACCAAGTTAACCCATCATAACAGTCAAGATTGTTTGGAACACACGTCTCTTATGCATTGTTTGTTTTGCTTGCTTTACTGGCAACTAAATTTAATTTTCCATTGTTTCAAAAATCAAAATTTACTTTTCTTAATAGTAATGATTTTTTGGCCTCTACATTTTTATGGCTGTGTGCTTCCTGTTCTCAATGTTTCATGCTTATATTTATGAATACTTTCAAATCCTGCTCTAAAAAAATCAGAATTTGTTTCCCCCATTAGACAAAAAGATTTGCTGTTTTGATGAACTCTTTAGGGTCTATTTGTAAATGTTTGTGCATGTCAGAAAAATATGGTAATGTAGTGAGCTAGAGGTCAGCGTATGTGTGCTTCCATGGTGATTTAATCTTAAAAATGAGCAATTATTTTTCTGCATTTGTTTTATGTTGGTTTAAGGAAATCTGTTTCTTTGCCCTTAGTTGAAGGCTGCATTGTGAATCCCTTATCACCATTATTAAGTCAACAAAATTTCCTTACAATTGGGAGGAAGCCATTATTCATTAAAAATTTCTTGATATGAATTATGTTACTATTCATCTATGACAACTTATGTCGTGGAAACCCATTGCCCTTCTTTGACCTAGCAACAATGAAAATGTGTTAGAATCCTTTCTCGCATGCAAATCTCGGCTTGCTTTAAAAGCAGTAAACAATCACTGTTTTCTGCTAGCAACCACCCACTTTCCCTTCATTTAGGAACCTGACTTTTAATGAATATTCTCATTTTACTTGAAATACGTGGCAATGACAATTCTCAATTGTTTACTTGGTGACATGTGAAAATTGTTAAGAGAAAGAGTTGAGATAAATTGGTAGCTGTTGTATACCTTTCAAATGCCTTAACCACTATGCCACAGCATAATGTTATACTTCAAATATTATTTTATTAATAAAGTTGTCTTTTTACCTCTTCAAAATAATATTTGAAAGTTACTTTGAAGTAGTGTTAGTTATTACATATCATAAATTGTTTGCATTATTAAATATATATATTGCCATTGGAGTAATTTCTTCTAATACTGAATATATGCATGATAAGTTTTGCTAAAGTTTTGATTTTTAATTTTTACAGACAATTTATTATTTATTTATTTCTGTTTCATTATGTTGGTCCCATTTCCATCCAAGAATTTATGTTTTCTTTTATGGACTGCAAATCCTATCTTGATATTGTTTGTTTATTTGTTTTCCATAAAATGATCCCACATGAATTATGATCAGAAGCCCTTTAATTTCTAAGTTAAGTGGTTTTACCTATACTGAATAATTAGGTGATATTATGCATTGTTTGAAGCATGTAGCATTTCTAGGAGCATATTAAATAATTCTTAATAATATATTCATCTCTATATCTAGAATGGATGAGTTGCATTATTTAGTTTTCATGCATCTTCCCTTGGACATGGAAATGGACACCATTATCCAACCATGGGCTTAATATCTTGAGCTATTGGGCCTTAAGGATCTGAGTACATAAAAACCAAATGTTTTGCATGAAGCAAGTATCATTTACAACTATGTACCCACCTCACATATGATGCTTGATTCCCTATCTTGGAGGAATATTGAGGTGGAGTTGAGAATAAATGATGGTGAGTCAAATTTTTCTTGTTTAATATAGAACTTGAAGAAACCCATTCATGCCCAAGTGGTGATAGTAAAATTGAGTTGGGTGTCCTTCAATGTAAGAATGCAATCCCCCATTATATGTGAAAGTTGTTGATCTTATTTTTGCTTGATCATTAGTCAATGTATGAAACCTTTTGTAGTTGAATTAAATTTGTTTGGTGAAATTATAATAGAAGTTTAGGATTTACATTGAACCACATCCATGGGTATCACTTGTAAAAGAAACTCAAAACCCAGCAAGTCACATAATTGTTTTGATCATTAAAATAGAGAAATATAAGTTCTTTTGATAGCCATAATGTTTTGCTATGCATCCTCTAGAATTATATCATGTAACTGCTAGAATCAACCTATTGTTATGATCATTTACGCACTTGTTAGTTGTTAGTGTATTTCTATCCTTACTTAGAGTTGAAAAGGAAAGCAAAAATTTATAGTGAATTTTTGGAGGTTAATTGTAGTGAATCCTAAAAACATTTCAATGCCTTGAGCAACTAGTGTTAGTAGTTTTATAATGTTTTTGTGGTATGTGAATGTTTTCCATGCCATTTTGCAATCCTAAGCGGTGTGTCCATGCTGTACCTATTAATGCTCTGTTTATTTGAGTGCTATCCCATAGTTGTAAGCTTTTGATAAGCCATTTTTTAGAAGTAACAAAAACATCCAAGCCACTTTTTACTTCGAAAAAATTGAAATATCAATGAATAGTAAACAATATGGAAGTTCTTTATTGTTCTACAAACATGTTAGCATACTTGAGGTAACAAATGAATTAATTTTCTGATTCTAAAGCATTTCATTCTGCTTACACTTTCAAATCTTGGTTATTCAGCCATGTTGGAAGAGACCCTGAAAATTCATTGTATGAGAGATCTCTGAAATGTCAAAAACAGTGAAAGTAAGGATGATGCCAGATAACTAAAAATTTCATTGCAATATATTTATAATAGTTCAAGTTATAATAAAATAATTCTTTTTTAATCCAGATTATACTTTAAGAGAGTGATAATTACTCTAAATGTTAACGCAATTTGATGATCTAAGAATATTACCACATTTATAGAGTTAACATGTTCTAACAAGTGCAATTTCATGTTTTAGCTAGCGAAGGTTTAAAGCAAACATGAAATTAACAAAGCCCATCAATGTTAAAGTTGAAATTCAAATGATAAGAATAGGATGTATTGCTGGCAAGTATCCGATGCAAATCAAAGTATGGCAAAACAGGATAGCCAAACGTGTGCTTGGTGAACTATCATCAGTTGCAGACACAATAAAACATAACAAGAAGAAAGTGACATCTGTAGATATCGTAAATAAGTATACATCAAGATTATAGAATGAAAGCACCTTTTTCCCAAGAAAATCAATCTCAAGCTTTTGAAAATCTTAAACAAGAATATCATTTATATTTTGAGCTTAATTTGATGCAAGGTGAAAACAGAATCAGAATTTCATATGACTTTAACAAGGAACATCATTTATATTTCATATGTAATAAATTTAGTTTGAACTGCTGAAGACTTTGAGATTGGTAACACTGAAAGTAGTACGGCTGAGATAGGAATGGTTTTGTTATCATAAAGTTTCTTATCTGTTTCAATCAACATTTTTACAATTACATTTTTGCTAAATTGGCTGCACATGTAATATATCCTTAATCATGTTCCTGGTTGATGTCTAAGAATTCCTATCTTTAATCCAAATATAAATTTTCTTATTAATGAATAATTTTTTTACCTGTTAAAAAGATAAAAAAAATATTTTTATTCCTCTATTTCTACATAACAAATTAAGTGTGTTATTTTCAGTTTTATTATTCTGTTATGGATCCCTCACTCTCAAAGAATCCTCTTTTAACACATTATTCAATTAAAACTGAAGCTGGACATTTGTTTTTGGTCATAGGCTATTTATTCAGTTTCAGAATAGCCTCATTTTCATAGCCTTTTAGAAAAATTTTTCATTCAGAATTCTAGTTGTAAAACTATATAACACATTCAAAAATTGGAAAGCTGGATTTTATCTGATGCTGTGTGTCACGGTGTATCCACTAATAGTATCAACAATGACATTGATATGTTTAACTGGATCTTATTTAATTTACTGGAAATTTTAAAATTTAAATTATTTTTGTATTAAATAGATGTAGCTTATTGGATGCAAATCACAAGCCTTAACCAATGAAGCGCACCTCACTGCTTGAATGAAGAAACTCAAGCACCTAAGAGATAGAATAAGTGACAAAATCCGTTACTTCAATGATCAATACTTGTTATTCTATTTTTGCTTATAAAAACTATAAGATTACTTTCCCAATTTACAAATGCTTCCAATCTTACCTAGCAATACACAAAGCATGGAGACTAATTTAGAGTGCAAAGCTTTTTGATATCCTGTTAATTTCATGGATTTAACGTGTAAATTGTGATGCAACAGAAAACATTCACTTTGTAACCTTAACACAAAGTGACACAATAAATTTAATGGAGTGCAACCATCAAGTTTTTAGAAAGGAAAACCTCCAAGGTTACCTTCTCACTACACTGTGATTCTCCTCAACAGTTTTTAGTAATGATTTATAGTGCCCAGATATTAAATTCTGATACAATTAAGATTTTGCATATGCATAATTGCAACTTGATAAGTTGTCTTCTTCCTAGGAGATTTGTTTGTCATTTCCTTCTTTGGTATGAACTATTAATAATGATATAGTATCTCAATTTCTTTCCTGCCTGAACATTCAGATAATTGCTAAAGAGGAACGACAGGGTATTCCGTTAGAAAAATCATATAAATAAATCCATAAGTCCTTCTGACAATGGACATGGTGTAAACTGTACAAATAATAATGTGACTAGAAATAATTTTCAACGATCTAATGACTTGAGCTTAATCTTAAAGATGCATAACAAATAATAGGATAGTAAAAACTTGATGCCCTCTTTGTTATAAACCAAAATACAAGAAAGTTCAACCTGTGAGATGATAAAATTGAATACAGAAGAAAAAAATGACATCCCTTACATTGCATCAAGCGATGAGGAGATATTGGAAGGAAGATCCCCTGATAAGCTATTATTTCCAAGGAACCTGCGAATATAAGACCATTATTAAATGTTATTCCCAATGACACTCTAGCTCTGATTAAATTCTAAATAGCCAGTGCACAATTCAGTTTAATAGGCAACAAATAATGGGAATTCATAAAAAATTTGCATGCTGAACTTACAAAAGTGTTAGCTTGCTTAAGCTCTGGAATGAATTTGGGATGCCACCTGTCAGGTTATTAAAGCTCAAGTCCCTAACACAAGAAGAATGGAATGGATAAAAACAATTAACCTTTTAAACTATGCATGATAAAATTTTATGTAACTCTTCGGATCTTTTCTTTTTGTTAGTAACTGAAAGCCATGTACCTTCTGGAGATAAAAGTAAAAATAATTAATATACGATGCTGCTCTATGAGGTGCAATTTCACACATGTAAATAGCAATATAAGTAACCGGGCATAAAGCATAAGTGATTAATCAAATCAGTGACACCTATATTAGCGAGCACAGAAGTAACAATCTTATAGCACCTTCCACTATTAATCTGTGCTCCAACTTTTCAGTCAATCCACATCTCTGGAAATGTCAGTTTTAAAACCAGCCAGGTTAATGTTTGCACTGATTCTTGGAAATAAAAAAACTAAATTGGTGAAACTCATTCCCCCTAAACTGTTTTGTTCTTATATATTTAAGAAAGACATAAATTCAAACTATTGAATCAAGAATGACTAGGATGTGCCCTTGGTAAGTGGAGGCACAATGGAACAACAACCTATCCCTCACTATCTATGTTTGCATGTGTGCATATAGAAGAGGTGCACTAAATTTTAGAGCAACTAACCTATTGAATGAAGAGTTTTCATCAATAGTGATACGTAATACTGCAGTAAAACTTAACAAAGGAAAGTCAATCATAGGAACTTCTTCTATCAATTTGTATCTATTATTGGACATTGAGAAAAGATGTAAATCAAACAATTCCACAGGCCACCTCACTCATAGTTTTAACAACTCTTAAATTATAATCCAAGTTTCCTTATAAAGGGTATGCTCTTAGCAGTAGTATTCTAGGGACTAGGTATTAACAAGAACAAAATACATGTCCAAAATGATTGCCCATAACAAATGATAAAGCCTGTAACTTCAACATACCATAGATTTTTCATTTCCAAAATAAATTATGGCAGTTTAGCAACTGATTCGATTCTTAATACAGAGATTTCTCCGCTAAAATACCACATGTGAATTGTAAAATCAGAAATTAACTAAGAAAATGCAGGCTATCAATAACAATCCAAGAGTTCATATTTTGGCATCATAATTAACTGGTAGAAAAGTAGAAATGACTGCAAACGTGATAGAACTTGCTGCTTACAAATGCTGTAAATTTTCCATATCCCCAACAAATGATGGAATTTCCCCTGTTATTCTGGCGTTTCTCAGGACCCTAAAAAATATGTTCAAAATGTGAGAAAATCAATACTGTGAAGAGCTTTAATACCTCCACTAGATTAACATAGCAGGTGCTTACAATGTAGTCATTGCTTTCAAGTTTCTCAAAAAGGACAATGATGAAAATCCAACTGTTAGATCACCCACTTTCCTGGAAAAACACATGGAAAAAACTTTCTTGAATAACAAGATATTCACAATAAGCAAGCAACAAAATTTTTTAGGATGAAGTTACTCACAGAAAGGTCAATGATGTTAGGTTAGCAAAGCTTGAAGGAATTGGGCCTTGAAGACCACTTCCTTGAACTCTCCTGCATCAAAGTTTAACCAAAAGCAGTAAGAAAGGTTAAGTGCATATAGTGGTCTAAAATTTGAATATTGTCCTTAAAAGGAATATCAATAGCATCATGTATTAATATTTGTTGACAATGTTTAATACTGTCAAAATTCAAACTTAATAATTTATACTATAACATAAATAGGCATCCTAACAAGAATTTCTAAAATACTTTTTGAAACTTTTATTGATAGACACCTTTTAAAGGTTTTTAGATTGAAGAAATCAAATTTGATTTGATGCTAGGAGTTAGTAATAAAGGACATCTATTATGTGGGTTATGATGCATGAATTTTATAATTTTGCATTAGTTGGAAATTGCAATTGGACCTCACAAATGTTTAGATCATTAACAATGCATCTCATAAAAAATATCAATGCTTACTATATGTTTAACTGTTTTCACTGGGACCATGATAGCTTACTTCTACACCATGTTCTGTTTGTTGAATCTTTTCTACTTAAATTCCTTGATGCTACCCTTCACATCGGCATAGCGATTATGTATTACAGGTTAACTGTGTTTGAGAATAGCTTCATTAACTAAAGCCGAAAGATACATATTTTATTGATTATTCAGTGGCTACTTAGCCTTCTTACAAGCATGTTCATATTTGGCTACACAGTTTTTTTCTGTGCAGATGTGGCTGTCTATTAAAAGATTAAATAGAACGTGAAAGACAAATGTATTTTTATATAAGAAACTTTCATTTCTTGATAGTACTTTCAAAGATAAGAAATGGATGCCTACGTGGGTTGTGGTGTTGACCAGATCATCAAAATCGAATGTACTCCTTCTTCTTGTATTTCTTTAAAAAGCCCGTAATGAAGACATATGCTCATGCAGGTATGACAATACATATCATCACTTTAAATATCTTTAGTGGCATTCTTAGAGATATGAGGCCCTATGGGATTGTATTATGTAAATATCCAAGTGGGAAGCAACCAGAAAGAAGATTACTAACCAAAAAATGAAAACAAAAGCACTAGTACGAGGAAACAGTTCTGGTGCATACATTTCAGTAAGATTCGTCCAGCCCCCAATGAAATCTGGTATTGCTCCTGCCAGCTGTAAACTGGAAGCCCGCCTACATGGATCATCAAGCAAATTAGTTTGAAGATAAATACTCTTTAACAAATGATAAACTGTTCAACATGTTAGATTGAAACTTTAACTATAGATTTGCAGAAAATGAAAAGTAAGGGCAATTATAACTAACAGAGATTTCATGTTTTTAAGATTCCAAAAAGATGATGGGATTTCTCCCCTCACTCCAGAGTTCTCAATAGACCTGCAAAATAAAATGACAATATATCAATGGGAAAACATATAATATGATGCCCATCATGCAGTCATGATTCTTCTATACTTTAATATTCAATAAAAGCTTCTGACATGGCAGCCATGACTAACCCATTAAGATAGTTGAAGGAATTGACAATAATTTTCCATCACCAGCTGTCTACCCAATACCAATACCGTAGTCCTTGAATATGTATTTTTTTACCATGCCACTACCACAGCCACATTGGATTTAAACAAGTGATTTACATTACCACAAGCTACATGCTCTAACCAAATGCGCTATGCTTCACTGACAGACAATAGATAGATAATGCAACAGAATAACCCTAGGTAGAATATAAAGCTATATTCATCAATGACAACTATACATTCTGGAGAGAACAATTGTATTATAAAAACATCTAGGGCCACCAGATAAACAATGTTCTATCACAATAGAAACTTCTAATAGACTGTACTTTGTTCAAAATCAAGGAAACTAATCAAGAACACTTTCCACTTAGCAATTTTAATTAGTAAATACATCAATTTTGTACATTCTAGAGGTGTCTGTATTCATTCCACACTTTTGTTCACTCGTGTGTTTGTGTCAGAACTTGATAATTGAGACTTCATCATATAAAACCAACGAAAAATCTTATTTAAACAAAATAATGGTAACTAAATAGTTTTAAGCATGGTATCATTTTACAACCTAAATAAATTTTGTATTACGAACATGAAGTACCAGAGCTTTGGTGAAATTTATTGAAATCAAATAACTAATGTTTTTGATCATTAGAAATTTTGGCAATTGTGGAAAAAGTAGATAGAATAATGTTCAAAAAAATTATATGGAATGAAGAAGATGAGTGGTGGATCTACAGAAGCAATAAACTACAGAAAGCAATATGCAGAGGTGGTTAGAATGTGATGCATGTAGTGCTCACTAAAATGAGACAAAGTTGTATTGTAAACTACTAGCAATATATTTATAGCATCACAGCCACAACCCTGAAATTGTCCAAATTTGTAAACTTAAAATGGAAGAAACAAGAAGGAGAAGGCGAGCAGACTCCTTGTCAAGGCAGCAGACAAATTCATCTCTTGGATTTAAAAAAAAAAAAAGCACTCAACTATCTTTCACTGTGTTTTGGACTTGGTCCTAAGCAACTACGTAATCTGAATAAAGATAATTTGGATGATTAAGGACAAGATGGTGACGTCGAGGCAAAATCATAAATTAAATCTAAAAGAAACCGGTTTGCAATTTGCATCACCACAAAATATAACACAAGGAAGTTATAATGACCACACAGAATTTCTATAAGATATGCTCTGTTTCACTAAAATAAAAGCAGCGTACTTTCTGATTGCGTAGGAGAGATAATGTAAGTGAATCACATAAATAATACAGATATGTTAATTAGTTATAACAGAAAAAGGTCACGTGTTTCTCACTCACAAATTTTCCAACCTCGTAAGGCTTCCAAGCTCTTCGGGAAGTGTTCCATTGAAATTATTTATAGAAAAACTCCTGTAGAAAATTTCATTTATAGATTATAAGTTGAAGATATTTGATGATAGAAGAAAGAAAAGAGTTACGTAAAAACAATTCATCTCAAACTAGGAAACAAATTTAAAAAGAATAACAAAAAATTGGATTTTGGAATTCCATATAAAAGTTATCGAAAACGAACAGGACGCACAGAAGCAAACGGCCGTCAGTAAAATTTAGTAGCAAGTTGAATGCATTAAAATCAGAGGAAACGATGACCATACAGAAATAGTAAATTTTGAAGCATTCCTAGTTCTTTTGGAACAGGCCCTGTAAAATTGTTTCTCTTAACATCCCTGCATATTGAACAAAGGAAAAGGAAAAGATATACACTAATCACTATTACCGTTCAGCAATGATATAATGCTATTATAAAGTCTCTGATATCTNAGATTCACATGTTATCCAACACGGAATACGTTCCTTCACATATTATCTTTTACCTAATACAGTAGGATCATGGTGATTGATGATGACTTAGAAAAAGAGTTTGGCTGACGTTAGTAGACGGAGCCTAATTCTCTGATTTTCAACGGGAAAAAGGGAAAACTCAGACGATTTCTGGAGGGAGTGTAAATATAATTCTGTGATTGTTGTTCAAAAACTGGAAGACAAAACTTTCACTGTGACTTGCTAATTTACATAGAGTACGATAAGTTCAAGCAGCAAGAACACACATCATTCACATCGAACCTCCAGCAAGTAAAGATATTTTCAGAAACTATGGTTACTGGGAAAAAGGAAAATTCATTCACAGAGGAATTCAAGGAAGTAAAGATACTTTCAGAAGAGCTGGTTACTGCAGCTGCTTCAGCTCGCAGGAAGAAAAGAGCCCAAATACAGATAGAGAGCTGCATTGCCATGGCTACACAGAGCAGCAATGATTCAGCGGGAACAAAAGAGGAATCGTATCCACTTTATAAACTGAAAAAGTCAAAGTCTGGGTAGAAAGTGAAGAAGAGAAGAGCTGGCCCCCGCAACCATTCTGTTGTGCACATTCGAGACTTGCGTTGAAAATTCTACTATGCACACCCATGGTGTGGTTGATAAACACAGCCAATTCGAGAAAGTTAATTTAACGTAAACCCAGTTTCAGATTCAAGGGGTGGCAGGGGCCATCAGCCAGCAGAGCCAGAAAAAGAGAGGCACAATGTTTTTGAAAACGATACGGTTCCCATGTGCAGATAATTTGAGCCTCATTTTGATTTTTGCAAGGACTCCCACATTCTGTTGAGGTCACAGTTCCTTTTATAAAAAAATTTGATTTAAAACAATGAGTGAAAGCAACAAAGGTTATTCAGAGGTTGCTCCATCAAGTCCATTTTCACGTTGAAGTTTCTGAAACTGAACGTGGCTTGCATGCTGGCTTGAAAACAATATTCATATGCAACGCCAAAAAGGAAAGGACAGAGGTAGCGGACAGCTCACTGCGATATGACGATGAATCATTTTTCAATTGGTTGCTCGATGATCTTGGACCAAAATGATTAACAAACACCTTAGGTATTTAGACTACGTTTTGTTACGCTGAAAATGTATATTGACTGGTCCATCAACAGAATAATTGTAGGGATGATAGCGTCCGACACGCCCTCTGATTACGGTTGTCGCTAATCTAGAAGAAATCAAGAAATCTCACGTCGCTGATTTTTCTTGTCCGTACCTATCCACATCAAGCAGCAGAAATGTTCATATTAACATTAAAGGCATTCACAGTGGTGTGGATATCAACTCTCCTATGGTAACGCTTGGCCATGATCAATAAGTTTTAATCCCCTGGAAATTAGAAATCCTATGGATTTTTTAATTGTGATAGTATTATAAAGCTGAATAAGTGCAAGAAATAGGATTGTACCCACTAATTAATTTCAAAAAAAAAAACCAAAAATTATCAGAATGCAGGAACGGAAAATTGAAGGGAATTTACCATAGATTCCTCTGCAACTCTGGGGAAAAGGACCTTGCCAAAGCAAGTAGGCAGCCACTGAGGCAAAGGGCAGCATCGGGCAGCGAAATCAGTGTGTTCACCTTCATGCAAGGCGATAATCACGCAAGCGTTACGACCTTTCGTTTTTCCTTCCATGGTTGCTATCAACGACCTTAGCAAAAATCAGCAATTTCCTGAGATTATTCACGTGTCTTATGAATAAACATGGACGCCATGCCATTCAAGGCCTTTGTTTGAACCTTTGATTGATTCCTTCCTTAGCCATTTAAATAAATTGCATGAGCTACTGGACACGTAACCTGTTAATATAGCAACAACTCTTGTATGAGTTCAATCACCCTCAAGGCCTCAACTATTTAGCACCGAACTTACACTAGTTTACCATTTGAATTGGGTCTTATTGACAAGCACCAGGGAAAACCTCGACTCCTACTATTTTTACATGCAGAGATTTATTGGAATGTAACAGTACGCTTAACTTGACATTTCTCTTGAGCTACCAAGCTGCATCGGTGGCCTGTACCTGTCTATGTCGACGTATCCTAACTGTGGGCAGCGGCTCATGCGGCAAGGAATCCGCGACGATGCAGCCATTGTAGAGCATCTCTGCTCAGGGCAGCAGGAGTCGTCATTTCTATTCTGTGAAAACATTTAAAACAAACTTATAAAACAAACAGTATTCTTTAAAGTTTTTCACGGGGTTCCTGTTTCATCTCTTGGTTTCTTATTGGTTCTTGCACGTTTTCCCATTGTCAGCATGTTACCCTTCCATCAATTGAACAACTTGCAATCCATGCGCCACTTCTGTTGTTGTTCTTGTCGCTGCCCAAACGCAGTAAAAATGTTGTTGCAAGCTGCTGCAACACCATCCATGGATTACCGAACTCTCCGGGAATCTTGCGGGTGGGGCTGGAGGAGGCATGGCAGAAGGTGGATGACGCCGTACACGAGCGCGGGGGAGTGTCTGCACATCTGTTTGCGGTGCTACAGGGGCTCGTAATGATCGTGGTGGGGGATCGAACCCAAGTTCACAGTCACAGCAAAATCAGTGAACGAAGATGCAGCAGAGGGATTTGCAGAGCTGTTTCTGGTTCTGGTTGCTGTGATTGCTGCATCTGTCAGTTCTGCAGTGAAAAAGCATATTAGAACTCGTGATGAAAGGAGTTCAAAAAGTATGCTATCTATTAAGAGAAGTGTATAAAGCTACGTTGGATTTGGGTTGTTAGGTAATCAGTTTCTGAACTAGAAGTCTAGTTTATTTTAAGATCATTTTGTTGTCCTTCGATTGACTGTTGCTTCAGCATGGCTGGGCCTTGATGTTGATCCGAACTTTGGCTCAGGTAATTCAGCAAGGTCAGACATCTTGATTATTTGATTGGTTAACTACTGAATTGGTATATTAGGCTTTTCCAAACTCAAAAAGAGAAAAGGAAGAGAGGTTCGAAGGCTTAAGCACCTTCCAGGAAGCATGGACGGAAAAGAGCACAAAGCAAGGTTGTACATGCTGCTTAAATGATTCTAACTTGTTCTTGCTGCATGTTTTAATTTCTGACGGTGCAGATTGCATCGACGAGGAAGCTGTAATAGACCTTAGAAAATAGGAAATAGCAGTTAGAAATATTATTTGTTTATGGTAAAGGTAATGTTGCTAAGCCTGTGACTTTGCATCTAACGTGTTGCCAGATGCATATCTAGAGAGGGTTTTCTGAAACTGTCGTTTTTCTTTAAGTCCTTAGAACTAAAGGATTTATTCAGCGGCCAATACAAAATAAACACCAATTCATCAGAGTGGCTGACCACCGCCCAGAAATGTAATAAAGATAAATCATGCAATCTAAATATTACATATAACCATCAACAAACGCCTGTTGCTTATTACTTTTATTTAAAACTAAAAATAAAAAAATTAGGTGTCTTAATTATTAGGGTGTAGGGTAGGGTAGACCAAACGTTTAATTTTCTCCATCCCTTTACGCAAAGCAATACTGCTAGTTTTTGTTTGTTGGATGCAGGTTACAACGGGATGGAGAACTTCAAAAGGCCAACAGCAACGAAGCCCCAACAAATGGAAGGCATGACAAAAGAAAGATCTGGAAAAGAAAATGGAGGGGATGATTTTGGCAGGCCAAGGCAAGGGGTTCTCAGGAGTCCTGTCCGAAGAAGCTATAACGATCAGAACATGGAGGGAATGGGCTTGTTGGAGGAGGTTTGTAAACTGAGGCACGGGCAAACAAATTTGTGCAAGAGGCTATCCATTTAGCCAACTAGAGATGGGCTCTACACTGAGCTAAGTTTTAGTTGCAATTGTTTTTTTTTTCCTTCAAGAGCTATGAGCTTCAATCTTTGTTAAGAGTTTTGTTATTTGCAGTAAAAAAGAGACATTTTAATTAAATAGTCCTTTGTTTGTATCAAAAGTTTATGTTAATTTCTCTTTCAATTATCCATTATTTCATATCTTCATTTTTTGAACTTATTCAACGAAAAGTTGTTTTATTTAATATTCCTTGTTAGGTTCTTAATTTATTTCTTAAAGTTTATTTTCCGAAAGATCCTACATTCGTTATGAGTGGTCCCATTTACTATTATTGTTCTATTAAAAGTTTAATTTTAAAACCTTGTTCTTTTAAAAATTATCTGGATTTTCAATGGTTTTCATCTATTAAAACACCATGTTGCCCTTACAAGAGGCACCCTAGGCAATAGTTTTTTAAAATGAGTTTTCTAAGGGTGTAGCCACGTGACCCATTTTTGAGCATCAACAAGTGGCACTTGTAAATGTTATCCATCCATGTAATTTTGGACTTAAACTTAAAGGATAAAGTTTATTAAATTTAAGTTTGATATATAACCCTATTCATGGAGTACGATGCTCAACTCATAATCAATCATAATAAATTATCATCAAATCAATTACTTTAGCCATAATAGATGGGATAAAGTTATCAAAATGATGATAATGTACAACCCCATTCAAATGGTTATTTTTACATAACTGAGTCTTTCTTATTGCTCATGTTATTTTCTAAAGTCTTGAAGGTTGTTTTTGGCTCACCATTTCTTTCCCATTGCTCATGTTATTTTCTAAAGTTTTACTTCCAGATAAGCTAGCCATTTACCTCCCTTTTATGACCAACTCATCATAGATGGAATAAAGGTAGAACACTAGGGAACATGTCAGAAGGTTCCTAAGGTTCTCAAATGAAGCCATAAACACCCCAAGAAGCCCAAAAAATGCACCAAACCTAGAAGTGTGATATGGGAGGCTAGGATATAAACCAAAGAGGTAAAAGCTTCAACCATGCACATGAAAACCACAAACATAGGATGTAAAATACTTCCCAAGTTCAAGGCTTATAATCAACTTACAAAATGCCACTAGATGAATCATCATTAAGTACAACTTTATAACTCAGTGCTACTTCCTAGAATTGAACTTAATGACTATATGTTTCCCCTAGACATATAGCCAATAAGTTTCATAAAACTTGAATATAGCCAACAAGAAACTTTTGTAGAACTTGAGTAAAACTTTATAACTCAATGTGACCCACTAAAATTAAACCCATAACATGGAGATTCCACATCAAAAGTCTTACCATTAGGCTATTTTTTTGAGGGAAAGTTTGGTCATTTATATAATGAGAGGGTTGAGCACTCAAATCAACAAGTCAAATAGTAGTATCATCATGGAGGGTAGAAGATCCTCTAGCAAAATAAATGAATACCTAAACTAATAAAAAAAACCCTAGGTATTCCTATAGTGCATCAAAACCAAAAACCAAAAAATAGTCATGTGCAATATTATAAAGTTCATTTAAAATAAAGGGTATGCATATTAAAAAAAACAAAAGAACACAATTTAGGGGTGCCACATTGCTTAGCCCACAAGAAGTCACGAGTGCTTACTATTAAGTTATTATTCTATTGTTACAAGATATATAAAAAATATTCCATTGACCCCATGAAAACCTATCTTTATTAGTTAACCATTATTTGATTAGTTAGAGCATGCAGCTTATAAGTTGCAAGTCACATGTTTGATTCTGAATGATATGTTGATTTAACACACTATTATGTTCAATATTCAATTAATCGACAATTTAAAAACCAAAGTGAAGTTTTAAAAACATCATCATCATTTGAACCTTATCCAATCACATGAGATTGGCTATATAAATTCTTTTCCATCATTCTACTAAGAGCCAACTTACTATTAATAAGTCAATCTTAGATATCTTTTTCTATTACTATTGAGAGATTGTTACAAGTTCAAGTATTAAGAAAAGTGAGAGAAATGAAAATTCATGATAAGTTAAATCATGAATTCTTAAGTAATAGATAAATAAGAAATGAACATGAATAAGAAATCAACATGAACTAATAGAAACATTCATTTATGAATGAATTCTCAAGTACAACTCAATTACACAACCCTTGCAAATCACTCCTAAAGCACACGCACGAGTGCACGCGCACACACACACTCTCTCTCAATTTATTCACTTCATAAATTTCTTTAATTTTCAATAATATCTACAATTAGAAAGATCTCTTGAATGTATAGCCATCAGGATTATTTAATTGTAATTGAAAATAGTTGTTTTTAACTATTAGACTAGTGATTATGGCTAGTCTATGAGTGATAGTTAACTTGCACATAACTATGAATGGGATGGGAGTTGCAACTTACTTAAAAATTAGCTTAGACAAGTAAAAGAGTTTTATGTTTGACTTGTATGAATTGACAAGTTGCTAAGCTAGTACCAATAATATTTAATTTAGAATTCCAACTATTTAAAATATGAAATGTTATAAAAACTATGAGTGGATGTTATAGAAGAATACTTAATTTTTAAAAATTCATTTATTAGCAAAAGGTATAGAGTGTAAATCAAAGGAAGTGGCACATGATGGTAGGGGTGGGGATGTTGTTTGATCATGAATCAAAGGATGTGCCTATTTGTCAACAAATGCATTATTTCAAAGAAGTTAAGAACCTTCTATGAGTATCGTATGACATATGGACATGACATAGACATATACATATATGTCTATAAGGAAACAACATGATATATTAATAGGAAAGAAGCTAAAAGAAAAATACTTAGGAAGATGAACAAACACAATAAGAATTAATAAGAGTAAACATATTGAAGATTTTATTGGATCAAAATTAGTATTTGAAGAAACTTTCAATTGAAAGGTGATGAACACTTTATAACAAAACCACATTAAGTCATGGAAACAAAACTATGGAAAGGAGTTGATGAAGTGTTAATTGGTCGATGCGTTTACTAGGCTGCGTATACGGGACCCCATATACGCGATAGCGTCGACGCGGCCCCATATACGTAGCCTTGTTGACGCAGCCCTGTCGATGCATCCTTCCATGCATCGACGTGGCCCCGTTTACGCGGCACCTATTTTGGCCTATAAATAAGAGGGCCTTTTGCCTCACTGAGGTACCTTTTTTGTTAGTTGTAGCAAATCTCTTGCAGTTTTTTTCTTGCGAGAGTTAGAATATTTTCCAAGTGCTCACAGTAGGTGTAAAGAAGGTGTTCGGCTCTTTATTCGAGCATTGATGTATCCGAGCCCATTGGCGTGAACGGCAATAAAGACGAGCTTTCAAGCATTTCTTGCAGCATTTGGACTTAGTCATTTAATGCATTTAATAGTTTAATGTTTCTATGCTTTGATAATTACTTAAGTTTCTCTTATTATTAGTTTAATCGCTATTGCTCATTTATAGTTCATAGAAACCATAAGTATGACCATCTTGAATGTAAATCCAACACTTGGTGACCCAATGACGCTTAACGTCTGGTAACCCAGTAGTGGTTAGGAAATGCTCAGAATGTGCTCGAAAGATGGGATCGGATACTTATGCTAGGAATAGTTAAGATACAGATTAGGATAATTATAGATTAGATAATATTTCATTCCTTACTTTCCATACCTTAATTAGACACAAAAAGATAAAGTAAAAAGCCATAAAAATCAGTTGCCTCAATCTCACTTAACCATCGTCATTAGAACATCACAAGTGAGATTGGGAAGACAACGACCATTCTAACCTAAGGTTTTGCTAGTTAGGATCTGGTGCATGCAAAGTGCTTACAGTCTACGGAATTCGATCGAGTCGTGTGTGAACGCCTGTGATTCGTATGGTTGGGTGTAGGGGTACCTAGCCGCTCATCATTGGCATCGTTGCTGGGGACTGTTAGTCTTACATGCACCTTCTAACCTTAGCAAAATTAACATTCACGTCATTGGAACGGACCTAGGATAGTAAAATTTATGCACACTAGGTAGAGTAAAGTAAAAGTAAGGTACACTGATTAAATGGATCATCTGACATCCAACTTGTCTTCTTCTCATAGGCGAGATGTATCCAACCCACCAATGCCACAAGAATGTTAGGTGGTATAAAAGCATCCCAATGAATATGTCCCTGACTTCACGTTCATCCTCCATTAGGATGAGCATCTGCGATGGCGGGACATGGAGGGCAACATCATACTACCACCCGACCGATCGACTCTTGGAATGCTGTTTCACAATCTTGCCATACTGGGCATCTAGGACCGTGGAGTGGAGTATGTCATGGAGGACCATGACTACCGAGACTATCACCCCACTAAGGCCCAACGAGCACAAGACCAGTAGTAGGTAGAACAATACGAACACATGAAGGGGAAACAGTTCAGTAACCCCTTATTCTTGCAAGGGCTACAAGAAGATGGGAACCTATCTTTCATGATTCCCATTCAACCGAACTTCCTCTAGGGAAGCAGATCCTTCAGTCCATCATCTAGAACAAGCCTCCAAGTGATCGAGATCCTCAAGGGGATGGAGGGTCACGTGGCAAGGATGGACAAGATGATCGAGGCCGTCATCAGAGTAGAGGGGGGGGGGATCGACACTGGAGTAGTGGCGACTCCTCTCCCTCTTCTCCATCCTCTCGCTCTCCTATACCTTCATCGAGTTCAGGCTCTAACCATAATCGTGGTAGAAAGGAGTGAAAGGAAGGTGGTCGTAAGGACCGGAGGGAATAACGTGAGGGAGCGCATGACCAATCACGTGGCCCTCATCGTCATGAAAGGAGGGGCAACCACAATCGTCATAGACATCGTGGTGCTCAGCAGGACTATGACTCGGATGAGCCATTGTTGGCTACTCGGAGCATGCTCCATATCGCCGAGGCAGTTCAAATACCCATCAGGCACGTAAAGGATAGTTGGATCAAATACATTGACATGAACAACATCCCTAGATTTGAAGGGGGATACAATTGTGATTTGCAAACTCACCTGCAGGCGTTCCATGACGCTTGCACCCTACAGAATATTGATAATGATTGGCAGAAGCTTAAGTTGTTTCCTCGCACACTCATCAAGGAAGCAGAAAGCTGGTATCGGTCCTTGGAACTGGAATCAATTAGGAGATGGAGTATGATGCATGAGATTTTCAATGACAAGTATCAAACATACTTCAGGGTGGCAAATATGAGATGTCAAATCCAAGGCTGGAAGCAAGGGAATCATGAACCCTTGGATGTAGCCATGAGAAGGTACTACTCATTATTGCATCAGTGCCCTAGTCATGGCTACTCTCGATGGGCACAGCTTTGCCATATCATTGATGGGCTTCACTTTGAAACAAGAAAGACCCTGGGTGTGTATGCCTAGGGACGATTATCAAAACTAAGGGTCCATCAATTGCAGCGTCTCATTGAGCAAGTGGCCAAAGAAGAGGGGGAACTCAGAAAGAAGAAGAGTGTGGAGGAGTTTAATCGGGACCCTTCCATCAGGAAGAGGGAAGTTTGATTTTGCGAAGATGAGGAGGAATCACCACTGGAAGCAGCGGTGAACCAAAAGACCTTGCCTTTATAAAATTTTGCATCTGAAATATCGGCAAAGGTTGATAAGATGCGGGACTCTTTGGATGAAAAATTCCAAAGTGTGCTAAAAATTGTAGAAGTCTAGAGAACAAGGTAATGATCATGATTGGCATGGGAAGAAGGAAGCTGAACATGCCCAACATATGGGTAAGGGCAAAGTTGCTGTAGCAGAGTAGGTTGTAGACTCTGACACGGAGGAGGATGATGAATGTGACATATGCCAATACGAACATCCTAAGGGGTGTTGTCTCATAGTGTCGCATCTCCAAGAGTCTGGGGTATACATGTTGAATCCTCGTTTGACGAAGAGGCAACCACCCTGAAGGTTGCCTTATCCACAAGGCAAGCCAAGGTAGTTCCACCAGCAGCAACAAGGATATTATCCAAGTGAAACGCCACCGCAACCTTATGAACACCTTCAACAATGGCAGCACCCACAAGCGTGGGGAATGCTACCTCCAAGGTAGCAGTACCCTTACTGACAGCCAGATCCCTATGGGTACTACATTCAGCAACCAGTCTCTCCACGGGACTCTTCCAGCTACGCCACATTTCAGAATTATTATCATCCCCAGAATATTTTCGAACACAATCTCCATCACCGAGGGGGGAAAGCCCACACCTTAACTATCCTTCGTCATCTTATCCTGCCACTCCTTCTCTAAAACATCCCACTCAGTTGCCACTTGCTCCACCTATGCAGGGAGAGATACCACCATAGCCACAACAATGAAACACTACGATGGTTGTGAACCTACAACCGGCATCTCAGCTGAGTGGACCGGAATCCAAACCACCAAAACGTCCTTTTTTTGGCCTAATAATCTCAACCTACCCTCACATACACCTGTGGCCAATGCCCCCAAACCTCAAAGTGCCTCCACCATTCCACCGCTTAAGCAACCTTCAAACCAGACATCCTCCAACGTATAAACGGTCATGCTCACACATGTCGTGACCAACTGGATAAAGGCACGACATCTTCCTCAAAAATTGACTAATCTGGGAAGCCCCCTCATCTATCCTCAAGTGGCAGGGAATGAGCCATGTAAAGCTCTTTTGGACTCGAGGTCAAGAGCCAATTTGATCTCACATGACATGTACAAGAATTGGAACCTGCCCCTGTTAAAGAAGAGCAACATTCGGCTCAAGTTAGCAGACCAATCCATCACTGTCCCCTTGGGATAGGTGGAGGACATTGTGACCACCATTTGTGGGTGGTCTTATCCTGCTGATTTCCTTGTCATCCATGTGGAGAATTGCAAGGGAAACTTCCCAATCATAATGGGAAGAGCCTGGCTGAGCACGATGGATGCAAGACTAGGACTTCGAGATCTTTCCCTTGAAATTTCAAAGGAAAATCCTTTTGGAAAGATCAAGAAGAAGCATGTTCCATGCATTGCGTACAGTGACTCAGGGTGCAATTATGTGCAACAGTTATGGTCCGCTAAGCAGACATCTATTCAAGCATGCAGTCAGTGTACTGAAAAATCACCAGTTCAATAGTGCTTGTATGCAGCAGCCACCAACGAAGAGGGCACCCTGTGGATGACAGTTGATCTTGCTAGTAGCACATTATGCATGGAACCATCTAAGGGGCTTGTATGAGGCTACGTAGAAAGCATGGATGAAATGGAAGAGGTTCATCAACAGGTCTCCACTGTTGATGACCATGATGATTGGGGAAAGCTGCAAATTCATGAAAGCTTCAAACAAGAGCCCCTAGAGCTCAAATCCTTACCTGCCCACTTAGAATATGCATTTTGCAAAATGAGAAGTCGATAATTATCAATGCCACCCTTACTTCTGAACAAAAGAAAAATTTGCTGAAGGTGGTGAACAAATGGGATGTTGCATTTGCATGGTTATATCTTGAGTTGACCAGAGTTGATCCTAGGTTTTGCCAACATCGGATCTATATTGACCCCTTCATGAAGCCACACAGAAAACCACAAAGGCGATTGAACCCCAAACTAAAATAGGTTGTCAAAGATGAAATCAAGCAGTTGTTAAAAGCAGGGTTCATCTATTCCATCGTCGATAGTGAATGGGTCAGCCCACTCATTATTGTGCTGAAGAAAGGTGGCAAATGGAGGGTCTGTATTGATTTCCGATTGCTCAACATGGCTACCTTTAAGGATCACTTTCCACTCCCATTTGTGGACTAGGTGTTGGATACCATTGCAGGGCACCATTATTATAGTTTTTTGGATGGTTATAGTGGCTATAACCAAATCCAAATTTCACCAGAGGATCAGGCCAAAACAACTTTCACAAGTCCATGGGGGACTTTTGCATACAAAAAGATGCCTTTTAGCCTGTGTAATGCACTTGCTACTTTCCAACACCTTATCCTCAGCATCTTCGAGTAGCAGATTGGCAATGGGGTAGAAGTCTTCATGGATGACTTCTCCACCTATGTGGCCACGTTTGAACAAGCCTTGGACTACCTTGAGCAAGTTCTAAATAGGTGTGTAGACACTAATCTGTGGCTCAACTAGCAGAAAAGCCACTTGATGGTCCAAGAAGGCATTGTGCTGGGCCATCGTATCTCATAGACAAGGATTAGCATGGACCCTGAAAAAATCAGGATCATCCAAGGAATCACCCGATAACCAAGCACTGTAAAAGATGTTCGGTCATTCCTTAGTCACACTGGTTACTATCAGTGCTTCATTGAAAATTTCTCTAAGATCCCCAAGCCATTGGTAGAACTCACAAAGAAAGATGCTCTGTTCATCTGGACCAAGGAATGTGAATCTGCATTCCAAGCACTCAAGCAAAAAATCATAGAAACTACAGTTCTACGAGCACCTGATTGGTTCAGGCCCTTCCACATTATGATAGATGCATCCAACTATGCCTTGGGAGTCGTGCTTACACAGTGTGATGATCAAAAATGTCCATACTATAGCCGTAGCATTATGCGTGCTCAGCTTAACTACATCACCATTGAAAAGGAGTTGATGGTGGTGGTGTTCACCTTGGAAAAAATCTGATACTATGTGCTCAAATACAAGGTGTTTGTGCATACTAACCATAGTGCTATCTGGTTCCTGATGAATAAACCAATGGTGAGCCCTCGCATTATCCGGTGTTTGGTGATTCTTTAGGAGTTTGACCTCACCATGGTAGACCGGAAGGGGATCGAGAATGTGGTTGTTGATCACTTGTCTTAGTTGTAATGGGATGACATTGAAGAGGAGCCCCTCTTTGACCAATTTCTAGATGAACTCCTCTTCCTGGGTGTGATTGATTCGTAGGTGCCCAAGGCATCACCTTGGTTTAGCCACATCCTCACCTACCTCACAACTCAGGAGTTGCCAAAGGAGTGGGACCATCGGCAGAAACAATAGTTTCTCCATAAGGCTAAGCACTTTATGGAAATCAACGACCATCTTTATAAAGTATGCGTAGATGGCCTGGTTCAATGGTGTGTCCCTGATGATGATACTATTGGTGATCGTTTGGGACCCGATCACCAATGAGTGTCCTCGAACAGGATTTAGGTGCTTGCTAGTCTCTGGCAATACCAAAGCTCAAATACCTCCAAATAGACTCAGTAGTTAATGTAAGTATGTGTGTGTGCTGTTGTGAAAAATGAAACGATTGGGTTGTGT
>MNCI01006405.1:593256-630878 GCA_015680685.1 Gnetum montanum
TTATATAAATTTGGCAACAGTTGATGATGTATAATTAGTAACGACTGTTGCATCCACTATTGAGGACCTTCCATGTGAGCGGTCATCCCCCTGTCACATTTCCAATGTTCACAAGAATTGATGAACTAGTGGGCATCCCTAAAGATTTTGGGCCAATAGTATCCTACCCTTAGAATTTTTATGGTCGTGCGTCTCCCTTCATAGTGGCCTCCACAAGGCCCTTCATGAGCATCCTAGAGAACATGTAGTTTATCTTCGTCAGGGACACACCAACGAATTAGGCCATCAACACACACCCTATAGAGGCATCCATTAATTCCCATAAATTATTTTTCCTAATGAAGAACTTGTTGCTTCTTCCTAAAATCCAAGTCTTGTGGCATCCCTTGAGTGAGAAAATATGTGAGGATGCCATTAAATCATATTTCTTTTCCAGGTGTTTTTTCATTTATTACTCCAGTAAAGAGAAGTTTGTATGAAACTGATCAGAGAGCAAGCTCTCCTCCTCTTTATTATCCCATCTTAAGCGAGAGAGGTGTTCAATGACCATATTCTTGATCCCTTTTCGATCTTCCATAGTGAGATCAAATTCTTGTTGGATCATAAGCCACCGTATTACATGGGGCCTCATCGTCGGCTTATTCATGAGGAAGCTAATTTCATTGTGGTCCATATGCACAAATACTTTGTAACCTAGCATATAATGTCTAAGGTTTTTTAGTGTGTACACCAATACCATTAGTTCTTTCCCCTTTGTGTAATTTAACTATGCTCCTACAATGCTTCGACTCACGTAGTGGATACAATATGGATGTTTCTTATTATCCATCTTTGTGAGCATTGCTCCCAAAGCATAATTAGATGTGTCTATCATGATATGGAATGGTTTTGTCTAATTTGGTGCTTGTAGGATTGGTGTTTCTATGAGTTTCTTCTTTAATTGTTGGAATGCATGTTCACATTCATTGATCCAAATGAAAGGTGCATCTTTCTTTGTAAGCTCTACCAACGGCTTTGCAATCTTAGAGAAATTCTCAATAAATCGTAGGTAGAAATCAGTGTGTCCAAGCAATGACCAAACATCTTTGATGGTCTTTGGTTGGTGTGCTATTCCTTGGATGACCCTTATATTTTCTAGGTCTACCTCAATCCCTTTTTGTGAAATTTGGTGTCCTACCACAATGCCTTCTTGGACCATGAGATGGCTCTTTTGCCAGTTGAGCCATAGGTTTGTCTCTGCACATCTCTTTAGTACTTGCTCAAGTCAATCCAAGGCTTGCTCAAAGGTAGCTCCATAAGTGGAGAAGTCATCCATGAACACTTCAACACCACTATTAATGAGTAGTGAGGTACCCCTATGTCCAACCATATAAATCACAAAGCATTCATGCATGATTCGATTGAATTCTATAGACTTTATCATTTCCAGTGCACTAGCCCTTTAGGAAGTGAATATACCGTTAAGGTTAATCATTGTCCTTCCAATTACACTTGTGACATTTGTTGACATGGTTAAGTGTAACTGAGGCATCTAATTTTTATCATTTTGTATTTTATGTTTTGGGTGCTTGAAATGTAGGAAAAAGGAATTTGATTAGCTAATCTAAATTAAGTAATTAACCACTATTTAACTAATCCTAACATAAGTATCTATTCCCACTTTCCATACATGTCCTGAACCCACGTATCCACTACTGGGTGACCAAGTGCTATGCTATTGGGTGTACTAAGTGATAACGTTGCTAGGATTACCAAGTGAATATGTGTTACGATCGAAGCAATCATACTTATGTATTTAATTTGTCTAGCTTAATAATCTCATTAACTCAATTTTTGGGAAATAATTATGAAATAATTAAGAATAATTAACAAATAATTAGAAACATTGAATGCATAAATAAAAGAGCTAATCTATCCAAAGTGTTGCAAGGTTTATCAGAAAGCTCATCTTTATTGCTGCACACACTGTTGTGCTTAGGTACAACAATGCTCAAATAAAGATTTACACACTCAATGACTCTTGCTGTGGGCACTTAGGGAAAAAATTCTAACTTTCGAATGGAAAAAATGCAAGAGCTTCACTATAATTGAAATCTGGACTCTCCATAAATGTGATGGGTAGGTGCGTATTTATAGGTGATGGATAGACACTACATCGACAAGGCATCATTGATGTAAGTCAAAATGCATTAATGGGGCCTCGTGGACAAGGCCTCATGGACGTGGTCAACTATGTCAACAAGGCCTCCTCAATGTAGCCAACCAATGATGACTTATCATACTCCCATGACTAAATGAAAAATCATCCTTGAGTTCTTTTACAAAATTGGGAAGGTATGAGATTATTGATTGACTTTTTTTTAACAAAACATACTTGATTGACTTGATAAGAAATGGAGTTCTCGGGTGTATGGATCAACACATTACAAAAATGGTGGTGTTTAGGACACAAAGTTGAACACCATGACATAACTCTTCAAAATTTGGACAATACATTCTTTGATGATGTAAAGCTTATTGTAGAAGATCAAATGGTCCTAGGCTATGGTGGTTCTTGAGGCTTCAAAGGACCTTCACTATCTTCATGCACTAGCGGTGGTTGAGATTGTGGCTGTCCTGCTGCTATTGCAACTTCAGGTGGGAGCCAAAAAGGATCTAGCAGTGCTTTCATTTTCTCCTTCTTACTCTTGGGATCATGCACCATCCATACAGCTTCCCCAATGTGGGTTGGAACGGGCACCTCCTAAGGACATAGGATTACCAGAAACAACTCCTTGATGTTGATAATCTAGTTAGCAAACTATTTTCATTCAATGTCAAATGCTCGCACTATGTTCTTTAGCTCATGGTAGTCATTCATCTATTTGGCTAAGTCCTCGGAGATGGATCATTGATTTTTGAATCATCCTTTGAGGACTTCAAGTTTAGCGTTAACAATCTCAAGCTTTTGCTTGGTGTCATTGTGGTGTTTGAACTTGGCCTTATATAGCAAATACAAGATAGCCACCTACTTCTCCAATTCTGACTACAGTCGTTCTACTATCAGTATTACCAGGTTTGTGTAATGAAGAGTGGCCAACTCCACATACTCTATCATCTCTTTGATTTGCAACTCCTTCAAGTGAATCTCCGCATTGTTGTAGGCATCAATCCCATCAAGGATGTACTACCATATTTCTCTTCCTTGTTGGAGTTGCTAGAGGACTTCATTTACTTTAGCCCTTGCCATTTGGATTTCTTTTCATTGATTTCCTTTTGCACGCCAGCTTGGTCCTTGTAGTGATTTTTCACTCTCTTAACCTTGAGAGCTTCATTCTTCTAGGTAGCAATTTTGATGGTAGACTTTTTTCGTTAGATGCTTACCTCCTCCATTAACAGATTTCAATTCTATGCGGCCAATTTTCTCAGTTCAGTGTTGACCGTGGCAAGCTACTCCTGCTGTTGATGAATGAATTCCTACATTTGATCTCTTTAAGCATCAACATTTCCTAGGAAATGATTTTGTGTGGTCAATGCTTCATTTTCTTGGCACATTTGATTTAATTCCTTTTTAATTGAATGTGTTTTAGCTTCTGCCATGGACTATTTGAAGATGGCCATTACTACTTCCTCCTTAGCCTTTTGAAATCATTCTTGAAGCTGTTTGAGAACTTCATCCCTTGTCATTGTTGGGTTGAGGATTTTTTGCTTTGCAAGTTGGACATGAAGTTCAACAACCTTCATAGCCAAGCATTGATTTTGCTCTTGGACCATTTGTAGGTGCCCCTCCAGAATGATGCATTTTCCCCTTGCATTTAGTAGCTTCAATTGGGTTGTAGTGATGTTCTCTGGAAGATCAAAGATATCCAGAGTCAGTTGCTTGGTCCTTATCAGTTGTTCCAACAATTGTTCATGTTGGGCTATGTTCAATTTCCTACTAACCATGCTTGCAGACATTTGCAAATCTTGAAGTGCAGATATGTCTAGTACATATGCCATAGATGCATTTAGTGCTTTGGCCACATGGTCAGCTACAACTTTTGCTACTATTTCCTACCCTTGGTGCTGCATCACCAAGACAGTTGCCTTTTCACCTTTCTCCAACCTCACCAAGAAAGTGGTGGCATTCCTAAAGATTTTTGGGAATAAATGATATGTTGCTAATGAATGGTCACCTCTCAAGCATTCGGATTTAATCTAGAAGGTAGCTGCATTCTTTGGGTAGAGAAAATGGAACCACCTCTCTCCATATGGCTAACTATTCATGCCACCTCATTAAGGTGATTCATTGCTAGCTGATACATAGATGGATTTTCCCCACTCATTCCTACGTGCTACTCTTGTTCACTCAAGAGCTGCTCTTGGATTTGTCGTAAATGCTTAAGAATTGCACAGGCCTTCGGTGTTGTCTTCTAAGTGGATGGTGGTGGCGGTAACTCCTCTTCTTGGATGGCTGCTGGTGTTTTGTCCTTCATGATTTCTACCCATGAGGCCAAGGGAGTATGCTTGAGAGTGTCATTGGAATAGCAAACAATACCTGCCCTCTTACAAAAGTTTTTAAGAAAGCATGGAAAGGGTAGGGTCCTCCTTCCATGTTCGTTCTCCTTAAAATGCTTCTCAATCTCTAAATAAATTAGCTGTGGAAGGTTAATGAAAAATTTCCTACTTAGAGTAGCATATGCACAAGCGAAGAAGGTAGTTATCTTACTCAGCCTTACTGTTGAATTGAGGTGATAGGCTGAAATCTTGAAATAAATTGGCTCCACTAGTGTGAGGGCACCATACTCTTTACGGTCCACCCTATAGCATCATTGGGACCACTTCTTTTTCATCTCAGGGTCACCTTTTGTTGATATTTTTGCTAGTTGTGTTCCGATGTTAAGCAATCCCAGTGCTTGTGCAATGGCCTTCGTCAAATAGGACACTTGAACGTCCTTGATTTTTACAATAGACCCTGGCCTTTGACTATCCTAGAAGAGATAAGTCTCTCTCATGTACCATTCCCCATTGGTTGCAATGATTGGCCACATGGGAGAGGTTTGCAATTATGTTCTGACATCCTCTAGAGCTTTCTCCAAAAATGGCCCAAAGTTTATTTCTTGAAGAACTGATCTTTGGATCTCTCAAGACTTGATGATGTCTAGGCAGGCTTGAGTGAGAGTGACCTCAAGCCTAGGCACAAGTCTAGGCACTTCTCCTTGTTGAGATTGTTTTGTAGGTACTTCTTTTTCTAGAATATGTTGAATAGATTTCACTTTGGGCTCCTCACAAAGAGGTCCTATTGCATGGATCACCTCTTGTTGTTCTTGGCCTTGTTCTTGTTGGCCCCTTCTAGCTCTAGGTCGTTTCTCCTATGGTTGTGAGGGTTCTCCTTTCTGCGGGTGCTTTTGTTTGGGTGTCATCTATAATCACAATAGAACAATGGATTAGCAATCATTGTGTAACCTTAAAATAATTGGGATACCTTAACTCTTAAGGGTAGTTACACTTGGCTAAGTTGTGATTATGGCTGATTTAATTAACTTAATTGTTATTTCTATTTATGCCTTATCATTGATAAATCATCTCAGAGGTCGTTGGAAGGGTTAACTTGGAAAAAGTTGATGTTTATGTATGATTAAAGTTACTTACCCTTAGGAGAGTTAATTTTTTTTTCAAAAATTACATTGGAAACCTTAAGGTTTGTGGCCCCCATGATAAAGATCTTATCTTTGGTAAGTGTAGGATTGAAAAACGGAGTGATTTGGACAAACGGTTTGAAAGTTATGGACTCTGGAAGGTTTTGGGCTCTGAAAAACTATAAAAAGTTCCCATGTGTTTTGAGTAAATGACAAAAAATTACTAAGCGTTTGGTGGTATATATAGTATTTTTGTATTGCATTAATGAGGCTTTGACAACAGGGCCTCATCGACGAGGTCTGCTACATCGACGAGGCCTTGACAACACAGTTGTTAGCCACCATTGACTTTGGTTAAACTTTCAAAATGCAAGGCATTTTTGATGAAATTTGGGTCAAATGAAAGCTTAGAAGACCAAGAATAGTATGAAATCATGAAAAGAGGATGTTGAAGTTCATAAATTTGAAAAAATAGAGAAAATTTGATTTAATGGATGAATGAAATGAAAGATTAAGGAGTAATAAGAAATTTACACAATGGAAAATACAAAATATACAATTGTAGCGTTGTTGAAGGGAAGGAACCTAAACTAGTCAAGCCAAAAGCTATGCAAGTGGGTCCTCCCCATAGCACACTCATGCCTTTTTTGCCCTTATGTAACCTCAACTAAGGAGTCTATAGTTCCCATAGTTGATTTAATGATCATAACAACTTAACAACCAACCCAAAAGAATCCACTCAAGAATCCCAATATGTCAGACTAAGACATAGAGCATAACATAGAACCTGATAATGAGGTGAATTATGGTAACATGGATGGATGATAGAGAAGGTGGAATGGAGCTCCAAATTAAGGTCATAAGATGTCCCTTGTGGAATTGTGGTTAAAATGACCTGAGAAGTTCCATCCTCAGTCTAGACCAAAACCATGCACTTTCAGTGACTTTCCATTGCCACTCTAAGACCAATCCATCCACTTGAGACACAAGAGTGTCCCTGCAAGAAAACCACCATACCACAAAGAGGAGAGCAAAGTAGGAAGTGAGAGAGAGAGGGCCTTAGTTAGAGGGAACCTTCAAGCATAAGTATATGTCTTTCAAGTCCCATAACCAATGCTTGTAGCCCTTTTATTTGTTTAAGGGATTTGCTTTGAATTCCTATTATTTTTTTGAAATGGGAACAACACCATGTGAGTACTTATTCATGTTGAATGGGTGTGCTTTGAATTCCCATCATTTTTTGTTTTTTGTTTTGAATGATGGGAACCACACCATGCAACGACGTTATTTTTCTTCCTATCATTGGGTGGTATTGAATGGTAAGAAGTCCATGAAAAAACACTCAAGCACTCAAGCAAGAGAAAGAGTACAAAGAGTATTGAGTCCCCTTGAAGTCACACCCTTTACAAACCTTTGGATCCTTCCTAATTCCAGAACTATCAAGGTCACTAATTGATTAAAAGTTTCTTTAATGGAAAAGGAACCTCAAATTCCCAGAACAAGGAAAACCATAGAGTTCTTTGGATGGGTGGATGACGTGGACTCACTACTTGTCCCATGAAAAGTAAACCATGTTAAAGTCATCAAACATCAAAATTCAAAAATAGAAACAAAACATCAACAATCACACATTAAGCACAAACCATCATTAGTAAACAACAATAGTAGAATTGTGTCCTACCACAATAAAGAAGATTTATTAGGTAAAATGAGAAAATATCATACTTAATCAAAAGAAACATAAGAAACAAAATAATGTAAAAATATATAAGAAAGTGTAAAATAAACAAAAAAATTTAAATGTACAAAAAATAAAATTAAAAAAATTTGAGAATCAAAAATGTAAAAAACAAAAAGGATAGAAAAACTGAGAGGCCATGGTAATGGTCAGCATGGATGGCCATCTCCCCCACGACTAAGTTGGAAGGAGGAGATCTGAAAAATAGAACATGGGTGTATTTACATGGCCAATCTTAGTTCTAGGAAAGGTTTAATTTGTTGGATATTGACCAACTACTTTTTATTTGGGCTATCAGGTTTGTAAATTATCATGGCCCTAGAGGAAAAGGTTTGATCAATTATATAACGTCCCTCCCACAATGTTTGAAATTTTTCTTTTTGAGGTACATGTGTGGGGTTCTAGTAGAGGACCTTATCTCTTGGTTGAAACCTTACTTTCCTAATTCTAAGGTCATGGCGTTGCTTATTAAATGCCTTGTTCACCTCATTTAAAGATAGGGCCACTAAGCGATTTTTATCTAGCACATTCAGATTGATCAATCTCTCCTTTTGTGGTACACTTAGGTCAAGGTTTAGTTCATAGGCTGTTGAGAGTGTACAGAGCTCAAATTGAATTGGGAATTTTGGAAGTTTTCCATACACTAACTCATAGGGAGAATATCCAATAGGAAGTTTCCAAGTTGATCGATAAGCCTAAAGAGCATCATTAAGTTTTGTGCTTTAATCCTTTCTATATTTGCTAATGGTTCGCGTTAATATTTTTGTAATCTCCCAATTGGTTACCTTTGATTGACCATTGGCTTGGGGGTGGTACAGTGTTGTTAATTTATGTTCTACCCCCAAGTGCTGCATTAATTTTCTAAATGTGCCACCTGTGAAATGAGTCCCATTATCAAAAATTAGTGAACATGGCACCCCAAACCTATTGTCGATATGTTGTTGTATAAATCTAGCAACAGTGGATGATGTGCAATCTGTAACAACTGCTACTTCGGCCCATTTTGTGCAATAGTCAATTGCTACTATAATATATGCTTTCTTGTTAGACATGGATGTGATGGGACCCATGAAGTCAACACCCCATATGTCAAAAGGTTCTAGTGGTTGAATCCATTGTTGACGACCTTCCATAGAAGTAGTCATCCTCGTGTCACATTGACAACATTCATAAGACTTGACAAATTGGTGGGCATCCCTAAAGATTATGGGCCAATAGTATCCTACCATCAAGATTTTTATGGTTGTGCATCTCCTTGTATAGTGGCCTTCACAAGGTCCTTCATGAGCATCCTTGAGTACGTGTAGTTGATCTTTGTTAAGGACACACCAATGGATCAGGCCATTAGCACACACCTTGTAAAGGTGTCTGTTAATTTCCATGAAGTATTTGACCTAATGTAGAAATTGTTACTTTTTCCTAAAATCCAAGTCTTGTGGCATCTCTCAAGTAAGAAGATATGTGAGGATGCCATTATACCATACTATTTTTAAGGCATTTTTTCATTCATTGCTCCAAATAAAGAGGAGTTCATCTAGAAACTAATTAGAGAGAAAGCTCTCCTCCTCTTTGTTATTCCATATTAAGCAATAAAGATGGTTAACGATCACATTTTTGATCCCTTTTCGATCTACCATAGTAATATCAAATTATTGCAAGATCATAAGTCACTGTATAACACGAGGGCTTACTGTTGACTTATTCATAAGGAAGCAAATTGCACTGTGATTTGTATGTACAAATACCTTGTAACCTAGCACATAATGTCTAAATGTTTCTAGCGCATACACCACTGTCATCAATTTGTTTTCCGTGGTGGTGTAATTTAACTATGCTCCCACAATGCTTCAACTTGTGCAGTGGATATAATATGGATGTTTCTTATCATTCATCTATCTAAGCATGGCTCCCAAAGCATAGTTAGATGCATTTGTCATGATATGGAATGTTTTGGACTAATCTGATGCTCATAGGATTGGTATTTCTACAAGTTTCTTTTTTAATTGTTGGCATGCATTTTCACATTCCTTGGTCCAAATGAATAGTGCATCTTTCTTTGTAAGTTCTATCAATGGTTTAGCAATCCTAGAGAAATTCTTGATAAAGCATTAGTAGTAACTAGTGTGTCCAAGGAATGACCAAACATCTTTAATAGTCTCTGGTTGATGTGTTATTACTTGGATGACCCTTACCTTTTCTAGGTCTACCTCAATCCCTTTTTGCGAAATTTGGCACCTTAGCACAATGCCTTCTTAGACCATGAGATGACTCTTTTTCCCATTGAACTATAGGTTTATCTCAACACATCTCTTTAGTACTTACTTAACTTGGTCCAAGGCATGCTCAAATGTAGCTCCATAGGTGGAAAATTCATCCATGAAAACTTCAACACCACTACTGATTTGTTGTTAAAAGATACTAAGGATCAAGCATTGAAATGTTGCAGGGGCATTGCATAGGCCAAATGGCATCTTATAGTATGCAAAAGTCCCCCAAAGACTCATGAATGTTTTCTTGGCTTGGTCTTCTAGTGCAATTTGGATTTGATTACAACCATATAACTATCCAAGAAATTATAATAACATCCATTTGAATGTTCATATTGACATATGTCACATTGTCAAACTTCACAACTTCATCCACTATAATAGCTTTTCTCTTACCTCTTTCGTAGGCACATTTAGCTTGTTTTCACCTCCTACAATTATGATCACTATTTTGCTCTTTGGATTTCTTAGTAATCTTCAATGTAGTTTGAGATTTTTCATCCAAAGAGTCCCATAACTTGTCAACCTTGGTCAAAATATCATAAATAGATTTTTGGATCGGCAACATCTTTTTGTTCACCACTTCATCAAGTGATGACTCCTCTTTGACACAAAATTGATCCTGATGAGTCATCATTTAGTGCACCATGATATCATATACGCGATACCGTAGCGTGTCTCCTCATCTATAAATAAGAGGAGTCAGTTAGGAGATAGGAGCTTTTTGTCAATTTTAGTTTAAGTGTTAAGTTTTAGTTCTTGTTTTTCATCTCAACCCTTTTCCTCTCAGTGTATGCCTGCAGTGTGGTGAATCTAATTGTACGGAATCCTTTATTTGAGTGTGATGTACTTAGACACGCACATGACCAACAATAAATATTGAGATTACTTCATCATTACAACATTCACTTAGCTTAATCATTTAATTAATTCTTATTTACTACTTTCTTAGTTAATACCTTCTCATCCTTAAACTCCTGTTAAACATGGAATGAGTACGACTTGATTACGAGCATTTAAGTGTGACTGCTTGGTAACCCAGTACCGTACCTAGGATTTGTGCTTGGTAATCCCAGTGGTAGTTGTGTAGGAAGTCTAAGATGTGTACAGATAATCAAGGAATGGATGCTCATCACACTTAGGCTAGCTAGATTCTCTCTCATCCTTTCTCTCTTAGCTTAAATAATATTACTTTCCATTGCCTTTAGGAGTAGCATTAGGTTAGAAACACATCATACACCTCACTCTAGACTAAACCATACATGAAAAAGTTAATACTAGTCTAGGTGGGAAGACAATGACCTGCAACCTAAGGCTAACTATCTAGATGCCACAACTAGTCCATCTACGGAGTTTGACCGGATCACACGTGTAACACTCGTATTCGTATGGTTGAGTGTAGGGGTACCTCGCCACTCATCATTGGTGCCATTTCTGGGGACGATACTAGTTATCTAGATTAGTTATATCATACAAGGTTGCTATGTAGGATTTAACTATATATCTTTTAAGAAGAAATAATTATAAAAATTCACACATAAATTCACACACAACTTCATAACCATGGCTCTCCTACAAGACCATAACAATGTCACACCCAGTGAGGAAGTTCATTGGAGAACCAATGAATTATATGACAATGAAGATTGGAGTACACAACTCAAGGTTGGGGTTTCTTATAAACATAAACAAAAGCAATGTCATCCCAACACATGAAATCCTAACTTACCCGATGACGATGAACCCCCACTAGCCACTACAAGGCTAATGCAAATACAAGAGGCTGTTCGAATCCCACATAGACATCATAAAGAGAGATTTCTACCCAGGCTTGATTTAAATAACTTCCCTAATTTCTCAGGAGGCTATGACTTAGATCCACATCAACATTTACAAGACTTCTATGATGCCTGCACATGGAACAAAATTGATAACGGCTGGCAAAAACTCAAGCTCTTCCCTATGACACTCGTTGACCAAGCAAAAGTATGGTATAGATCATTAAAACCAAATTCAATATGATGTTGGTTAACAATGGTAGAACTCTTTAATGAAAGATATCAAACCTACGCAAGAGAGTCAGCCTTGTGAAAACAAATCCAAGAGTGGAAACAAGCACAACATGAACCCTTGGACATGGCCTTAGAAAGATATTATGCATTGTTAAACAACTGTCCAGGCCATGGGTTTTCCGAGGAAAGGCTAATGTACCATATCATTAATAGACTTCGTGATGAAACAAGAGAGACCTTACGAATGTATGCCCAAGGTCAACTATACGAACTATGAACCCATCAAATTCAAGAGCTTATTAAGTGGGTAGAAAAAGAAGAAGGAGAAATGGCTAGATGGGAGAGTGTTGAAAAACATCAACAAGACCAAAATCTCAACTTAATAGAGGTCCATGATCATAAAAAGAAGAAATCAACCAATTTCAAGGTGGAAAAATTATCTTTACGAACACAACAAACATTAGAAGAAGTTGAAGCAAAGATCAATAAGATGTTGGAATGGACACATAAAAAGTGTGGAGAATTTATTGATATTATTGGAGATAGAGTTTTGACAACCCAAGAAGCAGGACAAAGTATCAGTAGATAATTGGAAAGAAGGGATAAGGAAAATAAGTGCTCAACTTCCAATCACACGTATGGATGCAACATATGCCTGTACGATCACCCCAAGGGCCAATGCCCAATCTTATTACATTTATATGAGCATTGGGGGAGCACGTTACATCCAAAGTTCATACAAAGATACTGTGTTCAATCACAGTGGCAACAATCCCAGTCGTGGGTGAAGGAACCCTTAGACTAGAGACACCCTTCATATCATCCGAACCCAAACACTTATCTAGTTCAACATCCTATTTTCCCAACTAGGTCAACATACTTTATCTCACCACATTACCATTCTCCTCAATACTATCAGCCCATGCCTTCAACACAACCACCACCTTGTGTATCCTACACTTCTTCTCATTTTCAATGTTCTCATCCTTTCCCTCCTTCTACATCGCCACCAATTGTTCCTAAGGTGTTTACACCACAGCAACAAACCCTGAACATTACTTGTGCTACTATTGCCAACAGTAGTGAGAGACCTCAGCAACATCGAAAGCGTCGCTTCTTTAGAAATGATCCTCAGAAGGGACAACATAATTCCAAGGCCACTGCATCCTCTAACTCAGCACAAGTCCAACCCTGCGGTGCACCCTCATCTTCGAACCCAATGCCTCATGTTACTTCATCAGGCCCACCAATTAACACTCCACCAATCATACGGCCCAATGAACACAGTCATGGTAGGCAACATCCCAATCCTTGCATACCATCTAATGGTCACAAACATCATAGTGGGTCAACTCTTTACCCAAGAACCACATCTTATAAAGGGCCCTACTATGCTTACCAGAATCAAGTGTGTGATAGGTATGACCAAGTTCCAATGTTTCCAACATAAAAGGATCCTCATCCTTCATTTATTAATCCTCACCATGCTCAACCACTTAGTTATGGGGGATACCCCTCGTTCTAATACCAAGTAGGATTAATAACCACTTTTTATTTTACAACTTGCTAATTTTACAACTTTTTGTTTTCCAATTTTTCATTTTTCAACTTTCTTATTTTATCTTTTTGTCTTTTTACACTTTTGTAAGTAATCTCATCTACGAATAAAACACTCATGTGGATCGTTGGTTGAGGTGTGTTCTATGTTATCAATTCTCGAGTGACCAATTATGTGGACAGTGAGCCCATTACACCCACTCATCCATTCTACAATAAGAGGTTCTGTTTGAGGGTACAGTGATATTGTTGAAATTTTTTAAAACTTAAAATTAATTTTGTGTTCATTTTACCTAGAATGAAGAAGGATGGACCAAGATGGAATGATTAGGGTGTGACATCAAGGGGACTTGAGGATTCTCTTTGGTGATGTTTGTGGGAGTTATCATGCAATGTGGTCGTACTAAGATCCTTGTAGATCTAAAAAAATGGGAGTAAGAGTAATAAAAAAGGGTACTCAAAATCCAATGTTGTTCTAGGAGGTTCCATTGGAAAGACATGCACCCATGCTTGAAGGTTGGCGGCTTCTCTGGATTCATTCATTCAAAAAGAAGAAGAAGAAAGAGAAAGAAAAAAAATAAAAAACAAAGAAGTTTCCACAAAACAAAAATCACTCCTCCCTTGAAAAAAATGCCAAGTGATTGTATGCCTTGTTGTTATGGTACTCTCATAGTTTCTCATCATCAGATGAAACAATGCGGTGTCACTGATTAGAGGATGGACTTGTTTCTAATCTTGGAACGATGGGTTAATGAGACATTAATCATGCTTTACACGTAGGATTTACTATTCCTTGGATCAGTTACCTCATGTCCCAATATCTACGATCCCTTCTATAGTTCGTCTCATCTCACTGTTCGTGTAATTGTAGCTTGTGTCATGTGTAACATAGAATTCTTGTGATATTTACATGTGTGTGTTTTGTGGAGTTAGTGTAAATTACATTTAACCCTTCTAGTGCCCACGAACATTTTAAGTATGGTTACAGAAGGGCATTATAGGTTGGAACTTGCTTTGGGGAGGACCCACTTGTGTAATTTTTTGTAATTCTCACTTATGACATAGCTCACACACACCATTTCTTACCCTCAACAGAATTTTCAAACAATTCTCTTTCCCTACTCTTATTCCTCTGAATAATAATGTTCTTGTGTACCATTACATGATCTTTTTCTCTACCACCCAAGGTCCTCATTGATAAAACCCATAGATCATTATTCATGCCTTCAAAACCATCTAATTACCTTAGAACTCCTTAACAATAGCCCAATGTCCTAAGTTACAATGTTGATTTTAAGAAAATACTTTTAAAATTCGGTATTTTCCCTTGGGCCTACACATTAATAGGCGGTGATATCGCGTACGCAATATTGCGGCCGACACTATATCGCGTACACAATGTATCATACATGATATCGCATCCTATAAACCTCTAAATAAGTGACCCCCCTACAACACTTAGCATCATTTTTCACATATCACACATGGAAGTTTTTTAAATTTTTCTCTACACCTTGTGAGTATGACAGCGTTGCTTCTCGATCTTCATCTCGCTCATTGGTACTCCGATTTTAATTCCGTCTGAATGTGCTCGAACCCAAAGTGTTCAGCTTAGTCGTGGGGGAGACACTTGTCAAATAGCGCCTAAATTTTTTTGAATTTTTCATCACCCAAAGGACATTATTAAGGGTAATTAGTTTTAAATTAAGAATAAAATGTGCCAAAAAATCATTTAATCCTTTAGGTACACCGGGAAATTAAAATTGGAAACCACCTAAGTAAAATAAACTCATTATTACAATCTTTTAGGAAATATCACATNCATACAATCCGAGCAGGTAGAAGGAGGAGCTACTGCAGTGCCTAAATAGGGACAACATCTCACATTGCCCCAAGATTATGTTCAGGCCATCCATGAAAAGTCCACATTCGCTGCAGTGATTGTGGAATTAAACTTTGAATCTTTTGCAAAGTTTGCTCCTAAGGCTATTAGGGATCACCTCAAAGGGTCTCCCTTATGGCCTACCCTCTCTGAAAGTGGTGCCTGGTACCTAGGGGAGACTTACCAATTCTAGCACAACAGGGAACAAGGCACCACTGTCAATATTTGTGGTGTGACAGTCGACTTCTCCACACAGGCCATTTTGGAAGTATTAAACCTTTCAAATACAGGGCCCAAGGTTGCTCAATTATCCACCTGTTCTGACCCCGATGTGCAATGGGATTGGTTGGAAAGGGCATATGGCAAAGATAAGACATTTGGTGAGTTGATGACAGAAGAGAGAGTCTATTTCAAAATTGGAATGTATCACCTCTTCCTCACGAAGGGCTTAAAAAGAATTTCAATGTATGTGGCTAGAGGATGTGTAGTGCTGAAGGGAAAGGTTAATGCTAACCTGCCCCATCTATACTTAACAGAGATCATGAGGCAGTTCGAGGAACAGAAGATAGGGAAGCTCACCTTACCCTTTCCTTGTCTTATTAGGAAGCTATGTTGATGTGCTGGTATCAAGGGGTACACCAATGATGTCCTTTGAAAAGCCCAAACTGCTTCATATGCTAAACTGTTAAAGGCACCAGCCACAAGGAAAATCACTGGTGAGACGCTGGGACCAAAAGAAGAAGAAGAACATATGGTTAGACCAATTGCAACTCAACTTATAGGGACCAACCAACCTCCACGTATAGGACCCAACCAACAATAGGAAGTAGGGCCTAGCATGAGCCAGGATCAGCCACCACTGTCACAAGACTACAGACCATCAATGAGCCATCTCAGGGCCATCGTTGAAATGGTTAGTTGGGGAAGTTGTGATGACGCAAATCTCTTCCACGTCATTGACAATGTTATGTAGCCCACAGTTTCTTTGGATCACACAAGGGGTGAAGTGTCTATTCATACAGGAGGAGGGGAAAGTCTTTGGTCACAACAGATCTCAGGAAACACGACATCTTTCCAAGTGTAATTAGAAACAGGTGAAGGGGCCATTGTGGTGGTCATGCAACACCAGGATGTCATGGGAGCCATAGAAGTGGTCACAAACCACATCAAAGAATCATTTAATGTACCTGTTGTACCACCGGCAAATCTCACAGGAGCACGGGATGCTCAAACTTTGGTCGGAACCTCAATGACTCCTGTGGAACATGAGGATGCGCTTGATCAATTGCTACAAATAGGACAAGTAATGATGTCCCTGTTTGACATCCCTCATGATGTTACAATAATTTAGTCAAACCCCATTTCCATGAAGGGGAAGCTGGTTTTAGTAGAAGTGAGGGTCAAGCATGCTGAAGCAGAGGTGCAGAGATTGCAAGAATAGCTTGTGGTCCTACAAGCAGCACAGCGGGATCCTTTATAATTTGTTCCTGCAGACCAGCTTGACAGCTTTAGAACTGAGCAACTAACCAAGCTATTAATGGAGAATAAAAAGGTGGCTAAAGAAAAAGAGAAGGCTTTTTGGGATGCCTCTGTAGCACAGGCATAAACTCATGCACATCTCAAAGCACTCAATGTGTTACAGGAAGAAAATAAATAGCTTGTTGCCGACAACCTTCGGTTGACCGCTATGGAGAAGCAAAAGAATGTTCTTGAAGAACATTTCCATCAGTTGTGAGAACAGTTCATCTAGATCAACAAAGACAAAAGTCATTTAGCTAGGGAGAACTGAATCCTCTCAATGGAGGAGGTACGTGCAATTCATCAAAAGACAGCTATTGAAATAAGCACGTGGCAAAATGAGGTAAAATGGCATGAAAAGCTAAAGGAGTACTTTTGAGACCAGGTGGGAATGTACAAATACATCCTTGAGAAGGAGATCCATATGGCCAAGGCCCACATAAATGCTATTAGTGCTCAACACACTAACTGGCGGGCCATATTGGACACATGCCTTTGCCCACCAAGCGGAAGTTAAGAATTGGGACCTGCAGATTCAGGATCTGATAGAATACATGGAGTTGGCAAACCTGTGATATGCCAACCTTTCCATGCTAATAGCAGGGTGTCCGAGAATAGAGCTCGAGCAACAAGTAGCTACCACCTATGTAAAATATGAAGTAGAATTTGCAGAATGCAAGAAATTATTGGAAAAATTAGAGATGGAAAATTCTGAACTTAAGGTGGTGAAAGCAAGCTACTAGGGACAAAAAAGTATTGCAACAGATTTAGCTTGATAGTTTACAGATTTCCAAGAATACAAAGATAAAGCCAAAGCCTACGAAGAGGAAAGTCCGGTATTTGTAGCTTGGTATGTCAAGGCTAATCAAATGTTTCCACAACTACCCTGCCCATGGGAGGTGCCAACTCCATTAAACATCAGAACATTAGCATGGACGGCATAGGACCTCTAGACCGAAAAGGAGAAACTCTAGGCCCTACTTCAATGCCATCAAATCCCAAGACTTGGAGCACAAGACAAGGGGAAAGCACCTATGGAGGAGACACTACCACTAGGAACTACATGAGTTCCACAAATTTTGTAGTTGTAGCACATTCTTTGTGTTGTGTCTTCATTTTTTTTCATTCCACACTACGGCATAAATCCATTTCCACCATCTAATAATCTCATACCTATCCACTGTGTAATCACTGTAACTCGAGGATGAGTTTTCACTCAGTCGTGGGGGTATGATGAGTCGTCATTTAGTGCATCACAATATTGCGTACACGATATCGTAGCCTCGCCACAATATCATGTATGTGATATCGCAGCCTCACCACAATATCATGTACGCGATATCGTAGCCTGTCTTCTCATCTATAAATAATAGGAGTCAGTTAGGAGATAGGAGCTTTTTGTCAATTTTAGTTTAAGTGTTAAGTTTTAGTTCTTGTTTTTCCTTTGAACCCTTTTCCTCTAAGTGTATGCTTGCAGTGTGATGAATGTAATTGTACGACATCCTTTATTTGAGTGTGACATACTTTGACATGCACATAACCAACAATAAATATTGAGATTACTTCATCATTGCAGCATTCACTTAGCTTAATCATTTAATTAATTGTTATTTACTACTTTCTTAGTTAATACCTTCTCACCCTTAAAATCCTGTTAAATGCAGAATGAGTACGACTTGATTACGAGCATTTAAGGTGACTGCTTGGTAACCCAGTAGCGTACCTAGGATCTACACTTGGTAATCCCAGTGGTAGTCGTGCATGAAGTCCAAGATGTGTATAGATAATCAAGGAATGGATGCTCATCGCACTTAGGCTAGCTAGATTCTCTCTCATCCTTTCTCTCTTGGCTTAAATAATATTACTTTCCATTTCCTTCAAGAGTAGCATTAGGTTAGAAACACGTCATACACCTCACTTTGGACTAAACCATATGTGACAAAGTTAATACTAGTCTAGGTGGGAAGACAACGAACTGCGACCTAAGGCTAACTATCTAGATGCCACAACTAGTCCATCTACGGAGTTCGACCGAATCATGTGTGTAACACTTGTATTCTTATGGTTGAGTGTAGGGATAACTTGCCACTTATCAGAACCTTTTATTTTTTAATGGAAGGGTCCTTGTTATACTTTTCAGCACTTTCCCTTTTTTGTATCTCACCTTCTTCTTTTGCTACCTATTCAATGAACCTTTGAATCTGATGAGCTCTCAATTCAAATAATCTTCCTTGGGCATACACTCCAAGGTTTCTTCTTGTTTTTTCTTTGAGCCGATCTATGATGTGGCAAAGTTGTTCCCTGTAAGAATAACCATGACTAGGGCATTGGTGCAAGAGTGAATAGTATCGATCCATGGCAACATCCAAGGGTTCATGTGCTCCTTGTTTCCAGCCTTAGATTTTCTTTCTAAGATTAGACACTATGGAATATGTCTGGTATTTGTCATTGAATAATTTTAACGTGGTACTCCATTTGTGGATAGATTCTAGCTCTAAGGACCAGTACCAACTTTCAGCTTCCTTAATGAGTGTCATTAGGAAAAGCTTGTAGATGTGTCTATGGATCAGAATTGTATCCCCCTCAAATCTTGGGATATTGTTCATGTTTAGGCACTTGATCCGACTACCCTTCATATGCTTGGTTGGGATTTTTATTGCCTCTGCAATGTTGAGCATACTATGAGTTGCTAATAAAGGTTTATCATCATCGCTATGTTGATGATGTCGATGATGGTTTTTGCCATCCCTTCGATTTTGGTGGCCTTCACAATCATTGCTATTTCATCGATCACCTTCATCATGGTTGTTTCAATGGTGGTTTCCATGAGAACCATAAGATGAATAGGAATGTTTAGAATTAGATGAAGAGGAAGGTGGACTACCACAGCCACTATAGTGTCCACCATTACTCTTACACTTATCACGATTACCATCCTTAGATCCCTTATTGTTATGATGTTTACCTAAGTCCTTACCTTGTCTATCACTCTTTCTTAAACCTAGTTTATGAATAATCAATCACAGGGTCAAGTTCACACCCTTTCCATTAGTAGTAGGGGGTGGAGAATCTTCATGTTGAGAACCTTCCAAAGGAGGGTCCTCATTGTCCTCTTGATCTAGTAGGAACAAGAGGCTATTGTAATGTTTTCCCTTTGTAGCTTCATGGAGTTTCTCCTAACATTGATCTCATTTACATTGTGTTTCATTGGAATAGTAATTCTAAGTGTCGTATCCACCCAGAACATATTCTTCATGAAGATCTACTATGCCCAACTTCTAAAGGGTTTTGAATAACATCTTGAACATGGATCAATTAGGCGGAAAGATGATGTTGCCCTCCATATCATGCCATTGCATTTATTCATCCTGATGTAGGATGAAGGTGAAATTTGGCACAAACTCATCTAGATGAGTGTATACCACCTTGCATTTTTGTGGAACCGATGGTTTGGTATCTTTGAGCTTGCAAGAAGAAGAAGAAATTTTGCAAAATAAAATGAAATTATTAGTGTGCTTTTATAATTTTTATGTATAGTGGAAATGATATTGACCTTTAGGTTCATACAATAATATTAGTGATATTCACCTAAACCTAAATAGTGCATGTTTTACAAACAAAGTCCTCAACAATGGCGCCAATGATGATCAGCGATGTACCCCTACGTCCAACCATACGAATCACAAAGCATTCACACACAATTTAGTTGAATTTTGTGAACTTTATTATTTTCAATGCACTAGTACTTTAGGAAGTGAATCTAGCCTTAAGGTCAATCATTGTCCTCCCAATTACACTTGTGATGTTCGTTGATATGGTTAAGTGTAACTGAGGCATTTGATTTTTATCATTATTATGTAACTGAGGGATTTGATTAACTAATTAACTAGTCATTTTACTAATCCTAACTTAAGTATTCATTTCCAGTTCCATACACATCTTAAATCCACGTATCAATTGCTAGGTGACCAAGCACTATGCTACTGAGCATTGACGAGGCATCATTGAAATAGGATAAGTTGCATCGATAGGGCCTCATCAATGCAGTTGACTACATCAATGAGGCCTCGTCGATGCAACCAACGAACAATGACTAATCACTTCTATTGAAAAATCAATAAGATTTGGCACCACTATAAGAGGAACATCTTAATATTGAAGAAAATGTAGAGCTCACTTACTTGATTCAGTGAATGAGTTAGGTACTTTGATAGTTTTCTTCACTTTAAGTGCTATTGATTTGTATTGCCCAGAATTACATAAGTTGATGCCTTGAAAGCCTTCAAAAAATTCTTTAGAAGCAAAGCATTGGAGAATGAATAATGTTATTGACAACCCACATTGAGATATTGGATTCATGCATCCTCAACATCAAGCATTTAGAGAGGTAATATTGTTACTAGAATTTCAAGTGGTTGACTATTGGACTAGATATGAATGGTAGCATCATGGATTACATCATGTCCATGATTTTCTTTGGATTAAAGGAGCTCCAAATATAGATAACCTTGATTGGAATAATCTAGAAGAAGTAAAGAGAATAATAGAATTTTTTATTCTTTAACAAATGTTTGAAATTGTAGATATATAGAAGATGGTAGAAACTATGATGTAAGTTTTGACATGCAACCACTATTTATATCTTTGTATTATTTAATCAACTTAGTGTTATAGTATAATGTTGCTAGAATCTCCAACATTCTTAAATCTTTGTCATCTCTTTTTTTATAGTTTCATAAATATATAACTAAACTAGTTATAGTTTCCAAGACAAAAACATCCTAAGGCATCGATGTTTGGTTAATACTAACCAACTTCGATATATGCATTTAGACATGGATTATGATGAAATATTAAAGACTACTAAAAGACATACAATGTGTAGAAGAGGTGCATGCATGCGAAGATGAATGGAGTTGAGTTTTGTACGTACTTGCTCTATTTATATTATTTTCTTATTTTTTCATCATATCACATTTTCCTTTTGTATTTATCTTTTTTACTTTCATATATGGTTACATTCATTGAACTACCATGGTTCTTATGGACAATGCTCTGTGAATGTTATGACCACAATCAACACTCTTTCGAGATTCAAACAACAATAATGAGATAAAATATGAACCATAAAGAAATGATGATAGACTTAATGTTTATAACATAATGGTCTTGCAAACTTGGAAGGTCAACATAGGCTTTCAACTTGTTCTTGATAAATACATTGTTGTTAAGTAAACTACTAAATATGCAAGAAAATATGAAAAGAAATCAAAATCATTTCAAGATAGGTTACTTTAGATTACAAACATAAGGGAATCAAATGACAATGTAATGAATGCATATAAAAGATTTATGATGGATATCATAGTTGATAGGGATATTGGAGTCATGGAGGAATGTCATCTACTATATGAGCTTCCTTTGAATGAGTGTAGTTGAAATTTTGAGAATTTGAATTTTTCTAAAGAGGTATATAAAAAGGTCCTACCAAGTAATAATGAGGAAGAGAAAGTTGAAATGTATACATTGATTATTAGTGCATATCAAAGAAGACATATACATTTGAAAGGAATATCCTTGCTTAATGCTAAAAGATACTATAAACCATCATGTAACCTGTATGAAATACCCATTATGGTTAGAACTGATCCCCACTTTTTAATTTCTTCAAGAATGGACGAGGAAAGATGGATAGATTATTGTTGGTATCAATTTCTATTGCGTTATCCATTTAGAGATGTCCAAAGTGATCTTGGTAGAACTAATGAAGAAACTAAACAAAAATGGTTATCTATTCAACACAATTATGAGGTGTATGAAGAAAACCTTAATGAATATTTTCAACATGCCCATACAAAGGAAGGCCAATATGAAGATATACTTCCACCAATACAAAATGATGTGAAATACAAGTTCAAGATACTAAATCAAAATCTTCTATAATCTACTAACTTTCAAAGAATTGAACTTAAGATGCTTGGATTAAGAGATCAAGCTAGAGAACATGATTGGTCAAGTTTCTATCATGGAGAAGATTTTGCAAAGATTGCTACATCTTTCATTCATAGTTATAGATCAAATGTAATAATAACACATTTGGAAAATGATTGTAATGTAGTTGACATATCTTCCCTTAGTGTTCAACAACGAAAATGTTGTGAAATTATCACTGTCCATCTACATTACCAGTTTGAAGATGTTAATCTTGATCCATTACTAATGATAATCCAAGGAATAATAGAAACATGAAAATCATATCTAATTAATGCCATTCGTAAAGAATTCTTTTTGAGTTGCTTCTCAGTTGAGAATAGCTTATTAGTACTTGCTCCTATTAATGCTACAACATACAATATTAATGCAACAACCATGCATTCTACACTAAAATTTGAAATAAGAGAGTATAAGCCTCTTGGTACATTTGCATTGGGATAACTACAAAATAAATATAAATATATCAAATACATCATAATTGATGAGATGAATTTTATAGAGATAATATACTCTGTAATATTGGTAAATGGTTGATGAAACACCATATCTTGGGTAACTTCGTCGATGCATCCCCATCAACAAAGCCTCATTAATGCATCCTCGTCGATGAAGCCTCATCGACGCATCCCCATCAACACATCTTAAATGCTTTGGTGCATATGTGTTAATGAGGATGCATTGATGCATCCTTGTCAACGCATCTTAGATGCATTGGAACATATGTGTTGACACTTTGTCACCTAAAATCTATAAATATGTGAACACCTGCCATGTATTTGGCATCATTCGATTAGTAGTGTAGCTAGACTCTTGCACTTTTCTCTTGTAATCTTCGTAAATGGTTAGTGAGTGCGAACAGTGTGGATCTGAGTTAGTTCTAAAACATCTTATTTAAGTGGCATTGTACCTAGACACATTCTATGCAACACTTTGACTTAGAATAGTTTTACTTTTGATGTACTTAGTTAATATTTAAATTTCCATGCACATTAATTAATTTCTGAAATGAGCACAACTAGTTTCAAGCGTAAACATGTATTTGCTTGGTAATCCCAATAGTGTTATTGCTTGGTTCACCCAATAGCATAACACATGGTAATCCCAGTAGTGGGTATGTGAGTTCAAGACATGTCTAGTAAGCTCAAAACAGACACTCATCATCCTTTGAATAGTTTAGGATTTATCTTCTTGTTATTAATTATATTAAATAATTCATTTTCATACTTTTATGTAATTTAGCCTTAGTCGCATAACATCAATAATAATATGCCTCACTTTGGACTAAACCATATGTGATAAAGCTATTATTAGTCCAAGTGAGAAGACAACAATCTGCAATCAATGCTTAACAATTTGGATATCCCATTATTTCCATCCATGGAATTTGACTGAATTGTGCATGAATGCTTGTGATTCATATAGTTGGATGTAGGGGATACCTGCTACTTATCATTGGCACCATTGCCAAGGATGGTGGTAGTGATATAGATTATTTATATTATAAATGATCTTTGTTAAAGCATTGATAATTTAGCTTTTTGAAAATATTAATATTTTATGTCATACACGTTATTATTTAAAATTTTTTTCGTTCACATAGAGCTAATTATCCATCACATGATGAAAACACTAGTAGGAAAAATGGTAGGATCTATATTTAAGAGAATTGAAGTGAATCACTAAACACAAGGGTTTCATATGCTCATCTCGAACCTTATTACATTCAAAGGCTATGTTCAATTGATGCAGGCAATCCTAGAGGGGATGGAGTAAGTCCTAGAACAAGGAAGGCTTCAAGGCCTAGGACCTCCTCCAAACCTAAAAGAGATGAATCAAGGGACTATAGGAGAAGATATAGGAGTGATGGTGATTCCCCTAGTTTTCCATCTTCCTCTTCATCTTAAACATCTAGTTCTAACAAAGATGAATGTAGGTACGGAGATAGAGATATACTAAGGGGTCAAGATGAAGAGAGAAATAAAGATCAAAGATAAGATGAAAGACATCAAAATAAGCATAGATGAGATCATCATAATCAAACAAATAGAAATAGAAATTATTACCATGACTTATTTGATGATGAGGAACCCTTATTGGCTACTAGGAGCATGATAAAAATTAGAGAGGTAGTTCAAATACATTATAGGCATCAAAGGGAAATTTGCATCAAATAGCTTGATATGAAAAACATTTCTAAATTTAAGGGAGGCTATAATTCTAAGCCACAACATCATTTGTAAGCCTTCTATCATACTTGCACCTTACAAAAAATATCAAACCTTACAAAAAATAGAGTCAACTAGGAGATGGAGTACCATGCTTGAATTCTTCAATGAGAAATATCGAACCTACTCAAGGATGTCCAATTTTAGAAAGCAAATCCAAGGATGGAAGTAAGGGACACACAAATACCTTGATGTAGAAATGGGTAGATACTACTCTCTTTTGCATAGATGCCTAGACCATGGATTTTTGTAAAGGAAATAACTTAGGTGCATTGTTTATGGGTTAAGAAATAAAACTAGAGAAACCTTCAGACGTGAATAGACCAAGTGGTGAAAGTGAAAGGTGAGGTGAAAAAAAGAGAATCAACTGAGGAATATAATTGAGATCCATCCATTAGAAAACGGGATGTACAAATGTGCAACAAGTAGAAGAAGAAAATTTGGAAGAGGTGATTCATAAAAAAACTGTATTAATACAAAAATCTATCAATGATATAGTAGCTAAGGTAGAAAAGATGTGGGACTTAGTGGACAAAAATTTTGCTATAGTTCTAAAGATTTTAGAAGAAAGAACTAAACAAGCCTTCAATAGGGGCAAGGATAAGAAGAAGAAAAGAGACTATGGATGTGAAAACTACAAAAAAAAGGGAAAAGTTTCTTTAGTGGAAGAATGTACTGACTCAAGCTTAGAAGATGAGGAAGGATGTAAGGTGTGCCAGTATTAACATCTTATGGGATTTTTCCCTATCATGGTCCACTTGTAAGAGTTTGGAGCATATGCACTCAACCTAAGATTCATCAAAAATTAGATGCTAAGGCGATTACCTTATCCTCAAGGTAATCTAAAACAACCTTTCCAACTAGCTTACTACCTAAGTGGAGCTTACCCCCAATCATAGAAGTAATGCTAGTGGCAATGGCAACAACCACAAGCATGGGCAATGCCATTATCAAGGCAATAATATCCATATAGACAACCAAATCCTTATGGATGCTATGTAAAATGTCCAATCTCTTCAAGAAATGCTTCAATTCACACTTCTCAATATTATCCACTTAAGTATTATAGGCCTACCACTCCAAGAATGGATTCCAATCCATATGTACATCAACCAGTAGTTGGTCCATCAAGTCAACCTTCCAATCCTTTACTACCAGTGCCATCACCTATCATGCAAGGAGAAATGTCATCATAACCACAACAAAAGAATGCTACAAGGGCAATGAATATACAAAAAGAGGATCATACTAGCAACACTAAAGGAAAATCTTAGAAATTTCCTTTCTTTAGGACAAGTGCAAAGAAGGCTGGTAGATCAAGGACTTCATCTAATCAAGTTCTTTCTATGACAAATCCTCCTATAAACATTATGCTTCCACAACAACTAAGTTAGAAACTTACAACTATCATGTTAACTAAAATGGTATTAAACTGGATAAAGGTAGGTGCTCTTCCTAGGAAAATAATTAATCTAGAAATTCTTCTAATTTATTTGCAAATTGCCAAAAATTCACTATGCAAGGCTCTACTCAACTTAGGTTCTGGAGTTAACTTGATATCTCAAGAAACATACAAGGCATGGAACCCCCCACCCTTAAAGAAGTACAACATAAGGTTAGAGCTAGCAAATCAATTTCTCACCATTCCTTTGGGAGAAATAGAAGATGTGGTGACCACTATCAATGGGTGATCTTACTTAGCAGATTTCATAGTGATCGATGTGAAGAATGACAATAAGAAATTTCCTATCATTATGGGGAGAGCATGGCTTAGCATAGTTGATACTAAGTTAGGGATGAGAGATTTATTCGTCGAAATCTCTATGGAAGATGAGAAAGGAGCCATACATAGACAAATAATTCCATGCATTATTAAAGATAATGAAGGATGACGTTGTGGACCAAAAGTTCAAAATGTCAACACTATCCTTGCAGTAGCCCACAATAGATGGGAGAAACAAGTGTGTGTACAAGAAGAAACAAGGGCCACTAAACCAAAAGATACCTAGTGGCTAAAAATTGAGAATGTGAAATTATCTAAAACATGCATGGAAACATCCAATTGACTTATTAACTCCTATCCCAAGAAAATGATCCAAACTGAGGACTCACGAAAAGATATCCTAAACCATAATCGTACACTAAGAGATAGTAGAAATGAAGACTTAAAATTTAAATTTAAGAATAAAAAATAAAGTATAGATGGTCTTTTTGAAATGGAAAAATCATCTATCCAATGAGATGTATGTCCTCAGAAGATTAGAATTTGATTATCATCAATATTACATGCAATAATAACCAAAAAACTAAATCATCAAGGATGATAGATAAGAAACCTAGACTGTATGATCTAGAGGATCTAGGGTCCATTTTTTGAATACTCACCCATGATTTTAGTCATGGGGGAGACGCCCTATCTTGATCTAGGAATTAATAAGTGCTTTTCAACTTTTTATTTTACAATTCTTTTTGGTTTATAATTTCTTATTATACCTTTTCACATTCGTTACCAATTTTCACATTCTTTGATATCTTTTCATTCTTTTATACTTTTCCAATTCTTAATCATTTGATGTTCCTTTTTAAATTATTTCTTTATTTTTCCATTTCTTCTATGATTCTCACTACCTATTTTGTACATATTTTTATTAATTTTCCAATAAAATGTATGAAATAAAGTAAGATGTAGTCAAAATAAGGTGAACATTACCCTATGTTGTCAAATTTTGGAGGATTGATTACTTATATAATGAGACCACGACATCCATCCACTCATTTCCAAAAATAAGAGGTTCTTACCATAGCCATAATGATATTCGTTTCACAATAATACTAAAAATAAACTTGTGATCATTGTGCTTGGATAGAATAGTGAAGAACCAAGTGGGAATGAAAAGGGTGTGACATCAAGGGGAATTTTGGATTCTCTTGGACTACCACTATGAATTTCATCCTATTGTTAAGGATGTGTTATTTTCTTGAGTTCCAATGAAAAATGGAAGTAAGAGTACAATAAGTGCTACCTTACTATGTCACTGAAAACACATGTTACCCATGCCTAAAGGTAGTCCTCTAGTAAGGTTGAGACAGTGAAAATAAAATAAAAAGCATAGAATAAAATTTTTGGGGGTTCCATTGAAAATACATGTTACCCATGCTTGAAGGTAGGTGGTTTTTCATAAATCTAAAAATTAAAACACTGTGCTATTAATAAACTCCTTCCTTGAACAACATTACCAAGTGGTAATACTTCTTGCAACAATGGTAGTCTTATGGTTGTTGGCCTTGGGGATGACACAATACAATGTCACTATGAAGTGGTTTGGACTTGGTCTGAATCTCAGATAGAAAGGCTAGTGATTATCTTAACCACACATCACACATAAGGATTCATTATGCCTATGGTAAGACACCTCAAGTTTTGGTTTCTACACTCCCTTCTAAATTTTGTTTCACCTCACTACATATTTAATCATAACTTTATGGTTTTATATAATATAGTGTTATTTTCCCAATCTGGTGATATTGACATGTGTATTTTGCTAGATAGGCATGTCTTACATTCAGCTCCTTGACTACCTATGGACACTTTTAGATGTGGTTATACAAGGGTACTAAGGGCTGAAGCCTGCTTTGAGGAGGACCCACTTGTATAATTATTGTATCTCATACTTGACAAGCAACTCCACATCATCTTGTATCTTCCAATATGATTAAGACTCAATAAACACTTCCCACACAATCATATAATTTTTCCATCACCTAAGAACCTTCAATCCATCTCATACAAACTTAGTAACCTTTCATTGTTCAAATTCCTTTCTCAAGACTTTCAAACACCAGTTTTTGAGTTCTAAGCAACATCAATGATTCATAACCCTTTGGATAGCCTCTATGTTTTCCACATCATCCAACTAACTTATTTTTTCATAAAAATTTGTCAAAATTTTCAAATTTTTCGATAGTGATGTCACATCTACGATGTCATAGCATCTAGGATGTTGCAGCTACGATGTTGCATCTATGATGTCACACCAACAAAAATAGTATATATATGTGCCAAAAGTTAGAAAATTTCTCATTCCACCATTTTGAAGCAAGAGGAGGTTTTGCTATTTTTCTGAGTTTCAGCAACCAAACTTCCCTAATCTCTAACTTCCTCATCATAGCTTTGATTTTTGTGATTTTTGAACCTTGTTGATCTCAGAGTGCTCAACTTAGTCATGGGGGGTGGGGGGTGGTTTATTACACACACATTTGAAAAATTGAGCCAAAATTTTCTAATGCCTAGAAAACATAATAAAGGGTAACTATAAAAGAATTATAAGAACATCATGGTTAACTAAAAAATTAAAGCCAAGAGACTTAACTAATTCTCCTAATTAACCATATTAACCAAAAAATGACACAATAAATGAGGAAATGACAATTGTGGAGGATCATAGTAATTAGAAGTGTGACATTTAGGGGGTTACTCTCAAAATTTTTCTAACTCTATAATCATCATAAGGTAAGAACTTGATCAAACCAAGAGAATAGGAAGGATGATGAACCATTGTAAACTGATGAAAACACTTTAATAATTGTAAAAGTCTATTGATTATAGATGGCCCCAAAAGGACTAGCAGTTAAATGACCTTCTTAATAAGGAAGCAAAAGACCAAGAGGTTGTGGGAGAGCAAAACCCACAAGCTAAACATGCGAAATAAGAAGCTCAATGATTTAGCATTCACCAACAAACTCTTGCTATTGAGCATTCTATGCAAGTAGAGGTAGAGGCACTACCAATACCAAAATAGGGACAACATCTCATGTTGTCTAATGAATGCCTTTAGGTCATCCAGGAGTTTTCACCAAAAGCGATGAAAACACAACTCTAGGCATCTCCCCTATTACCAACATTGTCCAAAAAAGTAGAATGGTACTTGGGAGAAGTTTACAAATTTTTGAAAAATAGACAAGATGATGTCACTATGAAAATAGGAGCCTCATTACATTATTCAGTAGAGGCAATCACTAAAGCCTTGAACATCCAAAAATAAGGGGTTAATGTGGCACAAATTTTAACAAGATCAAACATAAATGTAATGAAACTATGGTTTCAAAGGGTTTATGGTCAAGAAGAAAAAAACTAAAGTGAGATTTTAGTAGAGGAAAAGATTTATTTCAAGATTGGCACTTATCACTTGTTCCTAATGAAGCAGCTTAATTGAATCTCAACATATGCAACCAAAGGAAGTATGGTCTTGATGGGAAATTTCAATGCCAACATCGCATACCTAATCTTTCTTGAGAATCAAAAGTAATTTGAGAAAAAGAAGGCAGTAAAACCAACACTGTCATTCCTTTACCTCATGAGGAAGCTGTGCAAACAAGTTGGAATCTTGGGCTACACCAATGATGTTCTCAGGAAAGCCCAAAATGCTTCCTATTTTGGAATGTCTAAATTAATGCCCCCAAAGAAAGATTAGTTGGAGAAGCTAACAAACACTAAGGGAGTTGTAGGTTTAACTCCTACTAGTAACCTACCAACTACAAGGTAACAACAATAAGCAGGTTCTAGCAGTCAGCCACTTGCTGGAGACAAACTTGATCAGTAAGCTCCACCGATGTTACCATAAGATTATAAACCTTTAATGAGCCATATGTGCCAAATCATAGACACCATTAGTTGGGGAATAAGAAAAGGTGCCAATATCTACAAGGTTAGAGAAAGCTTCATTAGGCCCACAATTTCTATAGATCCTACTAGTGGGAAAGTGTCATTGTAGGTAGAAGGAGAGGATGACTGGGCACAACAGATTTTTTGAAATGCTACATCATTCCAAGTGATGCTTAAGATTGGTTAAGGCGCCATAGTAGTGGTGATGCAATAGGAGTCATAGAGGTCATCATCGATCACATTAAAAAATCCTTCAATGTCCCTATTGTAGCACCAACTGATATCTGAACAAGAGACTCAAATGTTAGTTGGTACCTCAATGACTCCTATCAAACATGATGATGTGCTAGACAGACTATAGCATATGGGCTAGGTCATGCAAAATTTGTTTGATATTCTCAATGATATCACTACGGTGCAGTCTAATCTAATTACCACTAAAGAAAATTTGGTTATGATCGAAACAAGGGTAGAACATGCAGAGAATGAGGTGCAAAGGTTACATGAAGAATTAGCAGCTCTAAGAGTCGAAAGAAGGGACCTTGTACAATTCATAGCCCTAGACTAGCTTGACCAATTTAGAACAGATCATGTGAGGTAGCCCATTATCCACAACATCATGGTGGAGATGGAAAGAGAGAAGGCTATGTGGAATGCATTAGTTATAGAAACCTAGATATATGCACATGCCAAAGCTCTCATAGCTTTGGAGGAGGAGAATAAAAAGCTCACTACAGATAATACTAGGTTGACTCATGTAGAAAAACTAAATATTATTCTCAAAGAAAGCATCCATCAATTGCGAGAATAGCTACTTAGAGTCAAACAAGATATCAGTAAATTGGCCAGAGAAAATAGAACCCTAATCATGGAAGAAGTATGAGCCATTTAACAAAAGTTTGCAATTGAAATAAGTGCATGGTAGAATGAGGCCAAGGAATATGAAAAGATTAAGGAACACTTCAAAGATTAGGTGGACATGTACGAACAAATCAATGAAAAAAAATCTAGATGGCAAAGGCTAAAATCAATTCAATCTCTACTTAGAATCCAGATTGGCAACCCATCTTAAATAGCCTTTCTCATGTCCATCAAGTTGAAGTAAAGAATAAGAACTACAGATGGAAGATCTAATAGAGTACATGGGATCAACCAACCTTTGGTTTGCTAATCTAACCATGTTAACAATAGGTAGGACAAGAAATGAGATCAAATAGCAGGTAGTAGCTGTGTACGCTTTATACGAGAAGGTGTTTATTGATCAGAAAGATGCCTTGCAAAAATTACATGTTACAAACTCTGAGCTCAAGATTGTAAAGGCTAGTTACTAAGGACATATAGACATAGTAGTGAACCTAGCATGCCATATGATAGACTATCAAGAACTAAGAAAGATGGCTAGGGATTTTGAGGAGGAGAGGCGGTAGTTTGCAGCATGGTACATGAAAGCCAACAAGATGTTTCCATAGCTACCATGCCCATCAGACATACTGAATCCATCAAACATCAGTCCATCAACATGGACGATGCATGATCCTAGGATAGAGGAAGAAAAGCTTCAGCCACTCCTGAATAGATATCAATTCTAGAAACCTAATGACAAGGGGAAGAATCCAATGGAAGAGCCTCCATGGCCTGGAACATAAAACTACATTGTGCTAATTCAACCTTTTGTTTTGTTTTGTATTATCATGTTTAATGTTTCATTTTGTAAACACGCTAATGTGGCATTCATAGAGTCATGTAAATAGTTACTCATGTTAAGTCTACCTCCCAATTTTGTAAAGGACTCTATCCTCATTTTGTTTTAATTAAAGGATGAGTTTCCAATCAGTTGTGGAGATATGATAAAACCAATTTTTGTAATCATGCAATATCATATCTACGATATCATAGCTACGATGTCATAACTCATCCTACGTCATCATTGATGTGATGTCTCAGGATTTATGCAATCCCATAAATACAGCATTTAGGTGCACAATCGACAACTTTTTCTTCCAAATCTTAGCAAAATTCTTGTAGTTTATTTTTGTAGTCTTAGCGATAGAGTGAATGCCCACAATATGGTGTTAAGCAGTTGTACAGTGTCTTTATTTGAGTGAATTATATTTGGACATAGTTTATGACTAGCAATAAAGATCAAGATTGCTTTTCATAATTGCTGAATCCATTTGGTTTTCTCTATGTTTACTTAGAATAATTTTCATGCTTTCTTAGTTAATCATTTACATTTCAAGAACTTTACTTGGCACATTATTAGTAAGTAGAGTGGATATGACTAGTTTCAAGCACTAAGTGTAGCTATCTAGTAACCTGATAGTCATGTTGCTTGATTCGCTTAGTAGTGATTCTACTTGGTAAAGCCAGTGATAACTACATGAGTCCAAGACGTGTATAGTAGACTAGGACTAGATATCGATCGCGTTAGGCTAAGATAGATTTATGTTTTCTCAATTAATTAGATTAAGAATTTTATCCTCAACCATGTTTACCATTAGAAGCATTAAGAACCTTATAACATCAACCAATCATATCCCTCACTAAGAGTTAAACCATACACTCGGAGTTCACTAACTCAAAGTGGGAAGACAAAAATTTTGAACTTAACATTAATTACTAGCATAATTACATTGTCCATCCATGAATTATGATTTGGTTGCATGCAAACACTCATGACTTGTATGGTATTTGGTTGCATGCAAACACTCGCGACTTGTATGGTAGAGTGTTGGGATACCTTCATTGCTCATTACCTTCTAGTTTAGTTGAATACATGTCTTTAAATAATTGAAACTTGATTATCATTAATGTTAAATGGGCTAACCAGCAAAAAACAAAATCACTAATGATGATAAATATAAAACTTATGGTGTATAACCAAGGAAATGTGTAGTCCATTTTTTGAATGCTCTCCCATAAGTTTAGTCATGGGGAAGATACCCCATCTTGAATTAAGAACTAACAAGTGTATTTTTACTTTTTAATTTACAATATTTTATCATTTAACTATTTCTTCAAAATTTTCCAATTCTTACTATGTGATGGGATGCGATATCACATCTTCCCCAACAATATCGCATACGTGATATCACGGTCCACTGCCAAGTCTATAAATAAGAGGCGACTCTCCCTTGTTTCATCATCCTGGGCTAGAAGTAGGGAAACTATGGCAGATTGATCACTCCAGAGATAGAATATTTTCCATGTGCCCACAGTAGGAGTCCTAAAGTGAATGGATCTTTATTCGAGCAACATTGTACCTAAAGACAAGTTGTGTACAGAAATAAAGATGAACTTGTTGGATAAACCTTGCAGTGCATGGAATAGGAATTTATTTATTGTTTCTCTCTCACCCTTAAACTCCTAGAGCATGGAATGAGTACGACTTGATTACGAGCATCTAGTGTGACTACTTGGTAACCCAGTGGCGTATTCAGGATCTGCGCTTGGTGATCCCAGTGGTAGTCATGCACCAAGATGTGTACGGTTAGTCAAGGAATCTGCTGCTCATTGCACTTAGGCTAGATTAGACTCTCTCAACCCTTTCCTCCTAGTTAAGTGCCTCAGTATGACCACTGCGAGCACGTGCATTATGTGTGGTGATCCCAGCAACGATTAGCATTTGGTAGCCATGGTTGCATCAGTTCAGGTTGTGTATGGTAAGTGGGAACGGATGCTGATGCTAGGTAATTTAGACTTAGCCATTAGTTAAAATAGTAATTAGTTTCTCAACCCTTCACCTCAATAGCATAGGAGAAAAACATAAAAGACTATAAAAATCATATACCTCAGACTTCCTTAACCATACATCGTGACAACTACAAGTAAGTTTGGGAAGACAATGACTGATTAACCCTAAGTGTACCATGGGGCGTGTAGGAATTTAGTCTACGGAGTTCGATCAGATCGCGTGTGCTACGCTTGTTTCGTATGGTTGAGTATAGGCGTATCTCGCCACTCATCATTGGTGCCATTTCCGGGGACTAAGTGTTTGTGCACTGAATAGAACATAAAGGATATCACTCACATCGTTGGGAGCCTAAACGAACCTTTGGGTTAATTAATTAAATAAGAATTTATAATGGTAAGTTAGCACACCGATAAATAACAATGTCTTCTTCTAGCAAAAGCAATTCACCACCTAAGGACCATACAAAGAACAGTCGGTAATCAAAAACACATAACCTAAATCTGTTAGTTCCTCAACAATATAGGGTGGAATATACTCATCCCGATGAGTATATTCCTAACTTTACTTTTATCTTCCATCAAGATGAGCAGATGCGCTGGAGGGATTTGCAAGGTAACAATGTGTTACCTTTGGACCGTGTAGTCCCAAACATGCTTCTCTGTGCTTTGACAAAGATTGGCATGACAGAACTATATGCAGAATACGTTGCGGAAAATTTTGACATGAGGGATTACCATCCCACACCTTTACAACGTATGAGGGATGCAAGGCAGGAGAGCCAACATACACTATTGAAGGGTAAAGCCCTGCATGTCCTTAGAGAAACTAGAGATGGCGAACCACTTACAATGGGTTCTCTATCAAGAGATGTTCCCCCTTCTAACGATGGTGAGGAGGTTGGGTATCAGAACCTACGCTCAACGATACACAACCCTGGTTTTGATTCTCATGAACACCAACTATTCACAGAGGGAACAACAACAAAAGACAAGGACGGGCACTTTGATCGTCACCACGATTGGGGCCGAAGTAGCCGAAGAGAATGTAGAAAATATCGTCATGACAATGGTTCTCCTTCTTCTTCCCCTTCTTCACATCACTCACCCTCTCCTTCCACCTCTGGGTGCAGTCATAGAGAGCACAACGGTGAGGATAAAAGTAAGAAAAATGAGAGACCTCGATGAAAGAGTCAAGAGAGAGGACAAGGGCAAGACCGAAGGGAAAGTAGGGAACAACACAGACATCATAGGCATCATGAAAGAGATGATCATGACAAGCCCCTACTTGCAACCCAAAGTATGCTTGACATAACGGAGGTTGTTAGAATTCCCACAAGGCATTTAAAAGATAGTCGGATCAAACGCTTAGACATGAACAATATCCCACACTTTGAGGGGGGATACAATGCTGATCCACAAAATCATTTACAAGCATTCCACGATGCTTGTGCCTTGCAAAATATAGAAAATGAGTGGAAAAAACTTAAGTTATTTTCCAGGACACTCACCAAGGAAGCAAAAAGCTGGTACCGGTCCTTAGAACTGGAAACCATTAGGAGGTGGAGTACGATGTTATAACTCTTCAATGATAAGTATCAAACGTACTCCCGAGTGTCCAATTTGCATAAGCAGATCTAAGGTTGGAAACAAGGTACACATGAACCCTTGGATGCTGCCATGGCCCGCTACTACACACTGTTACATCATTGCTTGGGCCATGGATACGCTCAGTGGGATCAGCTTCATCACATCATGGATGGGCTAAGGCATGAAACTAGAAGAACCCTTGGGACTTATGCCCAAGGGAGACTCTCACAACTTAAAGCCCATGAAGTACATAGCTTTTTGGAACAAGTAGCAAAAGAAGAAGGTGAGCTACACAAAAGGGAAAGTGTGGAAGAATACAACCATGATCCCTCTCTTCGAAAGAAGGGAGTGAGATTTTGCAATGAAGAGGATGGGTCACCAATCGAAGAGTTGGTGAACAGAAAGACCTTGCTGCTTCAAAGGCTCACAACAGAAATAGCAGCTAAGGTAGATGATGTATGGAGTTCTTTAGACTCTAAAATTGAAATTGTTTTAAAAATTATAGAAGAGTATAAGGTAGAACAAAGTAGTGACAAAGGTAAGACAAAGAAGAGAGATTTAGGCCCTGCACATAACAAGGGTAAGGGGAAAATCACTAACTCCGATGTGGCTGTGGACTTTAACACAGACGATGAAGGTGGATGTGAGATCTACCAATATGACCATCCTAAGGGATGTTGTCCAATTATGTTACATCTACAGGAGTCTAGGGTGTATGCGCTAAATCCAAGACTCAACCAATGGCAAACACCCTAAAGGTTACCTTATCCCCAAGGTAACCAAAGGTAGTTCCACCAACCGTTAACGTATTATCTAAGTGGAACTCCACCATAATCCATCAGATAGCATTAGCAGTGGCAATACCCACAGTCATGGGGGATTCCATCGTCAAAACATTAGTACCCTTACCGGTATCCTGACCCTTATGGATATTATGTGTAGCAGCCAATTTCTCCAAGTGACTCTATGAGTCACACGACTGCCCACCGTTACTACCAAGTTCGGGAGTACTTCAGAAGAACTCCTTCTCCTTCGGGAGATACTCCATACCCACACCATCCTCCAAATCCATTCGCACCTCTTCCACAAGTAGTTCCCATAAAACCTCCTGCTCCAACAATGCAAGGGGAACTTCCTCCTCAACTGCAACAATGTCACACTGTGAGAGCTGTAAATATTCAACATGCTGCTAGTTCTGAAAATTGTAAAAAGAAAAGACCTTTCTTCAAAACCAAAAGCCCAGACAAACTCTCGCAACAACAAGCAGTTGAGCCCATGTACACGCCTCCACCGTCCAACACTTCGGAGCACCCTTCAGTCCAACAAAGTTGTACACATACAGTTATGTTAATGCATACTGTAACCGACTGGATCAAGGTAGGCCACCTTCCCAGGAAACTAACTAATCTTGGAAGTTTCTTAATCTACCTTCAAGTCACTAGAAATGAACCACATAGGTCTCTTCTTGACTCAGGTTCTGGAGTCAACCTAATTTCATGAGAGATGTATCAAGCCTGGAACCTACCCCAACTTAAGAAGAGCAACATCCAACTAGAGCTGGTAGACCAGTCCATCACCATTCCCTTAGGATTGGTGGAGGACATTATTACCATTGTCTATGGTTGGTCTTACCCAGCCAACTTCCTAGTGATTGAAGTCAACAACAACGAAGGGGACTTCCCAATTATAATGGGAAGGGCACAACTTAGTATAGTAGACGCATCCCTTAGGATCTGCGATCTTTCCTTGGAAATCTCTAAGATAAATATTTATGGAAAGATCGAGAAGAGGAAAGTTCCATGCGTCACATACAGTGATTCATCGGGTGATGACATGGAAGAAATGCCTCCATGTAACAGGTGTGCCCTTGAAACTTTGAAACAAAGATGC
>MNCI01006411.1:0-160326 GCA_015680685.1 Gnetum montanum
TCAAATTATTATCCTCAAGGAAATAGTTTAGCAAAATCCACTAATGAAAAGCTTATCGCTTATATCAAGAAATCAATGGATGGGAATCCATGAAATTGGATTGATTATCTACAATCTGCATTATGGTAAGATCAAATTAGATTCAAGAAAGCTATTGGTACATCACCGTATAACTTAGTCTATTGTTTGCCAGCACAAATTACAAACAAGATTATAAGCTCAAATTCTAAATTTGTACAAAAATATAGTGAAAAGACTGATAAAGACAGAGGTTTCATGACTTTTCTTATTAAAAGAGAAGCTAAAGTGGATAAAGCAAGGGATAATTTGTTACNATGGCATGGAATTGCAATTTCAATATAATGTTTTGCATATAAAACATTATTTGGAACAATTGCATACAACTTGAAGATGTCATTACACAAGATAATATATGTACATAGTATTATGTAAATATTACTAGGGATATAGTGTCCATTATATTTAATTATGCTTTATTTATATTTGAAACATTATCTTTCCTTTAAATGGGGCAAGTGGAATTCTACAAGTGAAACAAGTGAAATTCTACAAGTTTGATAAGTGAAGAGGGTGACTCATCCACCACTTCGTGAGGATTGTGACAAATGGTTTAAATGCCTAAAAATAAGGAAGCTTGGTTGAAGACACTTGGATGGGAGCTCAAATTTTTAGCACCTATAAAAGAGGGATTAGATTGCTTAAGACTTCATCATCCTTCATTTCAAGTTTGGTAGTGAAGGTTAGAAAGAGCTAATGGATTTTAAGAGAGCATTGAGAAGGCCTTTTATTCCATATGTGATGGGATGTTGCCCTGAGCATGTATTGAAGGCTTATCTAAAGGTTAGATCTTGTGGAGCTTCAAAGGAATTCCATTTTATGGCTTGGTTATCCGATGAATTTTCTTTTCTCACTATAGGTTTGGATATAGAATCCAACGTTTGGGGGCGATATCAAGATTGCTCCAAAGAAGAAGAGAAAGAAGAAGAGCAACCAACTTTTGAAGAGTCATCATGGGGATGGGGAGAAGCTTTTGTCTCCAGAGAGGAAAATGAAGGATTCAATGGAGAAGGACAAAAGAGCTCTTCCAAAAAAGAAAATAAGGAAAACGTTGAAGAGAAAGCTCTAGTAGATCAACGTGACAGCTCTACCAAGAAAGAGAACAACAAGACCGCCTTCATCACATCAAAAATATCCTATGAAACGGTGAGAGAGATGAGGATTCCCACCAGGGTAACCCTCAAAATTCAATTTCCATCCTAAGAATAGTCCATGAAGGACTTGATGATGTACAGTTTATTATTTTTCTTAGGAATGAGCTTTTTGTCCCATTATACCTTATGTTAAATGGGAATTTTCCTCAAAAAATATTTCTTTTGAATATAAAAATTCAATGAGAATTTTAGTCTGTTGCAGTTTCAAAATGAGGCATAAATTTCTTTGAGTTTTTTAAGGGGGCCAAAATGTTGGCATATTTCCAGCCACTACATGGAGCAGGAGTTTTAGTCTACTTAAAGAGAATAAAAATAAAATAGGTGTTAAAATTCAGATGAGTTTACGGAACACATATTTTATTTTAAACCTTACATTGGGCAAAGAATGTAATATTTTGGCATATTACATTCTACCAAACTTAGACTGCTTCAGTAGCAGTCGTGGACACGAGATATACCTGGCCTGGCCATACAAATATATTGATGATAAACATTATTCAAGAATTGTGTCGGTCCTTCTTTCATAGATCCGCATTAAAGACAATGAATAGAGAAAATAGATTTTGTGGTAAGAAGAAACAATATAATATACTACACTGAATGTTTTCAGGGATAGGGGCACATCTTGTGCTCTCAAACATAAAAAAAATGCGGTATCAACATAGAAACAAAAAAAAATGATGCTTGCCCCTAAATTTTGCCAAGAAAATACCAGAAATAACTTCATATTCCTCTTCGGAATTTTATCAAATACTTGCCGCACAAGGTTTCCTTTTCTATTTCTACAGTGAGCCTAATTTCTTGGCTAGAGGCTACAGTAAAATGAATGAAACAGGGCTAAAATGCAGGTGGTTACCATGCCTACACCTATGCCTGTGATTTTGGACGGTTATTAGCAAAAATGAAAAAAAAAACAAAATACAAATGCGCTGGACTTGAATGCTGCCCACGTATTGGAGTAGGACCAGAATAGCTTCTTTTTATCTTTAAAGTGAATTCCCATGGTCTTTCAATCAGAAATTGTCAAGTCTTTTAAAGGTTCTGTTTGAATGCAATCATTGACATCTATTATCTTGTCAAAATGGAGTCTCGTATGGGTAGTTTATGCAACAATTTTTGGTAGCATAATAGGATTGTCTTGAAGATATTACTTGTTTGAGCCTTGGAAGTTTGAAAAATTCGTAGATATTAAATGTAGGATAGCTTTATTACGAAGTGTTTACTCGTGTCATTTTACCTTGTTTAAATATTTGAGGTCTACACAAATCTTCTTTCTTTTCTTTTCTTCTTATTTCCATTGAATCTTGCTCTATTTCTAGTTTTCTTNGTAAGTCATTTGTAGTTCACACACAATGCAATTGTTACATTTTACACAACCACATGCTACAACAACACACACACATACTCACATTAACTACTGAGTTTATTTGGAGGTATCTGGGCCTTGGTGTTGCCAGAGACCAGCAGGCACCTAAATCTTGTTTGAGGACACTTGTTGGCAGTCGCATCCCAAACGGTTGCCAATAGAACCTTAGATTCATTTTCTCCATCACATCCCTCACACAGATCCAAGGTTGGAACTATGTACATGGAACCTTACTAAGTGATTCCAACAATTGAATTTTTTCATCGTTACAATAGGCACTTCATTCTTAGGAGTTATAAGCTCTGAACCTTGTTCCATGCCAATGTTATGGATCACTTGCATTACAACTTCATCACCATGGATCACCACCTCTTTGCCTATGTAAGGTAGGTGATCTCCTAGTGTATGGGCGAGGAAACATCCCTAAGTTGTACTAACCATGATCTTCCCAAGATCATGTTAAAATTGAGAATTTCCTTGATCATAATGAATGTTGCACTTGTGGGGTACTAGTCCCCTACTATGAAGTTTATGTAAACCGTGTCGTTCACCTTGACTTGCACCCCATTGAATGACCTCAAGCATGATGTCATTGTGGGCTTGATCTTGTCGACCAAGCCCAACTTGTCCATAATGGGGAAGTGAATGACATTCATGCCAGCCCCATCATCAATGTGTACCCTTTATATTCGGTGCTGGCATACCCAAATTTTGATGAAAAGGAGTGTTGTAGTCATCTAACCCCTTTCAAGGTCTTCCCTAACAGCATCATTGAAAAAGGTTAGTTGAGGCTATTATGGATCTATAGGCATGAAGGGGAGCATGACTGATTAGAATGCTTCTTCCTCTGCTGGCATGTCTTCTTTAACCGGAGTCACTGTCAACATGCGGATCAAAGCCTCACGCTGCAAGATAGATGTCATGATTAGGTTGTATAAGCTCAATGTAGTGTTTTCTTGTTTTAGAGCTTGTTTGACCTGAATGAGGGCATCCAAGAGGTCTTGCACTCCCTCCTATTCAATGCCCCCCTCCTCTTCTATTTGTCTTAGAAGACATATTTCCTGAGGAGGGGCCACTTCAGATTTGGGTTCAGACCCTTGTTGGCATAGCAGTGAAGGCTATTTGGCTGTATCGACATTTGTTTTTGGTGACAAAGGCATAAATGTACGGGATAAAGACATAGGCTTTGGGGTATCTTGGGTAGTACCTCCCTCCAACGTCTCACCCATAAAGGAAATTTCTCACCTTTTACGATGAGAAGGATACTCAGCTATTTTGTATGGCATAGGGGCCATCAAGGGCATCGACCCCCTGATGACAAACAGAGCTAGCAATGTGAACAGGTGGGGCTACATGGCTCCACTAGTGGATGCAAAGGAGAATCCCTATGGATGGACTCTCAGGATGAACAATTGTTGTGAGCTTCAACCAGCCACTAGTTTTGCTAGTGCACTGCACTGAGGCACATGGACCAAAAATGGCTACTGGGGTGGCCTAGGATCACTATCAATGCTAATGGAATTGATGATGTAACTTGAATTATTGGCATTAACGAGATCTATGTAGAAATTCATATATTGGTTTTCAAGGTTCACTAGGTTACTTTTATCAACCATCAGCTTCCCCTGATTGATTAATCTCTAAATGTCATCCTGCAATGCTAGACAGTAATCTATGTTGTGACCACACTTTTGGTGGTAGTCACAAAACCTATCGTTCCTGAAACCCCTAGAAACTAAAATCTCATTGCTTAGGGCCAAAGAGAGGTTCCTAAGGTGCTCACAATAGCTTTTATGTCTCATGATTTCTTCTTCTGACATTTTCTTGTGTCAGATGTATCCTACTACTAGCAGTTGCTTCAGAAGTTCCAAAGGATTAAGAGGTAGTGGGGTGTACTTTGAGTGGTCTTTGCACTCAAAGTTGGGTTTGGGTTGTGCAGATGTCTTAGGTGTAGGTATAGTAGGTTGCAGTACATGGTCCTATTTGGATGCAGGGTTAGCTGCGGGTATGGCTAGTTTCTTGTTGTTCTTCCTACCATTGTTGCTAGGTTTGGGTTTGACCTTGGTCGCCACAATAGCCACTGTGGTTGTTGGGGCCTTACCCTTTTCCTTCTTTGCAAAGGTACTTTTGTAGGTGATGTAGACCAACTCTTTACTTTTCTCAACTATGTCTTGTATTCTCTTAGTCTAGGTAAAGGCTTGACTAAAACAACGAGGAGCAAGGTAGTATAGTTTGAACTTGATAAAGTCATTCACTGTGCCCTTAAAGATAGCCAGCAGGTAGGCCTCCACAATGGGCTAGAAGATTTTGTTAAGGGTTGTGCTTCAATGCTGAATGAAATTTTGAAATCGATCTAGAGGATCTTGCTTCACACTCATCAATTGATCCAACATGGTTTCTGGCTTCAAGTTGTACTTGAAGCATGTCATGAACTAGGTCAGAAGCTCTACTAGACTTGAAATGGATGAGTGTGGTAGTGTGCAGTACCAATCCAGGGCCTTCCTAGCTAAGGACATGGTGATGACATGAATAATCATGTGTGGCCATTGGTGCAACAGTAGAGAGTCAAACCTGAAGGTAACTAGATGTGCATTGGCATCTCCCTCCCCATCGTACTTTCAAAAGTGTGGGAGGGACACTGGGAGTAGAAACAAATTTCTTCTTTTTGCAGTAAGTGAACTTGAAGCTACGTTTGTCCTCGAGTTCATGTACCTCCAAGGGAAGATTCGCCTACACCTTTGTGCAGAGGAAGCTATAATAGTCATGTTACTTGACTAATCCCTCAGGTCCCTACTTTTGGATTTTGAGGGATCGACATGTTTCTTGTGTTTTGTTCAACGATTTTTTGGCACTAGTAGTGCCTTGAACCATGATGGGAACTTCAACGTTAAAGGTGTTAGTGGTAGTGATCGAAAAATCCATTGTTAAGCTACATAGTTATGAAAAAGAGTGCAAAAAATAATAAAGAGATTGAAAAGCAACAAAAGAAGGCTTTACATCTTGTTGGGTTCCTGAGGAACCATCGAGGCAACTGATCTACACCAAAAAAATCATAAACAACCGCAAAAGTGTATCACATTTATGCTAGTGTGCGATAGGGTACAAAGCACATGCATGACTACTGTAAGGTGAGTAAGCTAACTAGCGATCAAAGGCTTTCCATCTCACAGGGTCCCCGAGAAGCTGTTGAAGCAATCGATCTGTAGCACACAATATGCTAATGAGCAATAAGGTATAGAGAATATGCAAGACTACCATAAGACAATCTAGTTAACTGGAGTTCGGAGGCCTTGTGTTTTGTAGGGCTCTCGAAGAACCGCCGAGGCGACTAATATGCACCACACAAATCGTAAAAAATTGCAAGAGTGTGTTGCATTTATGCTAATGCATATCAAGGTGTATAAGGCTTATAGAACTAAAGTGACATGCAAAAAAGGCACCAAACAGCCCTCCTTCTAGTGCTAGAAAACTGTAGCGATCAAAAACGTCGGCAGCTGGAAAAAACCAAGGGGTTGGTCGGCACAACATCTTAAACCTTGTATCCATGGGAGGGCTGTGCTAGGTGTGAGAAGATATGGGGTGCCCTAAATGGTTTGGGTGATCAGATAGGGACTTAATCAATGTCTATATATCTTTTTGGAATGTGTAGTTTGAAAAAAGAAATGACAGTGTGGTGTAATGCATAAATGGAAAGAAGAAAGAAAGTAGAGTATAACATAGTAATAAGCAAGAAAAAAAGTAAAATGTAGATAGAAAAATGCACCGCTCTATAGTTACAAGCTTTCTCTATTAAGATAGATACAATTAGTTGCAGAATAATGTGGAGTGTAGAGATCCCAAGAGTAACCAAGATGCGTAGAGCAAAGATAACTATGTGCTTGGGCGCAGAGTCAGGAGCTGATAATGTGGGGATTCTACCAAAGTGGTAGAAGGGGGATTGCCAACTAAGAATTCTAACTATTTGCAATGTTAAATATAAAGATTACAATGCTCAATGTTACAATGCCCTAGGAATTTGAGAGAGAAAGAGAGAAAGAGTCCAAAGCCCAAATTTTTTTGAGTTACAAAGTTCCCTAAAGGTCAAAGAGCCCTGAAGTCCTTTGAATGCTACTTGTTGGGGTATTTATAGGACCAAGGGGCACATGAAAGAGGTAGTTTGGATGCCATGTTCCTTGGGCCCACATTGACTTATCTACACTGCACATGCCTGCATGACCATTGGACATGGATGACCATTGTGACTGTGAGTTTGCCATGCCATGACTTTGGGCCTAGTATGCCGTAATTGTGCCGTCAACATTTGGAGACCTGTGTCAACAGTTCAATTAGGTGAAGTGCATTGATTTCACACACCCACCTACATGCTTTTCTATGCTTCATAGCATAGCATGTTCAACGGAGTGTAGCACCTTGTCATGCATTTTGCTACATGTAGGCCACATGCTTGCTATGCTATGTAGCATAGCGTAGTGTAGAGATTGGCCTTAGTTGCAAAAACTTTGCCAATATGCACACTTTGCTTCCTACATTGTGAGATTTGAAAAATTTCTGATCCTACAATTTGAGCTACCTTCTTTCTCTTCTGCAGGATTTCTATGCCTCGCTGTGCCATATAGCTCAACATAGCATAGCAGCAGACATGGTCCACTACCTCATGATGCAAAGGGACATTGTTGAAGAACTTGAAGTTGGGTGATGGAAATGGCTATATAATTTTTACCATGCTATGCTATGTTGTGTAGCATAGCGTAGCATGTCACTTCATTCTGCAATTATTTTTTGAGGCTTGCTATGCTACATAGCAAAACGTAGCATAGCGTAGAAAACTCCATGACTTAGAAAACTTGCTGAATTGTTTCGCGCATCCTGCGTACTACTATCAACTCTATGCATTGCTTCTGAGTAGGCCGTTGGCTAGGTAAACTACTTAGGTGGATAGAAAGGATGATCCATAGAGCCTATTTACATATAAAGTAGAAAACTTGTTGAACCGATTGGCTTGAAGTCAAATCGTTCTCCTCCCAAAGAAGTACCATAGCACTGTGCGATCTACAAAGCCTAGTGAAGCAAGAATGCCTTCAAATGTTTCGTGGTGTTTCAAGATCCATCATCTTGTTTCTGACATAACAGTGTTGCAATATATGCATCAAAGATGGCAAGGTATATGAAGAAAGGATTATCCCTCTGTGGTGGATGCATAGTTGGGAGATGTAGAAGCTCTTTCTTCAAGTCATCGAAGGCTTGTTTACATTGAGTTATCCATTCAAAGTTAACCCCTTTCTTTAGAACATGTTGCATAGAGTGTAAATTTTTAGTTAACTTTACTATAAACCTTCAGATGAACTGTACTCTACCTTGCAAACTACACAATTCCTTAAGGTTCGTAGGAGGTGCTAGGTTGATGATGGCCTTAACCTTGTATGGGTCGACCCATATCCCATCCTCCAATACTACAAACACTAACTTGTGTCTAGTTTTCACCCCAAAGACACACTTCTTGGGATTAAGGTGAAAATCATGCATTTGAAAACACTTGATGAATACCCCTAGATCATGTGGGTGATCAGCAGCCTCTTTGGACTTGATTGCTATATCATCCATGTAGTTGTTTAGCATTTCTAGGATTTAGTCACTAAAGATGTAACTCATGGCTCGCTTGTAGGTTGCTCTAGCATTCTTGAGCCCAAAGGGCATCATGGTGTAACAAAAGGTCCCCCATGGGGTCATGAAGGTTATTGTTAATTGATGCTCTAGGTTGATGTGAATTTGGTCGTAGTGGGAGAAACCATCCATGAAGGATAACAAAGCATGACCAGTCGTAGTGTCGATGACTTAATCGATGTTTGGAAGTGGAAAATCATCTTTGATCATTTCCTTGTTTAGAACCTAGAAGTCTATATAGATTTGTATTCTTCCTATTTTCTTAGAAATCATAATGATGTTGGACATCCATTCTGAATAATCAACTACATGGATGAAACCAGTTGGGTATAGCTTGGTGATTTCATCCCTTATGGCTAGTTCAATTTCTAGTTTAACCTTATGAGCTTTCTACCTGACTGCCTTCATGCATGTGTCTAGGATGATGTTGTGTTGTATTAGCCTAATATCTAAACCCAACATGTCATTGTATGAACATGCGAAGAGGTTAATGTTTTCTTGTAAAATTTTGACCACACTTTCATGTGTTTGTGCATCTAAGAGGGAATGAAGCTTTAATGCTTTTACTTTTCCCTTGGATGTGGTCACAGGTGCCTCAATGAGAGGATCCTTAGTTACATCCCTGACCTCTAGATCTAGAGTTCAGACTAGATTCTTAGGCTAGTCTAAGGATGTTTCTAAGGATGCTATGGTGCTAGCTGTGGTTTATTCCCAGTCAATTAGGTCTGGGTTCAATTACCAGCTAAGGCTAAATCGATTTTCATTTTTTGCTCAACCTTCCAAGATGAAATGAGAGTCTGGTTAAGAGACACCTATCGGTAGTAATCATGTATCATGAAAATTTTCAAAAGAACGATGAGATGTAACTAGAGGAGTATGATATAAAGATTAAAATTTGTGAATTTAAAGCTATGCCACCTCTATCTTTTCATGCTTCTACTATCATTTTTATTTTCTATTTTCAATTTTGTGATTCAACTTTAGTTATCCATGTTTTTTGTCATTGCATTGTCATTGTCTTGGCCTTTACACCATCACTCTTTCCATTTTGGCCATGATGGATGCACAAACGCTATGGTAATGTTGCACACAAGGTTGTCTAAAATACCATCATTGTGGTTGTCATAACCACAGGGGTTTGAATAGTTTAAATTACTTGCCTTTTGAATCGTGTAGCGTAGGACCATCAGGAGGGTTTGGCCATGTGTGATATGATAGTGTGACACACGTTTTATCACGGTGTAGTGCCAATCTCTTTTCTAGGATTAATCACTTTGTTGCCATGCTAGGCTATTTTTTCCATGCTATCGCTTTCATGTTCTTTTCTAGACTATTTATAGGTTCACTAAATTGCAAACTCTTGCTACACTAGTTATTGTTGCGTGTGTATTGCACTCGATCATGGTGCTAACATTTTCCATTGTATTGTGTAGGATATTCCTAAGGCTAATTCTAATTATATTAGAAATTGTAGGGGTCCTGTGTTGCGTAAATAGACCAGTGGCCAATGTTTGTCCTCCCCACACACGTGTGGGGGAGTAGGGGTTCTGGTTCAGTAAATGAGCATAGGAGTTCCTACAATTCCTCCTCTAACACTTCAATGTGATCGTTTGGTCATACCAAGAGGAGGAATAGGTGGCCATCATAACAAAAACCCTATTTCCTCGGGTGAGCTAAAGTATCCTAAGGGTTTTGATGGATGGGGCAATCAGTAGTAGGTAGGGAAAAGGATCCAATTAATGCCCCAAAGATTTGAGGCATTTGGATTGGATCTAGGATATGCCTGAGTATAGGTGCTACCATCCTTACAACACATTGTTCGTTGCATGTCATATGGGAACATTCTTCCAAAACCCATGAGGAACTATCTATTGTGCTAGTAGGTGAGTTTTGCAGCCCTGTTCCATTGCATTATGCAACTTTTACTATGCTAGACAAATGTTAATGCTATGTTATTATTACTAGGTTCTACATTAACAAGGAAGGGCTTCACAACAATACGGATGTGCTAACCATAGCACATATTACCCTGCAAGGTTTCTCTTCTACTAAGAACCTATGTGCAGATTTGATTAGTCAATGCAGGGGTGAATACCACACCTACCTAGATGTATACCCCATTCCCTATGATAGATGCAAGGAGTCAAGTTGGTTGGATGAGGGATGAGCACCCTTCAAACTGATTAGTCTTCTTCCATTCCCATTACTGTACAAACCTGGTAAGCTAAACAATGGGTGTCACATGCTTAAGTTCCTTTGCAATTTTTTGTGCTTTCTATGTTTTTATGTTAAACATTTCTTGTGAAAACTACTATAGGGATGAAAAAGTTCCAAGAGGTAATGGTGGTAACTACAAGGAACCAAGAGACAAACATCTACTTCAAGTACGGAGAAGTAAATGGGAGCCAACGTTGGATATGCAGTGTGACCTTAGACTCCTTGGTTCAAAATATCAAAAAGGCTAGGTGTATGGATCTATTCCTACCCCCAAATCCAATCATTCCTACTATCGAGATGATCTCCCTTTTCTACTTCTTTTTTGATAGGGTGGACCACTTTCACAAGCACATACAGGGTTTATGGATGGTCATTGAAATCAATGACCAGCTGTTCGTAGATCTTTTTGGTGTCCCTGCTGATGGCATCCTCATAGGATCAAAGATCAAGAGGGAGTTGAACCTTTAGAAGAAGGATATTCAAGAGTGGCTAGGGATCATCAAGGAGCAAAAGAGGCTCCCAATGGAGAAGCTCAAATTAGGACATGCCAAGGAGGTTTATCTTGTCTTCCATGCTCATGCATTCCCCCAACAACTTTCCCAAGCGAAGGTTCTTGGGATTGAGTAGACTTGGGTTATGCATGATGTCATGGAAGAGGGGGCTAACTACAACTGGGCCATGTTTCTATGTAAAGGCCTGTATATTGAAATCTTGATGCTCCATAAGATGTTGGAGTCTCATTCCAATATACATTATGCCTTTTACATAGTCTGCTTGTGGCGTTTCGCAGAGTTTCTGGTAGTTCATGAGAATGGAGCATAGATCATGTGAAATTGCAATTAGATTTCTAGATCATTGATCTAAAAATCCCTCCAAACCACCTAAGCCCAAGATCCCCTAGAAATAATTGGGGAGTTATTCTCTGTGATGACTATGGTTCGGGTAGCACATAACTTTCGTGGCCAAGAAAACTTAGGAGAGGTGTCCCCTGATATAGCCGGTAGTGTGTCATGGGGGTAACTTCTCATAGCCGAGACTATGGCAATCAAGTTCCAGTGAAAGAGGCTTGTTTCAACTAAGGAAACTCTCCACATGGAAGAAGAGGAGGGGTGGATACTACGGTTCAAACTATAGAGGATGCAACCCTCCATTGGTAAACGCTTTTGTTCATGTTTATTTCTTCACATACTTTGTTAATGCCTGCTACACGATGCTATACCAAATAGTGTAGCATAGTGTAGCACCTACTGTAAGCTAACCTATTTTCAGCTAACACAAACATGTTTCTTAGCTACTAGAAGAAGAAGAAGAAGAAGAAGAAGAAAGCGATGAACAAGTGTCGGCCCCTAAGATGGGGGCAACGAATAAAGACACAGAGGCCCCAGTTTCTTAGATTTTCTAAGCTTGCTACACTAATGTAAATGACATGCTCTTTATGTTGTGATAGGCTCTCAACTCAAATGGGAGCTAACATGGCCTTTGAAAGTGGATGTCGTGCCTACCTTCATGCCTGAATTGACCAAGGTGCCTCAGCACACATATGATGAGGCTAGCAAATGTGCTTTACACTCGGCTCACTCCTTGTGGGAGTACAAACATGTCAACAAAGACTTATGGAAATGGGTCAAAAAAATAAGCAAGAAAAGGCCAACCTGAGCATTAAGGTGGAGAACCTCAAATCGATGAATGAATTTGTCATAGCTCATGATACTAATAATGAGGACTAGCACACAAATGTGATAAATCATGCAAGATTTTGAGCAGTCGTGCATCAGAACAATGAAGCCACCTGCGAAAGAATAGAACAGTGGATGCAAATGGAATTGTTGGCCTAGAAGAGTCAGGATTGGAATGATTTTAGCACTAGGGTTTATGAATTGGGGTAGACCCTAAAAAACCATAAATACATGTATAAACTAGAAGGTGCCACCTATCCAAAACTATACAGGGATGCCTTTGTGGAGGTGTTTACCTATAAGGAGTTTGTAGATGCGATTGGCATTTTTGAGACCTTCGACAAGTTCAAAGAGAAAGTGAAGGTTATAAAATCTTCTGAATGGGAATTGGACCTTCCCACAGTTGACACTACAACTGCCTCCTTTTCCCTGAGATTATAGAGATGGACGACTACTGAAAAGGAGAAAGCTATTGTAGACGTTGAACCTAGCAATAGGCATTGGGTGGATATCATGGTAGAGGAGGTCTGGCATCACCTTAGGCTTAGTTTACACCAGATACCCTTTGAGACAGATGCAGGTCCTTCTCATGTCTATTATTTTCTACTATATTAATGGTTATGATCTATTGTAACTTGCGTGCATTGCCCTAACTAACAACTTCATTCATATAATGCAGGTTCTAGATGAGGGTGTAGGGCCCATAGAGGGTAGGAATGAAGGGACAAAAGAGGAAAATGTAGGGGAAGGTGATGTAGAAGGGGGTGATGTAGAAGAGAATGATGAAGATGATGCAGGCAAAGAAAACCCATGATAGCATGAGATTATTTTTTGAAATGTTGAAATTTTGTAAAACTTTTGTGAATATTGTCTAAGAGATAAAAGTTTTGAATAAAGATGAAAATTTTGAAAAGGAAATTGATCCTGTGCTAATGTATGCATTATTTATGTTGTAACTTTTATCTAAAATTTTCATGCTTTTTCTTTAGTTTTAGGCCATTCTAGGCCATTCGTAGTTTTAGGCCATTTCAGGTCCCTTCTAGTTTTAGGCCATCTCAGGCCCCTGTTAGTTTTAGGCCATCTCAGGCCATAGCATAGCATAGTTTTAGGACATTTTGGTTCATGGTGTGAGCATAGTTTTAGGACATTTTGGGCCATGGTGTGAGCATAGTTTTAGGCTATTTTGGGTCATAGCATAGCATAGTTTTAGGCCATTGTGGGCCATAGCTAGTTTTAGGCCATTTCAGGGCATGGCATAGCAACAAAGGATGGTAAATATACAAAGGATGGTGAGTGGGTAGGAAGTAGTAGGGTTGCTATGCTATGCATAGCTACTTATTAATCCATCATGGGTTGAGCAAGACATATGGCTGAGGTGCTTCACCAAGGCCTTTGCCTATATCATTGTCCCTTGCTTTGAAGGGCAACTCAGCCCACGCACCTTCATTTTGGAAGCTAGCTTGCTGAGCCAATTCCTTCGTCAGATAGTTTGTATGTACTACAACAAGGGCTTTTTTCTTAGGGGTTATAACCTTTGAGCCCTATTCCATGTCAAACTTATTAATAGCTTATGCTACTACCTTGTCACCACGGATCACCAAATCCCTTCCTACATAGGTTAGATGGATCTCTTGGTGAATGGGTGAACAAAATACCCTAAGTTATGCTAACCATGATCTCCCCAAGATCAGGTTAAACCTAGGCATATCTTTAACCACGATGAGAATTGCATTGGTGGGGAACTATTCCCCTACCATGAATTCTACATGGATCGTGCCCTTCTGCATGACTTAGGCCCCATTGAATGACCTCAAACATGATGTTGTTGTGGGTTTGATCATTGATCCCACATAACTGACCCTAGCTTCACATGAGGGCAACCTAGAAAAGGGAACGAAGGTAGAGTGCCTTGGATGATTTGCACGTAAATCAACCAAGGACTTCCCTGAGCATAAACTACAACTAGCGGTGGGGTTATCATAAATGGTGTAAACAGGAAGTAAATGAAAAGTAAACAATGACATGAAATGTAAAAAAATCATAGTGTAAATAAAGACTAAATTGTAAATGAAGTGTAAATAGAGCTAAATTGTACACAAAGATTAAACAAAGTAAATAATGTAAATGGTAGGAAATAATGAGCTATGTTGTATTGTTTAAACAAGAATGTGCACCAGTCAAAGTGTATTTGTGCATATGGATGGCAGGTTAAGCACTAAGCCCTAGGATGATCTCTGAAGTGTTCGGATGTTAGGGGTCAAGTCTGTCTGAGCATTCTAGGCTGCTGGTCCATACTTCCCAAGCTATCAACCTTCAAAATTTCCCCCTCCATTTATGTGAATTAATAGGGTTTTTATAGGATTTGGTTGGCCTTGGGCACATAATTTGAGAATGGAATCAATGGCTAAGAGATGAGAGGAAAATAGATCAAGAGGCATGTGTGCAATGGATATCTATGTGTGAGTTGGATGTGTGTTGGCAAGAGTTGGATGTGTATCGGCAAGCTACATTCTTGACCAGATACATTGCATTTAACAACTCGTGGGTTACTCAAACCCATGAAAGTACATTTAGTTTAGACAGTGAGGACCAGATGTGCCCATGAATAGGGATTTACAATGAAATGTACTATGAGAGAAATTTGACCGGCCTCGCTTGACCATGGATTGAGTGTTGCAGGAAGTTGAGATGTCGATTTGTGGGTGTTTGAGGCATCTCTAGAACTTCCAAAGTGAGTTGATGTGCCTTTAGAGTCAAGTTGAGCTTCAGTGTAAGTTGATTTCTAGTCACGTTGCACTCATTCCTAGTGTGACCTCCAATGTGTGTCTAGTGTGTAGCATACCCAATGTCCAACGTGCCCAATGTGTGGATGCTGCACTAACGCTGCACTCATCCCTAGCATGACCTCCAACATGAGTGAAGAAAACATAAATTTTTGATAGAAAATTTTAACTTCTAAAGCCTACAACTACTGCCTAATTATGTTTAACTCTGGAATCTAGAATTTCATCTTGGATTTGAGTTCTTTTAAGTCACGCTGCCTATTTTAGGTAGGTCATGCTATGTTCACGCTGTAGCATGACTACAGTGTAACCTGTAGCATCACCCATAAACACCTGGAAAACTTATAATTTTTGACTTAAAATCTAGAGATTCTAGAAGCTAAAGTCGAAGGTTGCAAATGCTGAGCCCGAGGATGCCCAAGGATGACCTGCACATCTGAAATCAAGTCATTCTGAGTCAGTTTAGAGGCTATTTGGAGTTGTAAAAGTTGATCATGCTGGAGGTCCTACTACAATGTGAGCATAGCGTGACCATAGTTTCCAACATCAATGTGAATTCTCAAGCTAACATGAATGCCATTTCTTAGCCAAATTTTATCTCAAAAACTTCAAAAAGGCTTGAGTCGTTTCCATTTCAAAGTGCTAGGCTGAAATTTGTGGTGTTTCATTGGATCCTATTTTTGATGTCTATTGGAATCCACCTGAGAGGTGTCAACAAAGAAGTAAAAAACACCATAAACAAGAAATTATCAAGAATTATCCACTAGCCCTTGGTTGGATTTCATCGCACCTTGTCCAAAAGTACATGAGATCAAGAAAATGTAGTTTGAGATGCAAGGGCAGGGGATTGGTTGTAACGAGGGGAAACTAGGAGTTGGTAAAGGGTGATAACTATTGTTTGAATTGTGGGAGAGGAATGCTCTTACATGAACAAGTTATGTTGTTGGCCCTTGTCAATAGCAAGGTTTTCAGTAGACTCAGAACCAAGACAGAGGAGGTATGTTCTTTGGAGAAATGGAACTCTTATAGAATATTTGTGGAGCCCATTGTAACTAGCCAAAGCCACACAATGACGTGCCACACAGTCGCTTTGAGATACCATTGTAACCATTTTCAAGAAAATTGTCTTCTTGCATGGGGCTTGTATGAGAATAGCCAATATTATTTTGTTTATGATGTCAATGGAGTCATGAACACCTTTTCCATGCATTTTGCTCCTTGACCCTTTTGTGCTTTTTCTTTTTTCTTGTTCTTTTCTCTTTGCTTTTTTCTTTGATTTACTTTTTTCTTTTCTATTTACTCTTCTTTTTATCTTTGGTATTTTTGAAAGAGCTTGATTTTTTTTCCATGCTCATGTTTAAGCAATTTCATTTTGCATCATGTACTGTGTTCTGTGTTTCGCATCCCAACTACTTGGAGAGTCACAGTATGCAACAGTGTATCAAGAGTGTTGAGTTGAGTGGCATGTATCCAGGGGTGTAATTGAATAGGATAGTGGAGCATGATGGGGAATACGAAATGTATTAGGAGTTAGTAAAATACTTATGAATGGATTGATTAACCCAGTTAATGTGTTAAGAAGAATGTGAAACCTTGTTGTCAAGATGAAGTGCATCTATGCATAAATGCCTTCGGAGTGTCATCCTGCAAACACAACTCTAAAAAGATAAGGAAAACACAAATGAAATAGTTAACTAAGAACTTTAAAGAACAATATGGAGTCACTATATGAAATTTTCAAAGAAAACTGAATTATGAACAACATCAACTTCATTAGTATCCATGAGACAAATCATGCAGCAAGTCTTTATGGAACATGAACAACAAACTACAGTAACACATCTTTTCAAGTTTTTCCTGGTCATTGATGATATCGCTAGTTTATAGTCTTAGCAAACTATTGTCAATTATTTTCACATCATAACCCCTTTCACAGTACTAGTTTAGCATCATGACAGATGGTGAATTGCTAGTTTATAGTCGTGGTAGACTATGAAGAGGAAAACTAGTTTATAGTCTTAGTGGATTCTAGGTGCTAGTTTTATGTCATGGTGAATAGATGTAGTATTTTAGTGTCATACCAGATAGATATCTGTGGTGTCAATTTATCTTCATGACTATAGGACCATCTATGGTATTAGTTTAAAGTTATGATGCCAGGACTATTCTATGGTATTAGTTTTAAGTCATGATGCCAGGACTATTCTGTGGTATCAGTTTTAAGTCATGATGCTAGGACTATTCTATGGTATTAGTTTTAAGTCATGATGATAGGACTATAATGTACCTCAATTTTATCAGACATAGTACCTTTTCAAGTACAAGTGGTTTGTAGGATTTGCAAACTTGTTTCTGTTCATGTCAGCAAGTTTGAATGCTTCATTATTGTATGCCTTGGTGACTAAGTAAGGCCCTTCCTAGTTAGCTAAGAATTTTTTTGAGTGTTCACATATGGCTTTAAGGATTAAGTCTCCTTCTTTGACCAGGTGTTTGTATAGATCGTGTTTGTGTTGTTGCCACTGTTGTTTCTGGTACCATTCAAATTCATAAAGTGTGCATACATGTTCCTCCTCTACCAAATCAAGGTTAGCAATGTGCAATCCATTGTTTTGACTTTCATTGAGGAGGCCAGAGAGAGCTATCCATAATGAGGAAACCTACAATTCTAAAGGTAAAATAGCATCAGAACCGTACACAAGACTATATGGAGTTTTACCTGTGGATGTTTGATGTGTCGTTCTGTAAGCCCATAATGCATAGACCAATTGTTCATGCCATCATTTCTTTCTTTGATATAACATCTTTTTGAGCACCATGATGATGATTTTGTTTGTAGCCTCTACTTCACCATTGCTCTGTGGGTAGTAAGATGATGAGAATTCATGTTTAATACCCAAAATTTCATAGAAGATTTTAGTATTTGTACTACTGAACTATGGCTCATTATTAGTAATGATGGTCATTGGAATGCCAAAATAGATCATGATATTTTCCATTATAAAATTGCAAATGTGTTTTGAGGTGGTCATCCTAAGGGGAATACCTTCTACCCATTTTGTGAAATATTTAGTCATAGTGATAATGAAGCTATGTCCTACTGAAGTTGATGGAATTATCGGTCCAATTAAGTCTAAACCCCATTTTTGGAATGGCCATGTGATTTCTGCTATATGAAAATTTCTAGGTGGCACATGTATTAGATTACCATGCTTTTGGAAAATGTCACATGTTCTAACCTTGGAGATGGAATCATAATCCATGTGTGGCTAGTAGTAACCTAAGCACCTAATCTCTATTGCCATTGCTTTAGGTGCTATGTGTCCTCCACAAAGTCCTTCATGGATTTTTTCTAAGATTGTTTGACCATCAATGCTACTAATGTACATTAGTAGAATTGAAACACCGTGAAAATTTCTAGGCCTCGGCAGTTCAGCTAAAGGCAGATGATTCAAAGAAAGGGTGGCAAGAAGGTGTGACGTAGCAAGTTCCTTTTCAGCTGAAGGTTTGTCCTACCACACTATGCAGCACAAGCACAAGTAAATTCTAGAGGACAAAGCAAAGTGACAGATGCACAGTGACCAAGCTTCCAACTTCAGAAGTTATTTGTTTCAAAAATCTTAAATTTTGAAAAATTACACTGTATTACGCTACATAGCATAACATCACATTATGCAGTGTAATATCAAAGATAGCCCACTACAACATCAAGGATAGCAAACATGCAAAACTTCAACAGCCTAGTAAAAATCTCAAGTCCTAAGAAATAGTCTATAGTATGATGCGTGTTTCAACAAGTTGTCTATCCTAGTTAAGGGGCCCATTACATTGCTTTACACAGTGCAACGTAGTAAAAACCCCAAAAAGGATAGAAACAGAGGAAGCAAAACAACAACACTTTAACTTTTTTAGTTTTTATTATTTTACACTAAATTACACTACGGTGTGTAATTTAGTGTAATGCAGCATAATTCAAGTAACGACGAGCACATCAGTAGTTCATATGTCACAATACGCTCTCTAGCATATTATAGCATAATCAAAGGATAGTTTGTTGTCAAAGCTTACACAAGGGTATTTTATGACGCATTATGCAGCATAGCATCGTAAGCCTTAACAATAACACATTAAGTCAATGGCATTCTATGAGTTCAGGACATGTGTCATTCAAACCACATTTTTCTCCTGACCTTGACCTTATAAATGCTCTAGTTGACGAAAATCAAAGGGGTTGGAAAAAATTTTCTTTCAAGGTTGGCAAGAGAGCAAAAGAGAATCAGTGATCATGAGAACGTTAGAGGTGATTGAAAAGAATTCTTGATCAAAAACAACTAGCTACTAGATATTCTCCCATGGGTCTAACTTCCTTGCGCTCAGATTGACTAGATCAAGGTAGATTGATCCTTTCTTATTTTATCTTTCCATCACTTTCTTGTTATTGGCATATGCTTCGTCCAAACTGAAGCTCGCCTAAGGTCATTGTATTAAACACATTTTTTTCATAAATTAAATCCCAAATCTTGTGATCGTATCATCTACCAAATCTGATCTCCTGCATCCTAGTTAGACAGATTTTGCAATCTTATCTAAATCATTTGCATTATCTTCAATTGCTTCTAGGATTAAAAATATTTCATCGCTTTATAAATAATCTTCATTTCACCATCAAAATACTACAAAACCTTTTACTAATTAAATAAGTCCCTATCTAGTTAACAAGACTATTCAGGGAACCTCAGATTCATTTTTCTCTCTAGCATCATCCTTGCTAGGATTCGAGGCTAGAACTATGTACACAAACTTTCATTCGGTATTTCCAACGACCAAAATTTTCCATCGTTACAGTTTTTTGACACTAGAAGGAGGGCCTTCATATCTGATCTACATTTTAAGGGTAATCTTGTAATCTATCTGTACCCATCCTCAATCAATGTAAATGTAATACCTCTGAGGTTATTTACAAAATTGTGTGGTGCGGATCGGTCGCTTCGACGATTCCTTTGGAATCCTATAAGATAGAAAGCCATAATTATTATTTTAGTTTACCTTTTTCCTTTTGATCTCTACTTTTTTTTCCATTATCTCCAAATCACATAAAAAATGACTACTTCAACTACTGCCATTGACACCACTAGCCTTGAGAACCCTTGGACCATGCAAGTCACGCCTCATGTTGTTGAGCAACCACTTAGTCCAGTGCGACCACACATCTACCTCAGGCTACAAAACAAAGAGCCTGAGGGACAAGCCCAGTGTAGGGAAAGCTACAATTTCCTCTGTGCTAAGTTAGTGGCAAACCTACCTCTATACCTACAACAGCTCAAGAAAAAACAAGAGTACAGGCTCATGTAGTACGACAAGAAAGAACTTAATCCTATAGCTACCACTTTCATACACTTGATAGATCAACAAAGGTGGATCCTAGATCAAATGTTGATGGCGTAGGCATTGATAGAAGAACTAAAGCCCTTGTTCCGTAATGAAATGGTTCATGACAGACATGATGATCTAGAATCCCACTCCGAGGGAGGTAATCATGTTGATTTCACCATGGCCCCTTCCTCAACAACGTCTCGTATAATTCCATTATTCATGATTACTACACCTTTATCTAACACAGATCAAGTCCCACATTCACTACGTTTACATTTTCTTTCTCCGACTATCTTCCCAAGTGAAGGTACATCACAAGTTATTCCTCAGCAGGCACAATTACCTAAGTCACCTCATAGTGTGCCTACGCCTGTGCCACCACATGTGCATGCAATACCTAAAACACCAGCTACACTACTAATTTTCATGACATAGCCTACCATCATAGCATGGTGGGATCCCAACATGTCTCTTTTTGTGCATCCTATGAAAAACCATCACCATTCCCACCTTCAAGGCCACATCCCGCAAGTGCTAAACCTAGTTGTAGGACCACTGCCCATGCCCCCGGCTATGCAAGCAACATAACCAATAGCACAGCTGTTGGTGGTTTCTCCATCTGCACTAATCACCAGATTATGGGATGCTAAACCAATAGTACAAGCAAGATTGTTGGCAAGGACTATCCTGCCAACTGTCGGCCAAGCTGTTACCTCTATGCCACTACCCGATGTAACTCCCCCTTCCATTCCACAAATGACATCGTCATCTACGAGGCTAGACCAAGCCTTCCACCTCATTTAGACCCTTACAAAGGAGGTCATGTGCCTCAAGGATGGTGGTTCTGATGTGGTACATGTCATGGACTTCTACCAGGATGATCCTATTAGTCCAGTCATCCAAGTCCTATCGTTGCCACCTGGGATGCCCCTTCCTCATTTCACAAAATATAATGGGGAAGGTGATCCCAATGCTTACCTCTCCACTTTTAGGTTAGAATCCTTATTGCTACAACAATGCCCACATACCATCATCCAAGTCTTTGCTATGTCCTTAATGGGTAAATATTTGGATTGGTATCGAGCACTTCCACGCACTTCCATTTCAATTTTGTAAGAGTTGTTAACCTAATTTTTGACTTGCTTCAAATACAACCTGAAACCAGAAGTCACACTGGACCAGCTCATGGGATCTTAGCAAGACCTGATCGAGTTAGTCCAAAATTTCATATAGCACTGGAGCGCCACCTTGAATGAGATCCATGAACCCATCACAGAGGCCCATCTATTGGCAATCTTCAAGGGAGTGGTCAATGAATTTATCAAATCTAAGTTGTATTACCTTTCCCCTCGTTCCCTCAGCTAAGCTTTTACTTAGACTTAGAGCATCCAAGATATGGCAGAGGCTAGTAAAGACTCGATGTATGTGCTCTACAAGAATGCTCACAGTAAAAGTAAGGACAAAGGCAAAGCCATCATGACTATAGTGGCAGTAGTCGCTGAAGGGGCCAAGAAGAAAGGCAACAATAACAAGAAAAAAACTACAGAGCCAGCTAAGCTAGCAACAAACTTAGGTGGTACCACTCAAAAAGCTCCTTCTACCCCCAAAGCACCTCCATAGTCAAGGTCAAAATTTGAGCGTAAGGATAGCTCAAATTACGCAAATCTACCCATGAAGCCTTCAGAACTTCTAAAGCAATTATTGGGAACCAGCCACATCCAACACAAGGTGGTGTCTAAAGAGGCTCTGAAACATCATAGGCATCACTATGAGTTACTTAAGAATCCCTCCTTAGCCCAACCTAATGAACTGCCTATGCCTAAGAACTTTATACTAGACCGATTCTACGACTATCATCAATTCTGCAGCCATGATATGACTACTGCTGGCCATTGAAAGATGGCATCCAATGTCTGATAGATCAAGGTGACTTGATCTTAGATAGCAGTAGCCTGACACACCCAGAAAACTAGGTCATGCATGTGTACCAAGACTCGTTGAACGCAAACAATGGAAGGTACACAATCAACATGGTAGGAATAGAGGGTGATAATCAGGCACACCCAAGGTAGCCTTTTATGTTGTGAACACAACCTCACTTGACCCAAACAATAGGTCCATCAGCACTGATGTGTGGCACTCCAAGGCACCCTCTCATCGTCTGAACTTCATCGTAGAATGCTTTCCACCAGCTCCTTGTCATTAAATTCATGGCCCAGGTCACACCTACACCCAGGGCACCCTTATTCATTAGGGTAACAAAACTATCAACCATCCCTCCTATGCAAGGGAAATCCTCTAAGTCAAACTCATCTACTATCACTATTGATGTAGCCAAGAGTCCTCTTATGCTGGGGTTACCCAAACCTCAACCCCTCGCTTCTGCACCCTTGGCCCCATTTTCTAAAAATAAAGAGGTCACACGAATGCAACTATCTCCCCCAGGCCAAAGGAAGCATAACCTTTAGTCAAATGTCACTCCTCCTTGCGAAATTCCCCTCTTAGGATGGATAGAAGAGGAAAAGGGTGACAAGCAACCTGATCATGGCTGAGATCTCTTCGATGCCCTGACACAAGTCAAATAGGCTCTAAAATAAAAAAACACAACATTGAGCCTTTATGACTTGCTAATGATGTCGCAGACACATCATGAGGCTATGGTTCGCATGCTAACGTCCATACCTATGGACGAAAGCTTGCCGATGGACAAAGAAGAGATCCATGCTTTCATGCTTCCCCCTACCATTAAAGAATCAAATTCCACCCTATTGAATTTTCATGACGAATCCATCAAGGATGACCCTGAGGATCAAGTGACTATAGCACCCATGTTCATCACTATTTGGGTCGACCAGAATCAAATCCAGAGAGTACATGTAGATGACAGGGCGGCCACTAATGTCATCCCTTATCCCATAATGGATAAATTAGGCTTGATGGATCAGATTAGTCCTACAACAATGTCATGCCTAAAGTTGTTCAATGGGGCATGGGTGCAAGTCAAAGGGAGCATCCACATCAACTTTGTGGTAGGGGACCAGTTCCCCACAGATGCTACATTTATCATGGTTGAAGAGATTCTTGGATTCAATCTAATTCTTGGGAGGTCTTGGTTAGCCCAACTGATGGTAGTTTCATCACTCGTTCATCAAGAAATCCATTTGCCTTATGTAGGAGGAGAAGTGATTATCTGTGGTGATGAAATAATCCCTCAAGCTGTTAATACAATAGATACAGAACAAGGGTCGGAGATAGAAATTTCTAAGAATTAGTCCCCTATTCTAGCACCGAAGCATGCCAAAATAGTGGCGGATGATAGCTTGACTTGGGCCAAACTACCATTCTTAGGGGAAGATTGCGATGCAAAGGAGGAGGGCCATAAATCTCCCCATCCTTACGCGTCATTAAAGATGAAGGAAATTAAGAAATAGTTACAAAGTTAGCAAGTAAAAGAATATTGCCTAACTACTATGATCTCATTAATCACTCTTTTTAAGCTTATCATTTCTACTTCTTATGTTTTATGCATGTATTTACGCTTTTCACAAGCTAATCTCGTTACACTCTTGTTCACCTTTGTGTTTAGCCTTATGTTTTGACCTTCTTTTCTCCTATCACGCTGAGGCCCAAAATGGCCTTAAACTAGAAACCTTCTACATTTTGTACATGAATTATGCAAAGGCCCTAAATGGCCCTAAACTAGCGACTTCATTTACGCGTGGCACTTGAATCAACAATAGCCTGAAATGGCCTTAAACTAGCAATTCCACTTACTCTTTGTATCTAAATCCCATTTACGCTTGGAACGTAAATTTCATTCACACTTTATACCAGAATCCAATTTATGCTTACTATTCATACCTTAAAACTATAAAAAAAGGGGGGCCTGAAATGGCCTTAAACTATCCAGGGCATGAAATGACCTTAAACTATCCAGGGCCTGAAATGGCCTTAAACTATCCAAGGCCTAAAATGGCCTTAAACTAGCATTTACGCTTCATACTTGAATTGCCTTTATGCTCTATACCAGAAATTTGTGTAGACTTGGCACCTTAAAGTACTAAAAAATGCCCGAAATGGCCTTAAACTAGCAATGCCATTTATGCTTTACATTTAGATAATTTAACAGCCCACAATGGCTTCAAACTAGTAACCACATTGATGCTACGTTTTTAAAACTAATCACAATTTATCATAACATTAAAACCTATGGAATGCTTTACATAAAGAGAAAACAATAAAAATAACATTAACATTAACACCAAAATTTGTTTCAATACGTTAAAAGAAAGAAATATAGTCTCTTCTATCATTACATCACAATAAAACCTGAGGCTAATTTAGCCACACTACGTACTCTACTTATTACCACTGTCTCCAGTATCCCCTAGTTCAACTTCTAATTTGAGGAGGTCATCCTCATAGTGTCCACCCTTTGCCTGAGGGACCCCTTCATAATGGTGGTCCTCTTCATGAGGCTCTTCAGTATGTGTTGTTTCCTGTAAACCCTCTTCATGAGGGTCATCACCTTCGTTAACTACATCCTGTTGAGGAATCTCCTTAGGTCATTCCTATAAGCAGACACGATACACATGTTAACATCATCACCAAAACTAGGTATGACAAAAATGTAATAATACTACAACTCACCTGTGATGGTCCTGCATCAGCAGCAAAGGGGACTTGTTCTAAGCCAATCCACAAGTGATGCATGATGTTGTTCTCGGTAAGTTTGGACCACACTCCATGCTCTAGATTAGTTCCAGCCTTGACCTTCTCCTTCTCCATAGGAGTCCATTGGGGTGGTTTAGGAAATAAGGAAGGGATGGTAGCCTCACCTTTGGGGAGACTCAGTTCCCTTTTCGGAGAGGCACTTACTGTCACTGAACTTTTCAAATGCCTTGGAAGCGCCAATAACATTAGGAAATAGTTGAAGATATTGAGCCTTAATGGCAGAGTCCTTATAATGTTGATGATAAGAAATTCTTTCCCATTTATAAATATGCTTATGGTCCTTCTACATCTGCCCCAACTCTTGTACACTCACGCTATAGTCCTGCTAGTCCTGGTTCTTCTGAGCAAGGAGGTCCATCTGCATACATTGTTCAACAAGTTCAAGGCTAGTTTGGACACTATTCCTAATGATAGTGTAGTAATGGACATAGTCAATAACAACTATCCTCTAGTCTTCACCTCCCATTTCCTAGGCTTGTAAGAATTTATTCCGTGACCTTAGATCCCCACCCTCATCACGTAGAGCCACCCTCTCCTTCTATGAATTTTGCAACCTCTTCCAGAGGTCCTCGTTTATCCCATGAAATTCCCATAAGGAGAAAGTCAAGTGTAAAGAACATTTATGCATCTCATCGTAAATGTTGTATGGCACAACAGTCGCTTCTGATCAGGGCTCGGTAGTGTCTAAATCGATAGGCTTCAACGGGTCCCATCTGAGGTGATCTCCTAATAACATGAAAATAATAGTTAGGAATAATTAAGTTGTGTAATGCCATAGTAAAAAAAACTCTACATAATGATTGTAGCATACTAGCTTCAGGATTGATTCACTCTATGCGACCGATCATGTCTTGGATGACGCCTTCCATAAAGGCGAATTTATCAAGAAATTTGCCCCAAGATTGAGTCACCGTTGTTGTCAAGGGCACATTCTGGTCACCTGTTACGCAAAATAAAAGGTATTATTGAGACATTATGATGAATAGTATGACTAGAAGAAGTCATCTAAAGCCCACTACTATGTCGTAAAGAGACAAAAATTAATTTTATCAAGTTATAGACTACTTCCCTCGGTTAATTCCATCTGAAAGGACTTTGGTGTCCTTCACAGCTATTTCCTCTTCATGTGCAGGAGGCTATGCACTCCTTGCCTTATTAATTGGGGCCTCTTCTTTTGAGACTGAGGCCCCTTCTTTGCATCGTAAGACCATAGCCCCTCTCTTAGGGGTCAACTGGTCTTTAACCCTTTCTCTCGCTATCATATAACATGGCTAGTTAACATAAGCTTTCACTTCTCGTTCAATAAATATTATGTTGCATGACAAACATCTCTATGTAAATTACAACTATTGATGCATTTCACCACTTACCACTTGGAGGATTTCTCCTCTAAAACTTGATCTACATTTTCTACCTGACACCACCCACTAGCTCGGAAGATCCCTCATTCAAATGAGCCTTTTTCTACGGCATTGAAAAATCCACTATTTTAGTAGCTAGGTGCTTCCCCCTTGAAACATCGTTGGTGTAAGAGGGGGGCACCCCACCCACACTATCTTGGCCCCGCGTTCGAGGTGCCACCATACTTCTTGTTGTTACCGACAACAACTCCTCGATTCCCTAAGGAGGGTCCTGCGACCGGATAGTGCCAAAAATATGGAAAATCCATGGTCTGGAGATCTAGCTTCAATCTTGTTGCACCTAGATCCCATTCCTCTGGACCACCAGAAATTTGACAAAATGTCAGAAGCAAGCTATGAAGAAGGGGAAATGCACATTCAAACGGGTTTCAAGATTCTGGCGAAGCATGATCATCTCAATGAGAAAGCCTTCAGCAAAATAGCTTGCCAAATTGAATCGTGTCCCCTACTCTAATACCTCTTGCATAATTTGGGCCTCCTCGATGGTTAGGAATCTCCCTTGTGAGAGTGTCTTGGGGAAGGCCTAGGCTCGAAAAAGGAGGTAAACAGTACGGGACACCTCCAACTCAATTCAATCACTAGGGATTCCCTTAGTTTCTTTCTAAAGCCCTAGCCACTCCTCTATCTCTTTCTGGAGTTTGGATCTCCTCTTCAACTTTTGATCTATGGGAAAACCATCGAAGGGAACCCCAAAGAGATCAGCGAACAACTGAGCGTCAATGTCAAAATTTACGCACATATTACATATGCGTACGCAGAGATGCTTGGATTCCTTGCTAAAGGGGTTGACTAGGGTTAACATTTCACTTGTAGTGGCATCAAGGGTTATGGCCAAGAAAAGATCCATCAGTCCAACTTCCCGAATGTTATTGGTTACTACAATTGAGGCTGCTCTATGGCCAAGCCAACATTGTGCCTCATTTATGTCACCATAACAGAAGAAGAGACTACTGGCCTCGCGACCTGAAGCCATGATCATAATCTCCCATGATTCCTTAACTACTAACATGAAACCACAGCTAAACCAAGATGATTTCACATCATCATCACACAACATTGACATAATTCATTATTACTCCAAAGCTTACCAGGCCTGAAAGTTAAAGGGAATGAAGGGACTTTCCTTTGAACATCTGCAACAATAAGGGAAGGGTCCAAAGTCCACTCCCTATCCTACCATCTGAGCTTCCTGCACCTAGAAAATAAGTTGGCATAATGGGTAGGGTATTCTAGGATCTCGAACACCAGATGTCCCATGATGGTAGCGCACATGTTATTGATAGAGGTAAACTCTCTTATAGCACTCTCGGCCAACGACAATGTATCATTATTTCGCATAAGACCACTTTCATTGATAAAAAACCTATGCCAGAAACACAGAAAACTCTTTATGCCTAGTACACATCTAAACAATAGTTAGCATTACAATACTACAAAGTGAAATGAAAACTTACCCGCCTGCATAATGCATTGTACCAGGTGGATTCTGGAAATAAGTTTTGGGATGAATGGCCATGAATAAAGTGTTATAGGTGTGATAACAATTAAACTTAGGAATCTCCCATATCTAGCTTAAATGCCTTAAATCTTTGACATTCTATTCGCGGTCTTGCGCCTGCATAGTTTCATTCGCACCGTCTGATAGAAATGCTAGGACACTCTGAATCGGACGGACCAATAATATCTCTAAAATAGTTGTAGCTTCATCACCTAGTAGATGTGACTAGACGATTAAACTGTAGTTTCCAAGTAGAAATCACAAAAACTCCCGCACGCCTCTTCGGAACCAGATCATCTCCTCCTTTAGACAAGCATGGGGAGGAGGAACATTGGTCGCAGCATAGAACACCCACAATGTCCAAAACGATCAGGACGACCTTTAACATAATACTATGAGATAAAAATATATTACTATTAGACAAAATCTGGATATTTGTTATGCCACACTAGGGCTCGAAAAATTCTAGAAAAATTACAGCATATACTGGAGGCGCATAGCCAAAACCACCTAAACCCTTGTAACAACTCAAGGTTCATCTCTGACGATGGCGATGAAAGAAAATATTGGCTATTACTCTAATGCAGTATATAATTATCAAAAAACTATGATTATCTACATGCTATACATTATCTCTATACTACATTATTCCGTATCATCTAAGCCTTCATAACAATAGTTTAGTTCATGTAGATAGATATTAACGCCATGATTCAACATTAGAACAAAAAATAGACAAACCATGACACTGCAACAAACATGACAATAGTGTAAAAAAGGGTGAATAGCAACTTACCAATTAAGCGGGATAACATCTAGAGCTTTTACTCTGGCCTGTGAAACTTGTTTCACACTCTCACGCATCTCGTCTATCCTGGCCAACGTAGCATTCTTGCCTTTAACCTTGGGTGCCATTTTTGCACAAGTAGAAATTGAAAAAAGTCCTCATGAAATCCTTTTCTCATGCCTTTCCCATGCTCTCTTATCACTATAACCAGGGTCAAATTTGTGATATTAGTAACCTATTTTGAGTATGAACCACTAGTTTATAAACTAAATGCTCAAAACCAACTAATTCTTTTCACCCGATCAATGAGGAACTTTTCCGAAATGCGGGTATCAGTATGACATAAAATGTGAAGATCTGGGCATTAATGTCATAGATATCGTGCAAGTTATGGTCTGAAATGACCCTAAACTAATGTAATGCTTATCACATTATAATTCATCCACATTAACTATAGTTTGTGTGAAATAAAAATCCAACCATTTTGACACACTAGATCTGCCACGTTGCCACTCTCATATCATTTCATACCCTAGCATCTGTGAAGCTTAGCTTGGCACTTATTTTTACAAACTATGTGTATTTCTAATGGTCCACTAAGACCTTAGATTGGAAAATTATCTAACACGCAATTCTAACACAGAAAACAAACAAAATTTTATCATTTAACAGATTGGCAAAAAATGATGTAACAACTTCCATTTTTGATGATTTTGCATGATCACTCGTAAATGGACGCAACTTTATTTGCACCCTTAGCCTTAACAAGACTACATGGGAAGGTCATTAGACAGTATGATCACACACTAGTAGGAACAAACCCTTCCCTTTATGACACAATCATAGCGACATTGGGAACATTGCCAGACTAGCCATAACATCTAACCCGAACACTTGACCTAGAGACTGGTGATGTAACTGAGGACCCTCTTAGCAAGGTCTCTGTGGTTACGCACAAGGGTGAAAATAAAACTCTTAGGGTTAGTTCATTCCTAGACCAATAGATCCAGAGTGACATAACCCAAGTGCTCCAAAACAACACTGTTGTGTTCGCATGGTCATATGAAGACATGCCAGGTTTAAACCCAAGATTAATACAGCACAAAATAATCTTAGACCCATGCATCAAACCAATTAGACAGAAGGCATGAAAAATTAAGCTGGAAATAACACTAGTAGTGCATGATGAAATCACCAAGCTATATCAAGCTAGTTTCATTCACATGGTCAATTACTCAGACTGGGTTTCCAACATCATATTTTTCTCTAATAATAAGGGAGGCATACGCATTTGCATAGACTTCCAGGATCTGAACAAAGCTACAATTAAGGATAACTTCTCGTTACTGAGTATTGACCAATTGATCGACATAACAACTGGTCACGCACTTCTATGCTTTATGGATGGTTTTTCAGGTTATAATTAAATTCGTATTAACCGAGAGCACCAATTGACCACAACATTCATGACACCCTAGGGGACCTTCTACTACACCATGACGTCTTTTAGGTTAAAAATGCCAAAGAACCGTATCAACGAGCCATGACATACATCTTTAGTGATTATCTCTTAGGGAGTTTGAACAACTATGTAGATGACATAGCTATCAAGTCTATAAAGTCAGAAGATCATTTAGAAGACCTAGAGTTAGTCCTTCAATGATGTCTCAAACATGAATTATGGCTCAACCCAAGGAAATGCATGTTCAGAGTCAAAACTAAACACATGTTGTGGTTTTTGGTATTAGAAACTGGCATCCGAGTTGACCCTGACAAGGTTAAATCTGTCATCAATTTAATGCCATGAAAAAATCTCAAAGAAATACGTAGGTTATAGGATAGACTTCAGTTCATTAGGTGGTTCATCTCAATGTTAATAGATAAATTACACCCCATGCAACATCTTCTAAAGAAGGGTATTGATTTTGAATGTACCGATGACTGCCATCATACATTTGACAGTTTGAAAGAAGAGCTGCAACATTTACCGATAGTTTTCCTACCATAAAGGGATCAACCTTTTTACATTTATCTAGCTAACTCAAACGTATCCATATCTGTGTTAGTGTGCCAAAAAAGGAACAATGGGTTAGAAGAACCTATCTATTATCTCAGTCATGCTTTATTTGCGTATGAAACAAGGTACAATGAAAAATATTTGGCATTAGTTTTTGCACTTAAAAAATATAGGCATTATCTTTTCCATGGTTAGTTCAACATAATTTGTAAAAGCAATGTTCTGTGGGCTATCTCCAACATTTCGTATGAAAGTAGTAGGATAGCTCATTGGAAAGCTATCACAACTGATTTTTATTTACATTATGTTATCCAATCATCCACCAAAGGTCAAGCCATAGCTGACCAATTAGCAATGTCTCCAAATAATGATGAAGCCACAATAGAAGCAGAATTCCCAGATGAACATGTACATAGTTTAAGCCCTGTATCAAGAGGCCTTAAAGCAATGTTGTACTTCAATGGAGCTTCAACCACTAAGGGTGGCAGTGCCACCGTCGTTATTACACTTACTTCTGAGGATGTGCATCCATCAACTTACTGCCTAAAATTCCCTTGTATGAACAACGTGGCAGAGTATGAGGGGCTCCTCAGAGGGTTGTTGACATCTAGAGAACTTAACATTCAACACCTGCCAATCTGACGTGATTCAATGTTGTTCATTAATCAAATCATAGGAGTTTATGCCTGCAAAGCTATGCATCTATAGCCCTATTGCAATATGGCAAAAGATCTCTTGAAGCAATTTGCAATGATCGATGCCCAACATGTGCTGCGCAATGAAAACATTGTTGCCAATGCAGTAGCAACGTTGAAACTAAACGTGCCACCACACTTGTTTCCCACTTGGCCTAGCTTAATGATAGAATGTCCAGAGCTTATCATTCAAGCAGTGAAGATTTCTTCATTAAATGTGGAAGGAATGCCAGAATGGTATGACAACATTAAAACTTACCTTCTACATGGCAAACCACCATGCGAGCTAATGCATGTACGAAAGGACGTGGTACACAAATGTGCTAGATAATACATCATCATTGGAGATAGTACTCTTTGTAGACACTCCTTCAATGGGGTGTTGCTCACCTATGTCAATAATGATCAAGAACGACAGATAGTTAGCAACATCCATGAAGGATTGTGTGGGGGACACGTAGCCCCGGGAGCCATGGCCACTTAGATCAGACGACCAACATTACGCAAATCTAATAAACATGTCACCAACTGAGTTACACACTACATAGATCACATGGCCATTCCAACGATGGGGACTAGACATCATAGGCCCCATTTCACCCAAATCTACCACAGAACATAGCTTCATTATCACCGCCACCGAATATTTTACGAAGTGGGTTGAGGCTATTTCCCTATTGAATATAACATCTCAAAAGGTTTTCCATTTCATCTTAGAAAATATTTTAACCAAATTTGGACTCCCTATTACTATTGTGACTTACAACGGACCACAATTTAGTAGCACAGAAACCAAATCATTTTGCAATAATCTTGGTATCAAGCAATATTGTTCTTCACCTTATTACCTGCAAGAAAATGGTTAAGTAGAGGCAAAAAATAAAGAAATTATCAATTTACTCAAGAACATGCTCAACAATAATAAGAATTTGTGGCATGAAAAAATCTTCTATGTGCTATGGGCGTATCGTACAATGTGCAGAACAGCCACAGAAAGGACACCGTATAGCCTGGTCTATGGATTTGAAGCAGTGTTTCCCTTGGAATTATACTTTCCCTCATTGCATATGGTCCTATCTATAGTTATAAAAGAGACTGAACACAATGAGTCTAGAATTGTGGATTTAGACTCAGTGGAGGAGAAGCACATCCAGACGCTCGACACCATCGAAAAATATTAGGATAAATAGAGACAGAAGCATTGGCACAACCAACATCAACAACCAATAGAGAAAGGAGACTTAATCCTCAAGGCCATTCATTAACTAGTAGGCAAGTTCTCTGTGAACTGGGAAGGCCCCTTCCTAGTCATCGACGCATATGGCAATAAACCATTCAAGTTAGCAGACACCGACGACAACGAACTACAAAATCTAGTGAATCATCTGTACCTAAAGTGGTATTACATATGAACATCGAATCTAGCTTAAAATCAGGTAACAAATGTCTGCTACAACATAAAACTGGAAAATTTGTACATGTCCACTACGATATAAAACTCACAAAGTTGTACACGTCCGCTACGACGTAAAACTAGTAGCTCTTGCACGTGTCCACCAAGATGTTAAACTGGCAACATAAGAACATGTCTGCTAAGACATTAAACCAGCACAGACTTGTCCCTGGGTTATGACATAAAATTGACACCCACAACACGATCTGCTAGGACCATAAACTAGCCCTTCCACCATCCACTACGACGTAAAACTAGTAGGTTCCAGTCTGCCCAGACATTAAACTGGGATCATGATATGCTGAGACTTAAAACCACCAACAACGGTCAACCAGGACCCAAAACTGGACTCTGCTAGGTCATCCATGAAGCAAGCAAGTGTACTGACCTAAATCGTCAATGTAAGGCTGGAATGGAAACAGACACCGAGAGATCATTGGGCAGCCACAGCTGACCTTGCCTTCAACTTGAGTGCAAGCTGGAAAAGGGAACAAAGGCAGAGTGCCTTGGATGATTTTCACACAAATCAACCAAGGACTTCCTCAAAAGTAAGCTACAACTAGCACTGGGGTTATCATAAATAGGATGTAATCAATGATACTAAATGTAAATAAAGCGTACATGAATAGAATTATATTGCAAACAAAGCATAAACTAAAGTAAATAATGTAAATAGGAGGCAATGATGAAACTGTATTATATTGTTTTAGAAAAATGTGCACCGGTCAAAGCATAGTTGCACAAGTGTGAATGGCAAGTCAAACTCCTAGCCCAGGAAGGATATGATGCGATGATTTGAGAAGAACTTGAAAGCCAAAAATCGGATGTGTCGAGCACCCAAGGATTGCAAGTTCTTTCCTCCTTTGGAATCGCCAATTTCTCCAATCTTTGCCTCTTCCAATCTTCTTCTCTCTTGCTGCTTTTTGCTTTGCTTCTCTTGCCTCCTTGTTCTTCTTGCCTCCTCTTTCCTAATTTGTGTGAATTGATGGGGTATTTATAGGGTTTGGCTAGGGTTTTTGGCTAGGGTTTGCTTTGACCAAGTTCAATGTATTTTACAATTGTGGGTCATTCAAGCTCATAAAAAAATACAAATTAGAAATACAAGCCCTCAAGCGATAAAAAATAGATTTAAAAAATTTAAAAAGATTAGCTCCAACTCTGGCCCACTTGGAAAAATTATATTTTTTTTTTTGCTAAATATTTGCCTTGATTTTGCATGGGCTTTCATATCCCTTTTCCATTTTATAGATTTTTTGAAAAATAAAATCACTAAGGATGAACACCACCTCACTTGTCTAGCATCCAATGCGACTTGTAGTGTGACCTGCAATGTGACCTCCAAAACTTGTAATTTTGAGCTAAAATCTAGAATTTCTGAAGGCTAGGAGACATAGTTATCAATAGTGGACCTTGAGGATGACTTGCACCCTTAAAATCAAGTTATTTTGGCTCAGTTTTAGGGCTCTAAAAATTGGTGACGCTGATCCTTACGCTGTGTAGCGTTTGAAAAAGTAACCCTAGCGTCACCAACCAAAATGGTAGATTTGAGGCCCAAATCTTGATTTTTTGGAGGCTGGGAGCTACTGGGGACCTTGGTGAAGGTCATGGGGGGTCCTTGTGCTTGATTTTATCCTGTTTTAACTCAATTTCGGTGCTCCAAAAGTTGGCGATGCTAATCCTTATGCTGTACAGCGTTTGTGGGCCCTAAGGGAACCTTGCCTGTTGAATCATGGACCATTGAAGGCTATTTCAGAGGCCTCCAAGTTTGGTCACACTGTACTCATGTTGGGCAGCAACATGACTTAGCTTGATTCTTGTCTAAAAGTGCTAGGCCAAAATTAGTGGTGTTTCACTGGGGTTGTCGTAAATGGTGTAAATGGGATGTAAACGAAATGCAAACAGCAACACGAAATGTAAACAGAGCNAGTATTTGCGGGGCCCGTTGTAAACAACCAAAGCCATGCAATGATGTGCGACATGGTCTCTTTGAGACACAAGTGTAACTATTTTTCAAGACAATTGCCTTCTTGCCTAGGGATTGTATGAGAATAGCCAATAGTCTTTTGTTTATGATGTCAACGGGGTCTTAAAGACCTTTTCCGTGCATTTTTCTATTTGACCCTTTTTTGTTCTTTTTTCTTTTCTTTTTTCTTTTTTCTTGTTTTTGGTCTTTTTGAACGAGCTTGTTTTTTATGCTGTGCTTGTGTTTTAGCACTTGCATTTTGCATCATGGACTCTGTATTGTGTTTTGCATTGCAACTGCTTAGAGAGCTACAGTGTGCAATAGTGTATCAAGAGTTTTGAGGTGAGCAAAATGCATCAAGTGGAATGTAATTGAATAGGCTAAGGGGAGCATTATTGGGAAATAGGGGATGCATCGGGAGTTGGGAATGTACTTATGAATGGATTGATTAACCCAGTTACGTGCATCAGGAAAAATGTGATACCTTGTCATCATGATGAAGTGCATCTATGCATGAACACCTCAGAAGTGTCCGCCTGCAAATACAACTCCAAGAAGACAAGAAAAACACAAATGAAATAATTAGCTAAACACTTTATACAAGGAGATGGAGTCACCACATGTAGCTTTTAAAGTAAAAAAAATCATGAATAGCATTAGTTTCATTAGGCCCCATGGGATGAATCATGCAACAAGTCTTTGTGGAACAGAAACAACCAACTGCAGCAACAAATCTTTTCAAATTTTGCCTGGTCATCAATGGTGTCACTAGTTTATAGTCTTAGTGGACTGTTGTTGATTAGTTTCATGTCATAACCCCTTGGACGGTGCCAGTTTAGAGTCATAGCAGACGATGCATTTCTAGTTTATAGTTATGGTGGACTATGAAGAGGCAAACTAGTTTATAGTCTTAGTGGACTCTAGATGCTAGTTTCATGTCATGGCGAACGGATGTAGCAGTTTAGTGTCATACTCGACAGAACTCTATGGTATCAGTTTTTAAGTCATAATCTAGGACTATTCTGTGGTATCAATTTTAAGTCATGATCTAGGACTATTCTTTGGTATTAGTTTTAAGTCATGATCCAGGACCGTTCTATGGTATCAGTTTTAAGTCATGACCCAAGACTACTCTGTGGTATCAATTTTAAGTCATCATCCAGGACTGCTCTATGGTATCAGTTTTAAGTCATGATCCAAGACTATTCTATGGTATCAGTTTTAAGTCATGATCCAAGACTATTCTATGGTATCAGTTTTAAGTCATGATCCAGGACTGTTCTGTGGTATCAGTTTAAAGTCATGATGCGAGGACTATTCTATGGTATTATTTTTAAGTCATGATGCCAGGACTATTGTGTAGTATTAGTTTTAATTCATGATCCAAGACTTTTCTATGGTATCAGTTTTAAGTCATGATTCAAGACTATTCTATGGTATCATTTTTAAGTCATGATTCAAGACTATTCTGTGGTATCAGTTTTAAGTCATGATCCAAGACTATCTATGCCAGTTTATAGTCATAGCAGACTAATGCTTACCTTGCTTGTGTAAAGTGTGATGCTGCATGCATGGTCATGCTATGTGCCTACAAGATCTTGCAAAAAAATCAACTAGGAAGAAAACAACATCAAGAAACACCTGCCGTACATAGAGTTAGAATGTATGAATGAAAGAAAAGCAATGCAAAAAGTGGTAGTTTTATGTTGTTCCATCCTGTAAGCTAGTTTAAGGCCTTTTCGAGCCATGTATTTTTGTGGTTTTATGTTTTTTTATTATTTTTCTTTATTTTCTATAGTATATGTATGCAAATAAATGTAAAAATAAATTTCTAAAGTGTAGAGCAACATGTAAGGTAAATACTTGGAAAATAAAGCAATGACCGTGCACGAATCTAAATTGTAACTTGTAACCTGTATGCAAAAAGTCAATGTAAGATGATGAGAGCTTGTAAATCTGTAATTTGTTGGCTCTAGTTTAAAGCCATTTTGGGCTTGGTACATTAGTTTAAAGTCTTGATGGACTGTTGCATCTGTTGTTATAGAAAGGATTACCAGTTTTATGGCATGGTGGGCCAAAGGTAATAACATTTTCAAGAAGTTTTAAATATAATCGGCCATTTCTGACCATGGCTAGTTTAATGCCATTGCAGACGTTAATAATTTAATGTCATTTCAGACAGTTCATAGTTTAACGTCATTTTGGACAGTTCATAGTTCAACTTCATTTCGGACAATTTGTATCATTCGTTCTAGTTGTTGAGTTGCCTCTTGATCTTTTGTAGCTTAATGTGTGGGGCTGGGTGTATGGGTGATGTTAAAGGGTAGTTCTGACCAAGAGACATCAGCAGGAATGCCTCCTATGTATGTGTCTTCTTGAGTTTCTTCAGTGCTAGTTGGTTTGTGAATCAATGTTAGGTTTGCATTTTGATGTATGTCTATGGTTTCTTGTTTAGGCTTAATGAACTCAATTTTTGAACCTTGACCTACCTCAAGATGTGAGGAAATGATCGATGGTGTTGTATCCCCATGTATAATTATCTCACCACCCTCATAAGGTAGATGTATCTCCTGAAGGATTGGTGAAGATACAGCTTTAAGTTGAGCTAGCCAAGGACGTCCTAGGATCAGATTAAACGTTAGCATTTCATCAATTACTATGAATTCAGCTGATGTTGGGAATTGGTCTCCAGCTATGAAATCTAAGGTAACCATGCATTTTACTCCCACATGGGAACCACTGAAGGATCTCAAGAAAGAGGTTGTTGTAGGTTGTATTTGTTTAGTGAGTCCTAGTTTTTCAATGATGGAAAAAGTTATTATATTTGTTGTTGCACCATCATCAACATGCACCCTATGTATTTTGAAATGATCAACCTGTATTGTTATGAACATAGGGGCTGTGGTGATTTCCCTCATTTTCTCATTGAGCTTAATGTCCTTAACATGGAATTCTAAGGATGTGGTCTTCGATTCCTAAAGTTGTGGAGATAATACTACATAAATGGATGGTTCATCTGCAGGAAGATCCTCACTAACAGGAATTGAAGTTAGCATTCATACGAGAGCCTCTCGATGTACTGGTGAAGTCATCACTAGGTCATACAAATTTAAAGAAGTATTCTTTTATTTTAAGGCTTATGTGACCTAGGTCAATGCATTGGCTAGGTCTTTACCATTTGGGACATTCTTATCTGTAGAGATTTGGTCCATTTGACCTACTATTTGTATTTCTCGTGGAGGGATTTTTAAATTGGTAGTTGAGAATGTTGGGATAGGGATATGACTTGTACTAGGCTCATTAACGGACGAACTCATGGGAACTGTGCTTAGCAGTGTAGGCTTTGGCAGATCTAATTCGTGTCTATGGTCTTCTCTCTCCATGCGCTCTCTTTTTTCTCTTTCTAAGCACTCTCTTATTAGCCTATCGGCAAGACGTTCTCACGTAGGTCATCGAGAAGTGGAGATGGGTTATGTGCCAGGGTGTTTTGGCACTTGGATCACAAAGGGAATGGGTCGGTTTTCAGATGGTGTATTTGTTGTGGTGGCAACTGAAGGAGGTATGTAGATGATGAATGGTTTTGATGGTGTGGGGGACATGCATGTCATAAAAGGGATTTGAGGAGATTTTGGGGTAGGGGTGTTTTCTAAAGGCCTTCGAATCACAAAAGGTCTTTGCGGGACGTCTTGTCTGTTTTCCATATGGATAGTATTAATCACATATGGGGCATCATTGATTTTGGTATTGAGAGGATCTTTATAGACCCCCATGGATTGATTTTGGGGCCTTACTGGGTTTGTCTCATCGAATAATACTTCACCCCCATCTATCATGCATTGTATGTCTTACTTCAATGCATAGCAGTAATCAGTCCCATGACCACACCGTTGATGATATTCACAAAACCTATCCAACCTAAAGCCTTTTGGGATAGGGGGTTCGTTGGGTGTTGCGAAGGTTGGATTTTTGGCCAATTCACAAAAGTAATCATGTCTTTGTGAGGCCGCAGGAGACATTTCTTGTGTTGAATTAGCCCAGCCTTTAGAAGTTGATCAAGCAATTGTGAAGGCTTCATGGGTAATGGTGTGTATTGAGTAGGGTCTTTCCTTTCGAAGGTACATGCATGACCTGTGTTGTTGTTTCTATTTAAGGAACTTTCAAGTGTATGAGTGGGTGTTGTTCTTCCATAGTTGTTTGGGATAGTGGGTTGTTTTCCCTCAACCACTGCTGCTACCATTGTTTTGGGTTTATCTTTTTTATGTGTTGGCTTCTAAAGGTTGAGTAGGCTGGGTCATTACTTGTTTGTGTCACTTCTTCTATGTCTTTGATTTGTACGAATGCTTGGCTCAATGTGCGGGCTTTCAGGTAATAAAGTTTTGATTTAATAAAGTCATTTACTTCTTATTTGAGGATAGTGAGTAAATATGTTTCGGGGATAGGTTCGTGAAGTTCATTTAAAGTTGCACTCCACCTTTGGATAAATTTCTGTGCTGGCTCTAAAGGTGCTCGTTTAATTTGAATCAAGTTATCTAATGTGGCTTCAGGTTTTATGTTGTACTTGAAACGGGTGACAAATTTATGCAACAAACTCTCTAAAGAAGATATGGAGCTACGGGGTAAAGATCGGTACTAGTCTAAGGCTTTTCCGATTAAGGACATTGCAAACACTCACAAAATTACATGGGGCCATGCTTGAAGTAAAAGGCTTTCAGTTCTAAATATTACTAGATGGGCATTTGGGTCCCCTTCTCCATTGTACTTTGTCAATTGAGGTAATGAGACTCCTTTTGGCAATGTCAAGGGTGGAACTGAGGGGTCAATTGGGTCATCTTCATAGAAATCTAGTACCTTGACTTCCTCATTGTTGAAAGTTTTAAGGCGTTTTAATTCTTTTGCCAATGAGTGCACCATTTTTTGTCTGTTTGCCCATTCTTGGGCAGTAGGTAAACCAATTGATTGGGTTGATTGTGGATGATAATTATTTAATTGTTGCATTGTTTGTGGAAAAGTAGGTTGTTGGGCTAACATTTGTTGTGGTGGGATGGTATTTGGGACTAAGACTACTGGTGGACCCCATTTCCTAGCCATAGGTTGTGAGGTAATACCTTGAACATGTTGGGTAGGAGTAATCAATGGTGCCCTATGAATTTGTATCTAGGGTATGTAATGGGTGGATCTGGAAGCTGGTATGACTGATGGTATTTCAACTACTTGAGGTTGGGGGATTGACCCTACATTGGTTTGGTGGAGTTGTTGAGACTGTGCTGGTGGAGGAATGATGGAAGTGGACGCATTAGAGTGAATGTTATTGAGCACGGAGAAGATAGGGATGGAATGGGGAACATGTGCTTGAATGTTTGTGGATGAAAAAGGAAACATATTTTCTTCTAGGAAAGGATGGGATAATAGGTTTGTGTGGGCATGGGGGCTAACAGTATGGTAAGATTCTCCATGTTCAAATTGGGCTGCAAAGTCATCTTCTTCATGTTGAGGCTCTACGGGAGGTAGTTCTAAGGCTTGACTTCTAGTCATAAGAAGTTGGGATATGAGTTTATGATGGTTTTCAGATAGTGGGATTATGTCAAAAGATGAAGGGATAAACTCATGTCCTCCTTTGTGGATGAATTCATATTCTTGCTTAGCTTCCCTCTCTATACGATCAATGGGTAGGTTGGCTTGGATTTTGACATAGATAAAATTATATTGTTCAGGTGTTTCAGGTGTAAGAGTTGCATGAATAGGGCCTTTTCCTTGTAGCCTGAGGGATTGGCGTGTAGGGCCTTGAGGATTTATGTGTTCAATAATGATTATAGATTCTGTATCGGTCACAGGGTTTGAAGCAATTGGTAGTGTTACTGAGTTGACTTGGGAAGATTCCATGGTAAATGTAAATGGACTGGGATAGATGAATGAAGTTGGATCGTAAGTAGTTGTAGTGTGGGGTGACACAAGCTTAGTGTGATCAACAGGGATGAAGAGACTCAAATGGGCAAGATGGATGAGTTTTGATAGGTAGTGAGATTTTAATTAATAACAAGAAAGTGCCCTCTTTCTAGCGCCAAAAACTGTACTAACCTATCGTCAGTGTAAGGCTGAAATGGAAACAGATACTGAAAGATCCTCGAGTAGCCACAGTTGATCCTGCCTTTGCTTGAGGGCAAGCTGGAAAAGGGAATGAAGGCAGAGTGCCTTGGATGGTTTGCACACAAATCAACCAAGGACTTCCCTGAGCGTAAGCTACGGCTAGCGTTGGGGTTATTGTAAACAGGATGTAAACGAAATATAAACAATGATACGAAATGTAAATAAAGCGTACGTGAATAGAATTATATTGTAAACAAAGCATAAACCAAAGTAAATAATGTAAATAAGAGGCAATGATGAAACTATATTATATTGTTTTAGAAAAATGTGCACCAATCAAAGTGTAGTTGCACAAGTGTGAATGGCAAGTCAAACGCCTAGCCCCGAAAGGATATTATGCGATGATCTGAGAAGAAATTGAAAGCCAAAAATTGGATGTGTCGAGCGCTCGAGCGATATGCTGAGACTTAAAACCACCAACAATGGGCAACTAGGATCCAAAACTGGACTCTGTCAGGTCATCCATGAAGCAAGCAAGTGTGACCATTCTTGCACTACATCCATACCAGATGGAGTGGGTAAGGCATTGGAATAGATGCAATGTTGTTACCTCATCGGCATCCTGCTGATTTCTTGGATATGCTAAAAGGCATACTACTGATCCCTCAAAGATGTCACTATGATAGCTACTTTGTAGCTATAGATCCTGGGATCTGTTTTGCTACTTAGTGCCCCAAAAGAGCCGTGGCCACCCACCAACTTAGTGGCCTCCATCTGAAACACCACAAAACTTTCGACCTTGGTGCTTGTCCAACAAGACGCAGATCCCCGTGACCCACAGGCGATATCGGCTACATTTGAAGTCACACATGGTAATTTTGAGGATCGAAACACTTGGTTTTACTAAGTGTTGTGCCAGTGTATACGCCCAACGTGTACACCCATTTTTACTGTATTGTGCCAGCATATACGCCCAGCGTGTATGCCCAGTTTTAACTAACTGTTGTGCCGGCGTCTATACTCGTCGTCTACGCCCAGCGTCTACACCCGACATTTTCAACATATATGCCCCAGCATATACGCCCGATGGCCAGCGTACATGCCTCACATGTATGCTCAGCAGGTGCAACAGGAGCAAGAATCAAAGCGTCATCCATCAGCATATACTCCCCGGCATATACGCCAGCATTCATCAGCTTTTACGCCCCGGCATATACGCCAACATCCGACAGCGTATACACCCCAGCGTATACGCCCAGCATCCATCCAAGTTCATGCCCTGCAAGTCCAGCAATCACGCCCAGCGTATACGCCCAGCATATACGTCGGCCTGCTATAGCATATATGCCCAATGTATACCATGTTTCTAAACTGTAAGCACCTGGTTGACACGCCACATGTCTCCCAGTCCGATTTTCCCGATAACCCTACCCCTATAAAAAGCCCAGTTTTTCGCAAATTCAGGGTCGGCAAAAATTTACTAGAGACCAGACCCCAGAGCTATTACGCTGCAAACCAAAGCCCGAAAACCTTACGCTGGAAGTCTTGTACGCCGAGCATAATCTTTATGCTCCGCCTACCGTGCAAACTGTGTTAGACTGGTGCATTACATTTCCATTTCATAATACAATTTACAATTTATAATTTACACTATGTTCACGTTGTTTCTGCTTGTGCTAGTTTACATTCATGCTCTGTTTACGCTGTCTACGTCCTGTTTACATTGCGCTGTACATGCCTTGTTTACGCTTTACGCTGTCTACACCCTGTTTACACTGTTTACGGTGTACACGCCTTGTTTATGCCTTACGTTGTCTACACCCTGCTTACACTGTTTACATTGTATACACCTTACTTACGCTGTTACACCATTTACATTTTGTTTACGCTTTACACTGCACATGCTGTTTAAGCTGTTATGCCGCTTACATTTTGTGTATGCCCTGTTTACATTGTTCACTCCGTTTTACGCCCATTACACAGTTTACGTATAACCCAGTGTATAACACTTCGGTGAAGCTCGGGGAAATCCTTGTTTGATCCGCGTGCGGACCACCCAAGGTACCCTACCTTCGTGCATTCCAGCTTGCCCTCATGCGAAGGTAGGGTCATCTGTGCTTGTCCTGTGATCCTGCGGTCTCTGTTTTTCCTTCCAGCCAGGGACCAACGATTTCAGGTGATACAGAAATTGGTTAAACGATTTCCGGAGGGCCTTTGCTTAAAAAAATTGATTGTACACTCAGTGTCTATGCTCATCAGTGTTTTCACTGCCCTGTTCAAACCCCTGACTCTCAACGTCTACGCTGTCAACCTTCTAGCATCTACACTGCACTTACCCTAGCATCTGCGTCACCTAATTTATGCCAGCGTCTACGCTGCTGATTCACGCCAGTGTCTACGCTACACGCCTAGCATCTATGCTGCACTCCCAGCGTCTAGGTTGCACACTTAGCGTCTATGCTACCCCCAGACCAGCGTCTACGCTGCACGCCTAGCGTCTACGCTGCACACTTACACTGTAGATTCACCTACACCGGCCACATACATTGCATGTATACGTTGTATATAGCTATTACACACTACTAGTTAAAGTGTACACATTGTACGCTGCCCAGTACATCGATTTCGCACACTCAAACCCTGCTACATACAAAATCCGTCATCATGAATCCCACAAACACCATTGCTGCTACTACATAGAACATTAACATCTCAGACACCATGGCTGCCCAACAGTCTATCACATGACCCTTGGGAGGGCAATCCACAATGGGGCCTCGTCGGTCTTTGAGGTTATAATGGAGAGATCCAACCGCTAACGTTATAACCCAAGACGAATATAACTTCATCTGCATTAAGATGCAAGCTGGCCTGGCTATGGATCGAGCTGAAATGGAAGTAAAGAGACAATTTGAAATCTTCTACAGGGGAGGACATGAGTTCATCCCTTCCCCATATGACGTAATCCTTGTTCCAGAACAATTCTCGGAGCTCTTTACGCAGCTCCTTCTGCATAGGAGCCAATCATTAGACCAACCCACGATGGATCCCCAACTGGACGAGGAGGATGAATTTGCTGCACAGTTGGAGCATGAAGACTCCTACCACACCCTTAGTCCACAAAACCACCTTAATCCCATCTTTCACCCAGAAGCAGGGGAGATCATACCCCTCCAACCCCGTAGGTCTACCCAGACTCAAGCACCATTACAAGAAACATCAGCATTAGTCCACATTCCTCCCCAGGGCAACCCTTCGCCCAACACCTTCCCTTTTACAATCATCCCTGCTACAGCTGTAGGTTCATCCTCACGAGCACCGCCCCCTCACAGTAACGTGGGAGCGACATTCCCACCTCAAGTGATAAGGATGCCACACATTATACCCGCGTCCACATCTGCCCACTACATCCCGCATGTCCAAACGCACGCACCCCTTTTGACCGTCATAACCCAACAAGAAGCCCCCTCATACAATATGGTCGGACAATGGCCAATGATGAGCACGATGTCATAGCAAACTTCCCACCACCATGTACCATCCCACACGCTGCCACCAACTCATGTGCCCTAGCTGCAGCAATAATAACATCCACAACGTCTTCCTCTTAACATCTCAACCTTAGCACTGCCCGCCGTTAATTACCAACAAGCACAACTGCCGATTGCTCAGCCTTCAGCTTTTCAACCCGTGACCTAGCAATCTAGCTGGTATGCAGCCCTGCACCCCCAGCCAGTGGCTTCGCCAAGTGCTCAAGATTGGGTAGAAGCTAAAATATTGATGCAAGAATTAAACGATGAGGTAAAGTGCCTCAAAATCTTAGCTAATGGCGAGCTGAAAGTAGTAGATTTCTACAATGATGACCCCATCAGCCCCTCTGTCCCACCATTGACCTTACCTAAAAGTGTCCCCCTTCCAATGCTAACCAAGTACAACGGGAAGACAGACCCCAATGCACATCTCATCACGTTCAGATTAGAATGCGCACTCCTTCAGGCATGGCCCCACTCCATACTACTGGTGTTCCCCATGTCTCTCACGGGAAGGGCACTTGACTGGTATCGGGCCTTGCCTAGGAACTCCATCCTTTCCCTGGATGATCTCTTACACTAGTTTGTGACCCGGTTCAAGTATAACTTGAAACCTGAGGCTACACTAGATAGTCTTATGCAGATCAAACAAGCACCACTTGAACCGGTGCAGAAATTCATTCAGAGATGGAGCGCAGCTCTCAACGAGTTGCACGACCCAATCTCTCAAACATATCTACTTACGATACTGAAGGGGGCTATCAATGACTTCTTCAAATCCAAACTGTACTACCTCAACGTGTGTGACCTCAATCAGGCATTTGAACAAATCAAGAACATAGAGGAAGCTGCCCAAAATAGCAATGACCCTACGTACTTGGCCTTCAGAAACCAACACACGAAAAAAGACAAGGAGAAGGCCAAGGTAACGATAGCAGTAGTAGCCGGAACATAGCAAACAAACCCCGAGCCTCAACACAAACCACCCGTTCCGACTACTAACTACTATCAACCTACTCCCATAGCAGCCCCAGAGTCGTCATCACAAAACCCGACGAATCGTACGCGTAACTTCAAGAGGAAAGAACCCTCTTAGTACACGTCTTTACCGATGAAGCCATACCAGCTCTTTGATCAACTCTTAAAGGCTGGATTGATGCAACACAAGAAATTGTCCCTAGAAGCTATCCAAAGGCATGATCGGTTCTGTCAACTCGTGCAGAACCCAAGCCTGGCAACGCTGGATGAGCCGCCTGTGCCCAAAGGATTCAGGATGGATCGCTTCTGCAATTATCACCAACGCAATGGGCATGGAAGGGATTACTGCTTCACCCTGAAGCAGGACATCTAGAGGATGATTGATGATGGAAAGATCACTTTTGACGGGGCTAACCCCGTCCAACCACAAAACTAGACCATGGGGGTTTATAAAGACCCCCTGAATGCTAAAGAGGCACCGTACGTAATCACCTCAATATATTGTGATGATGACTCCGACACACCCCCCATCAACACCATCTATTCCAAAAACAAACAAGAAACATCTAACAAACCATTCGTAGTTCAGATCCCTCCGGCTCACTCAGCATCTCAATCACCCCATGCCCCGCAGCGCCCATACGTAGTCTAAGTGCCCTCAACCACACCCACCTCTAACATCATGACACGCCAACAACCATATGTAGTGCGCATCCCTCCGGCTAACCGCATGGGTACACCAACTCCTCACACTCGGCCTACCCCCTTCGTAGTCTGAGTACCACCTATCGTTGCAATGACAGAGGCCCAGCCTCCGCCAAGACCAACCCCGTACGTTGTTAAGCTACATGCGCAAACCTCTGCCCAATCATGCCTGCAGCCCCGCTCTGCTCCCTACGTCGTAAAGGTTCCTGGGTAATCCCAGACTCCAAGGCCAACTCCATCTCTTCGTAACACATGAGAATGCCTAGCAGATAGGCTTATGAAAGAACATTTGGAGAAAGACCGCCAATGGCTAGCTCAGGGGCCACCTAAGCCCACTTCCCTCAACTATGTACCCATGTCATCATCTAACAAGAAACCAAGCACAAGCAATCAAGGTGAGTCGTCTCAAAAATATGAATCATCTAAAATGACAGCTCCGAAAACTGACAAGCCAACAAAATGAGAGATAAAACTGGTGGATCTAATGGATCCATTCGATACCAATGGAAACACTCCCAACAGTGAAAACTTCACAGTCGCCTTGACACAAGTCACACAAGCATTAAAACAAAAAAACACTTCACTGAGCTTGTATGACCTAGTCCTAACATCTCAAACACATTGGGAAGCTCTAGTGCGCATGTTGACGTCAATCCCAGCAAGCGAGGATTTACCTCCAAATGAACCCTCCATCCATGCGGTGATGTTCTCGCCTCATGGGACTATTCCTAAGCCTTTAAGCTTTCATGATGACAACGTCAAGGTGGATAAGAAAATGAAGGAGGTAACAACAACCCCCATGTTCATAACAATCCGTATAAACCAGTTTAAAATACATAGGGTCCACGTAGACGATGGAGTTGCGACAAACGTTGTGCCATACCACATCATTAAACAACTAGGACTTACTGAACTACATAAACCAACCACGACTACATGTTTAAGGTCATTCAGTGGGTCACGCGTAATGGTGAAAGGCACAATAACCTTAGACTTCATAGCGAGAGATCAATTCCCAACATCTGTCGATTTCCTAGTAGTGGATGAGATGCTGGGGTTCAACCTAATATTGGGAAGACCCTGGCTAGCCCAACTGAGAGCTGTCTCTTCCCCCATACATCAGGAAATTCACCTGCCTTATGAAGGTAGGGAAATCATCATACACGGTGAAGTGGCTACTTCTATTTTCTCATCGCATATGGATATGGACCAGGGCTCGGAAGTCGAATTTGAAAAACCTAGCCAAAATAATGAGAATCCGCAACCATCGGTAAGTAGTAAATCTTCTGACATGGAAAAAAATCTCCTCAAACAAAAACGCCTATGCCTCCCCAAGTAGAAACTAATATAGAGCTCCCTATAGACACTGAGATATCTGAAAACACTAACACAAAAGACATTCCATCAGAAGCCCATTGGGCTGAATTGCCGTTTAATGTAATCAGCGAATGGGATGCTGAATATCGAATCATACCTGTTGAAACATCATCTAACATTAAAATGAAAAAAATCAAAAAATTATTGAAATGATACTATTGCTCTTAGTCCGAAACGACGTTAAACTATAAAAAGTCCAAAATGACACTAAACTACGATAAAACAAGAAAACAACTGAATGTCATTCCCAGTCCAAAATGACATTAAACTATCATGTCTGCAATGACATAAAACTAGCCAGGATCAACAATGATCGGTTGACCAAGAAATCTATCCGCGTCCTCCAAAACATCCCCTGATTACGCATGGGGCCCGAAATGGCCATAAACTAGTACTTACTTTTTGTTTCACTCTAATAATCACATCTCCGTAATACACTTAAAATGGAAAATAAACCAAAATATGTTTACATTTCTATATCATGTTAAACTCAAAATCAACAAAAAAATATATATTTAATTATTACATACAATCAACCATTTTTGTTCATTCCACAATCTTCAGTTACAGTTCCAGTATAAATCTGAGTCAAAAAACAACAAAACAAAAAAAAGGGCATAAAATGCTAAACATCTGGGACATGATGATCATCCCCTTTGGACCCACCAGCATCAGAGGCCCCTAGTCCACTGGGGCCAGCCCCTCCAGTTTCATCGCCACCTTCATCCTGAAAAGACCAAAAAAGAAATAACCAACACGAGAATAAGCAAATGTTAAAATTTTAAACATTATTCAATCAACTAACTTCATAAAGACGAAATTCTTACCATAGGAGATCCCCCCAAGCTGAATTCCAGTCACCACAGGATTTCCTCTTCGGAAACATTTGCCCAATTTGTCCCATCGAGACCCAAGTCAACATCTACCAGAGCCTTTCCCTTGTCAACATCTGACCAGGTGGGACGTTTCAAAGGGAACTCCCCCACTGAGACCTCCCTGGAAGTAGTTGTTATCCGCCGTTTAGGGGATTCGATCTCTACAATTGTGTTTTGGGCGAATGTGTCAAAGGCAGAGCGCAGACCAAGGCCTTCCACAAACATTTCCAACTATCGCTTCTCAATAGACACTTCTTTTAGCGACTTCTTATACTGGTGCTTGTGGTTCTTCTCATCTTGCCCCCATTTGTGTACTTTGGAGGCGAAAGCCTTCCAATCTTGACATTTGATATTCAACAATTCAATTTGGGCCTTGTGCTCCCCTACTCTCTGTATCAATCCTGCATGACGATTGAATAGGTTCCAATACCTCGTATACGTGACCTCGGAGGTCCGCCAAGAGTGATCATTTGTCTAATCTGGCTGCGGAAAATTTGTACCGGGCCTTCAGATCATCATGTTCCACCGTTAGTTCAGAAACCTCTTTTTCTTTCACCTGAATCTGGAGCCACAATTTCTCAATGGATCGCCTACACGTCCATATTTCTTTAGCATTGTGAACAAAGCCCTCTGCTACCTCTTCGTAAACAGGTCTGGGCACTTGTTTTATTTCTGGGGAAAGTGTGGGCAAACTCTCCATGTTGACAGTCTTGAACGGATCCCACCTCAGTTGGGCACCTATCTATAGGGAAAAGACAAATGTTAGAATAGAAAAAATCGGGAATCAAACTCTAACATAGTAAGGATCTTTGGATGTTCCCATACCTATCTCGGGATGGATCCCTTTGATCCACTCAACAACCTAATCGGCCACACCAACTACGAAAATCCCTTTTACTTGGCATTTCCATCCAAGTAAAAGGTCCATCAGGGCGCAACGTGCTGACCTTTGGTGGCACTTCAGGGGGAATCTCTGGCTCCTTCTCAGGGATGGTCTTGCTCTCCTATGAGTCAAATGAAAAATCCATGATGAGATAAAAATATATTAGGCTACACAACTAAGTAACGAGACATACCATTCCCTATAGTCTCCTCCGATGTGGGAGGGGCTTCAAGGTCCAAGTTTCCTGTGAGAAAATTACTGAATATCTCTTCAGTCTCTGCCTGGTCATCTAGTGGTTTAGTGTTTCCATTTCCTTCCCCTAGCACTTCAGTCCCTCCCGCTGGGTCAGTTAACTCTTCATCCTCAGGTATAGTCTGCAAATCATGTCTCTTAACTTCTCAACACAGAACATATGAAGTTAGTCGCATACAACCATTAATTGTTAAAACTATCTGCAAGATAAGTGAAGTAAAGAAAACAAGAGGTTTACCAGGTATTTTAAACTGAATCCTCTTTACTTTGGGCAGTTCAATTTCACTGGTCTCCTCAACTGTGCGGTCACGCTTCGCCAACTTCGATTTGGCTTTGCCTATTGTGTCCTTGACTACCCACTCCTCCTTTTTGGCAGTGTAGGATACTTCATCCAGTTCCAACCCTACACTGTTGCACGTATGGAGTGAGGCGCCAGATGATCCACCCGTAGTGATCGTAAGGGATTTATCAATCCCCTCGGGGACGTCTTGGGACTTAGCCGTGTCGAATAGGTGGTTTACCCAAGGGCGAGATAACTGATTTCTATCGTGTAAAACATATCTGTCCTCCCCATGAACCACTAAAAATTCGGCCAAACGACGAACATAACCAGAAAAAAAGGCAAAGGTGAAATGGGACTGAGCTTCTATGTTCAAACGTAGCCGCACTATCTCTTTAGTCATGCCCAATAATAAGAATTCAGCCCAATTATAGCACACGCCAGCCTCGAGAACAGTACTCACGACTCGCACTACTTCAACCCCAAGACTCTTAACCTACGATAGAGTCTTCGAAAACAGACGCGCCCGAAATAAGGGGTAAAGCTCGTTGACTTTGTCAACTTTTGTCCTCCCCTGCATTGGAAATCCTTTGGCGCCTTTCGTCACCCCTAACCAATCCTCTAAAGCGCAGATCGTGTTAATTTCTTTGTGCGTCCTATCTAAAACAATCTTTACACCATCTGTAGGCACGCCAAAAAAATCCACAAAAAATTGGGGTGATAATTCAAAAATTATTTTAACACCCTTAATACAAGCGCTATAGCGAGAAATAGATCTGTCAAATGAATCCATGATCCTAATCATCTCCGCTATAGACACGTTTGGGCTAGGGGCCGCAAAAAGCGCCATGAGGCTGGGATGTTCTAAACAGGCAATAATGGATGGCGGGGCTTTTACCTATAACCACTTCTGGGTGGCAATAGTTTCACCGAATTTCATGGAGAGAGTCGCTTCAGTCCACCCGGTTACAACAGAATCCCCGCCAGAGATAGTGCCAACTGTAGAAACAAATCCAAAACCCTCACATTAGTTTAACACTCGGCAATTGAACAAACACATCACGACATCTAGAAAACATTGCCACTTACTCTCCGTGTTGGATTTGGAGGTTTTGCCCAGATCAGAAGAAGATGGAAAAATTGGTCCATTAGGGGACCAGTTCTTCATGGCGCCGCTAGTGTGGGCCAAAATGACCCCACGAAAGCTAGGGCCCACCATGAACACCTCCAAAGCCGTGCGCGCCAATGCAAGCCCATCATCGTTTGTGTAGGCCCCTTCTTTCATAACTTTTGGCCTACGGAAAGGTGAAAACATGTGTTAAAAAAAGAGCAAATATTTGAATATAAAAAGAGAGGAACAATCAGAGCTAAAACGCAATTACCTTTCCACCCGGTATACTATGCCAGGAGGATTTTGGAATAAGGTGTGTGCGTGGCCAGCTAGAAATAATGTATCGTTGATATAGTTAGGCCCCCGCAGTAGCCGGTCCCACACACGCATCAATGGATGGGAAGATTTTGGATCACCGGGGGGAACACCCTCGGCGACAAGTGGCCCTTCATCAATATCGTCCAGAAATATTCTGATACCCTCTGCTGCGCTAGGTAACATGGCCTCGATGATGCTCCGCACCACATCCTCTCCTAGGTGGGACCAAATCACAACCCTGAAATGGTCTAGTATGAAGGCCAAAAATTTGCAGGCCCCGTCCCGAAACCAAACCCCATTGTTCTCAACGGTTAAGTTTGGGGTTGGTTCACCGTCCTTAATGGGACTAAACCATGTCAACACCCCAACTAGCTCAGCCACTAGAAGGGGAGGTTCAAGGTCCCTGCAAGCCATTAAAACAACCCAAAAGATTAATCATATCGAAAAACTTCATGTGAAAAATAGACATTTGCGGAAAATTTTTCTAACAGTTACGCTCGGCGTATACGCTGGGTGTAGAGAAAGAGTTACACTCGGCGTATATGCTGGGCATAGAGACAAACAATTACGCTCGATGTATACGCTGGGCGTACACGCTAAAAACTATCTACGCTGTACATAACATGACTTTACGATGAACAGGCTTACGCTACGAAATATCCAACTTACGCCCAACGTATACGCTGTAGAAACCCTCGGCGTATACACCGAGTGTAGACCATCTACGCCAGAAGCTAGTATAAGTGTCTACGCTCAATGTATATGGTCAGCATATACGCCAACAATCGTCTATGCTGAACACCGAAAAACGAAGCCGTGACAGTCTACGCTGAAAACAACACACGCGGCGTCTACGCCGGTACAATACCCTGAACCCTTTATGCTCGGCATATATGCCGAAACCCTGTATGCTAGCTGTCTACGCTACAAAAATAGACACAAAAAAATAAACAAAAATAGGGTCAAGAGCCTACTTGCTGGAAGATCTAGGCCATCCAGGAACGCTCGGGCAGGGTAGGGACTGCAGCATCGCCTCGCTCTCCTCCACGAACGACAGCTCTAGTCCTTTCTTTCCTCGGCCTTCCATCTCCTTGCCTCTGCCCATCTCGGCGTATACACTGTGGTTTATCTGGTCGGCATCTACGCTGTGATTTGTGCTTGGCATAAATGCTATGTTCTCTCTCGGCGTCTATGCTGGGGTTTCTCTCTCAATGTCTACGCTAGGGTTTCGCTCGGCGTCTACGCTGGGGTTTCGCTCGACGTCTACGCTGGGGTTCGCTCGCAGTTTACGGTCACGCTCTGAGTCAAATGACAAATGAAGCCCCTCTCCCCTTTTTATAGCGTGCCGACGCCAACGCTAATGCTGACGCTAACGCCGGCGTTGTTGCCCCTCATTTTCTTGCTTTTTGCCTCATTTTCGTGCTTTTTCAGATTTCCTCTAAGTTTTTCAAAAAATATATAATAATTACATACATAAACTATTTAAGACATAAAATTTCACCATTAAATTGCTGTTCGTTGCTCGGTAAGGCATTAAACTGTTGGTTGTTGCCTGGTAAGGCATTAAACTGCCGTTCGTTACTCGGTAAGGCGTTAAACTGTCGTTCGTTGCCCGGTAAGGCATTAAACTGCCGTTCGTTGCCCAGTAAGGTATTAAACTGCCATTTGTTGCCCAGTAAGGCATTAAATTTCCGTTCATTGCCTGGTAAGATGTTAAACTGTCGTTCGTTGCCCGGTAAGGCATTAAACTGCCGTTCGTTGCCCGGTAAGGCATTAAACTGCCGTTCGTTGCACGGTAAGGCGTTAAATTGCTGTTCATTGCCCGGTAAGGCATTAAACTGCCGTTCGTTGCCCGGTAAGGCATTAAACTGTTGTTCGTTGCCCGGTAAGGCATTAAACTACCATTTCTTGCCCAGTAAGGCATTAAACTGCCGTTCGTTGCCCGGTAAGGCATTAAACTGCTGTTTTATTGTCACATTAATCCACTATAATATATACACACTAAAGATTTCCAAAAGACATGAAACTACCTCCGCTATCTTACCAGGCTCTCTATTTGTTGACAGGAACTAGCCTAATGGATTGCAAGTGCTTAACTAAGCCATTAGTTATTAATGGACCATACAACACGGTTGAAAGGAATATCGACATGAGTCTCGTCCATGCGAACTCATCAACAAATGACGCAATAATAGCTTCAACACAATAAACGGTTGACAACTATGAGGGTATGACAAAATCCCTCAACATAGAAGCCAAAAACATTACTAAAGACCCTCTAACCGAAACTCCCATCACCATGCCTGATGGGGAAATTAAAATTCTAAAATTAAGCACATTACTAGAGCCACACCTAGCTACGGACATCGAAAACATGCTTAGGGAAAATATGAAAGCGTTTGCTTGGTCCTATATAGACATGCCCGGACTAGACTCTTGTCTCATCTAGCACAACATTATCCTTGATCCAAGACTAAGGCCAGTGAAACAGAAAGCACAAAAGGTCAAGCCCGAGGTGGCATTAGCAGTTCGTGGTGAGATTACCAAGCTCTACCAAGCTAGTTTCATTAGAGCTATTGATTACGCCAAGTGGGTGTCAAACTTGGTTATAGTCCCAAAGAAGAACGGAAGTATCCACCTATGCTTTGACTTCCGGGACCTCAACATAGCAAGCATAAAAGATGACTTCCCTTTACCTAGCATTGATCAGCTAATTGACTCAACCGCTGGGGATGCCCTGTTATCTTTTATGGATGGGTTCTCGGGATATAACCAGATACGTATTAATCCAAAACACCAGCTCCGAACGACTTTTATGACACCTTGGGGGACCTTTTGTTACACGATGATGCCTTTCGGTCTCAAGAATGCTAGTGCCACATATCAAAGGGCGATGACATACATCTTCAGCGATTACATCTTACATTCGCTCAACGATTACGTGGATGACATAGTGGTTAAATCAAAAACATCAGAACAACATGTATAGGATCTTGACTTAGTGTTAAAACATTGTCTAAAATACAAACTAAGGCTTAACCCAAAGAAATGCATCTTCGGCGTCAAAACAGGTAAAATTCTTGGCTTTGTAACCTCAGAAGTAGGGATATGAGTAGACCCCGATAAGGTTAAGGCCACTACAAACCTGAAACCACCTAACAACCTAACCGAACTTCGAGGGCGACAAGGTCGATTATAGTTCATCAGGAGGTTCATAGAAAAATTGACAGAAAAACTAGCACCTATGAACCACCTACTACGCAAAAATGTCCATTTTGAATGGACCCCACAGTGCCAAGAAGCATTTGACAACATTAAAATGGCACTCGCTCGACTACCCACGGTGTACCCGCCCAAAAACGGTAAGCTGTTTTACATCTATTTGGCCACATCAGAATCATCAATCGTGTCTATGCTTTACCAGAAACAAGATGACATAACTGAGTTCCTTGTATACTACCTGAGCCATGCATTAGTTGCCCATGAAAAAAGATACAACGACGTAGAGAAGTCATGTCTAGCTCTAGTTTTTTGTTTAAAGAAATGGCGACATTATCTTTTCCAAAGTCAACCTAATATAATTTGCAAAGATAATGTACTCAGAGCTATAACTAGAAATATCTACGAATCAAGCAGGATAGCCCATTGGAAGGCCATTATAGCTGAGTTTGACCTACGCTACATAGCATAATCGTCAGTCAAAGGCCAAGCCATAGCAAATCAAATGACTACATCGCCAACACAAGATCTAGGTACAATAGAACCCAAATTCCCAGACGAAAATGTAAATGCAATAGATACGGTGCCAGATAATTATGATGCCATTCTAAACTTCGATGGAGCATCCACCTCTTGAGGAGGAAGTGCTGTCGCTGTGATCACATACCCCTCTGGGGAAATTAAACCTTTTTCTTATCGCTTCAGCTTTCATTGTACTAATAACATAGCAGAATATGAAGGCCTCCTTAGAGGTCTCGCGGCCGCACTAGCTTCAGACATTACACAGCTTGTAGTCAGAGGGGACTCACAACTAATCATAAACCAAGTCACAAACGTCTATACATGTAAAGCACAACACTTGCAACCATACTGTGATTTGGCCAAACACCTACTTAAACGATTTGAAAACGTTGATGTCCAACATGTCTCCAGGAATGACAATACCATTGCAGATGCATTAGCAACCTTGGCATTAAACATATCCCCTAACATGTTTCACGCATTACCAAGCTCCGTAAACAGTTGTGCTGAGCCCGTAACTAATACACTCGACATGCTGCCAATCGCGTCTGTCAGTACAACACACGCTAATGAATGGTACGATGACGTAAAGGAATACCTTCTGCACGGTGAAGTACCACAACATTTAACAAGCACACAAAAGGATGTAGTACGCAAACGTTCTAGATAATACACACTAATAGGAGAAATATTGTGTCGCCGATCCTATGAGGGCATACTTCTAACATGCATCAATAGTACCGACGCCCAAACAATTGTTGAACAAGTACACGACGGAATATGCAGGGGACACATTGTGCCAAAGGCAATGGCAACAAAAATAAGACGCTTAGGCTACTATTGGCCACACATGGAGCACGACTGTCTATCCATGGTCAAAACATGTAGTACTTGTCAGAAGCATAGTAATCTAATCCATATCCCACCGAATGAGTTGCACACAACACAAATCACATGGCCCTTCCAGAAGTGGGGATTGGACCTTATTGGCCTGATAACACCTACATCTTCTGCCGGGAATGGTTTTATCATAACCACAACCGAATATTTCACGAAATGGGTAGAAGCTACGCCCCTCCAAAAAACTACCTCTAAACAAGTGTGTCACTTCATCCTTGAAAACATTGTAACCCGTTTTGGTATTCCCATGGCAATCATCACTGACAACAAGCCACAATTTAGCAGTGCCGAGACCAAAACATTTTGTGATAGTCTAGGGATCAAACATTCGTTTTTGTCCCCTTACTATCGTTAGAGCAATGGATAGGCAGAAGCAACAAACAAGACAATCATTACAATACTTAAAAAGATGCTTGCCCAAAGTAAACGAAGATGGCACGAACAACTGGTATATGCATTATGGGCATACCGTACTACACACCGGACCTCGACAGGTAAAACTCCGTACAGTCTCGTTTACGGTTCAAAAGTTGTTTTGCCTTTGGAATTACAGGTACCATCTCTAAGGATGACACTCTCCGGACTCCTCGACGATGGGGAAAACAATGATCTACACATCATTGACCTAGATTCGATGGAGGAGGAGCGCGTGCATGCACTTGATCAGATCGAATGGTACCAAAAACAACAGCGGCAACGACATCGACATGACGTTCATAAGCGTCCCATCAAAGAAGGAGACCTCGTTCTTAAGGCTATTTGAGAACACCCAGATAAATTCTTAGTCAACTGGGAAGGGCCTTACCCGGTCATCAAAGCATTCAACAACGGAGCATTTAAGCTAGCTGACATGGATGGAAAAGAATTCGCAAATCCAACCAATCACTTGTCCCTGAAACCATTCTATACATAAATTTGAGCTCAGGTACATATTAGTCCTGGAATCACGACTATAAACTGATACCACAGACTAGTCCTGGAATCACGACTATAAACTAATACCACAGAACAGTCCTGGGTTATGACTTAAAACTAATACCATCAAAGTCCGCTAAGACTATAAACTAGCTTGCCTCTGCATGGTCCGCTAAGACTTGAAACTGGCAACGTAACGTCTGCCACAACGCTAAATAGGCAATGTCCAACGGGTTACGACACAAAACTAACCCATGATAGTCTGCTAAGACTGTAAACTAACATGTTCATCTCTGACTGTTTACTCCACAGCCACTCATTCATCAGAATCATTGCATCCCTCATTGGCACACAATCTCATCAACATCGTCGACATTCGCATTCAGTGCTCAAAATCATCCCCAATATTTTTATTCACCTGCAATTGTTTAAACCTAAGCTCATTTATTCACTCATGGTTTTCTTGTCTCCTTGGAGTTATGTTTGCAGGATGATGCTCAGAAGTTCTCGTATGAGACTGCATTTCATCACAAGTAACAAGATGAGGCAATGTCCATGAATCCACCTTGCAGGACTAAATCAACCTATTAACCCACACATTCCCATTCCTCGAAAATTTACTATCTATTCACCAGATCATTCCACACTGCAAAACGTTATAGCAGTCGCAACACACAGAACGCAATATTCGCGCAAGAGTACAAGGACAAATTTACAGTAAAAAAAAAAACCAGGACCCTTGGCACTTCTCATATAAGCCCCAGGTGGGAAGACATCAGTCTTGAAAATAGGTACTCGTGTCAAAAATAATCAAGAAACATCCTGTTGCATAGATTTGGCTCTTTGCTAACAGTTTCCCCATAAAAAGGTGTTGTTCCTCCAAAGAATGCAAAACATCACCCCGTGGCTTTGGTATTGACAACAGGTTCTCTTGAAAAATCACCAAGAGCATTGTTCCGTCAAAGGACGCACATCGCATGCCTAAGTTTCGAGTATGCTAAACAATGGCTATCGACGAGGACTAGCATGCCGCACACCTGAGCATCCCATTTCCCCAGCATGATCCCTTGGGTAGTCACCAATCCGCAGGATCCCTTCTCCCCTACCAGGTACCAATCTCACCTTTTCAATCCCATACACTACTGAACACGGTGCGATGACGTCTAGTCAAGTGGCAAAGGACAAAGCTTTTATCAAGTTGCTTGTGGTGTTTTGCGCTTCTTTGTTGATGCTTCTCGGGTCGATTCCTCCAAGCGTCAACAAAGAGGGGCCAATGAAACACCACAAAAATTTTGAGCTTGGTGCTCGTCCAACAAGACACAGATCCCCGTGACCCACAGGTGACATCGGCTACATTTGAAGTCACACATGGCAATTTTGAGGATCGAAACACTTGGTTTTACTAAGTGTTGTGCCAACGTATACGCCTAGCGTGTACGCCTAGTTTTACTGTGTTGTGCCAGCGTATACGCCCAGCATGTACGCCCAGTTTTAACTAAGTGTTGTGCAGGCGTCTACACCCAGCGTCTACACCCCAGCGTATACGCCCGACATTTTCAACGTATACGCCCTAGCGTATACGCCCGACGCCCAGCATACATGCCTCACATGTATGCTCAGCAGCTGCAACAGGAGCAAGAATCAAAGCGTCATCCATCAGCGTATACTCCCCAGCATATACGCCAACATTCATCAACGTTTATGCCCCGGCGTATACAGCAACATCCGACAGCGTATACGCCCCAGCATATATGCCCAGCATCCATCCAAGTTCATGCCCAACAAGTCCAGCATTCACGCCCAGCGTATACACCGGCCTGCTGTAGCATATACGCCCAGCGTATACCATGTTTTTAAATTGTAAGCACCTGGTCGACACGCCACATATCTCCCGGTCTGATTTTCCCGATAACCATACCGCTATAAAAAGCCCAGTTTTCCGCAAATTCAGGGTTGGCAAAAATTTACCAGAGACCAGACCCAAGAGCTATTACGCTGCAAACCAGAGCCCAAAAACCTTACGTTGGAAGTCCTGTACACCGAGCACAAGCTTTACGCTCCACCTACCGTGTGAACTAGGCGCATCCCTACACCCACCGGGGCTTTACGTCCGCCTTGTGCTCAGTCACAACTGTGTGAGACCGGTGCACTACATTTCCATTTCATAATACAGTTTATAGTTTACAGTTTACACTGTGTTCACACTATTTCTGCTTGTGATAGTTTACATTCACCCTCTGTTTACACTGTCTACGTCCTATTTACATTGCGCTATAGATGCCTTATTTACGCTTTACGCTGTCTGTGCCCTATTTACACTGTTTACGCTATACACGCCTTGTTTACGCCTTACGCTGTCTATGCCCTGCTTACACTATTTACGCTGTATACACCTTGCTTACGTTGTTACACCATTTACATTTTGTTTATGCTTTACACTACACACGCTGTTTAAGCTGTTACGCCGCTTACATTTTGTTTATGCCTTGTTTACACTGTTCGCTCCATTTTACACCCGTTACATAGTTTATGTATAACCCAGCGTATAACACTTCGGTGAAGCTCGGGGAAATCCTTGTCTGATCCGTGTGCGGACCACCCAAGGTACCCTACCTTCGTGCATTCCAGCTCACCCTCAGGCAAAGGTAGGGTCATCTGTGCTCCTCCTGTGATCCCGCGGTCTCTGTTTTTTCCTTCCAGCCGGGGACCGATGATTTCGGGCGATACACCATCCATCATCGTCATCATACTTTGGCTTAGCAAATTCATCTGACATGTTCTTTGCACCGTCCTTTGAGTGAGATAAATTTGGCTATTAAAGGAAACTTTAGGAATTGCAGCATCAACATTGGCACCCTTGCCACTTACTGCAATCCCTCTCCTATTTGCTTTGGATAGTGCTTCTCTCAATAGCCTTCCTCCTTAGCGATCTGGATGTTTGTTTCTGGCCCTCTATTCTATGCTATTTTTTGTAGGTTACTTATTATGATGGCATTGCTTAAGAATACTGTCACTGAAAGGTGAGGTGTTATGGTGTTCTGAGGTGGCTACTCAGACTAGTTTGGTCACTTGGAAGTGCAAACCCTACCTCTCCCTTCATCGGATGCCTTACCTTCTTTTCTCCCCTTTCCTTATCCTTTCCTTATTCTTACAATTATCCTACCTTCCTCTCTAATTATACAGAAATTGAGCATTAACTCACTCCATTTTTTATTGTCATGCCCATAAACTAGTGTAACACAGCTGGCCTTGTGGCATGCAATTTGCATTTTGGAAAAAAAAAGGGGGGGGTTTGACAAAATGGATGTAAAACAACTCATCCAGGCCATGTAGGCATAACACAAATTGCACTTCCAAGCCCCTTATATGTAGTATGATGGTGTAACCTTTTAAAAACATGTTAGTGAAAGGACGTAATGACTTGTTCAAAGAAGCTTTATTTTCATGTATTTGAGTCTTCCTCGATCCTACCATCTCTAACTCCTGTAAGATCCTTTCCATAACCTATAGCCCTTCATCATCACACTTCTAAGTTTGATAAAATGACGTTTGAGTAGTCTTCAATAGACACTATTGATGCTTTTGCCTTTCCGGTGTTTTATATTCTTTGTCTATGTTTTCGGGCAAGTCCTCTAAACTTCAACAAAGAGGGGCCATTGAAACACTGTGAAAATTTCAAGGCCTCGACGGTTTAGATAAAGGCTAATGATTTAGATGAAGGGTCACAACAAGGCATGGTGCAGCAAGTTCCTTTTCAGCCAAAGGTCTATCCTGCCACGTTGCGCAGCACAAGCACAAGTAAATTCCAAAGGACGGAGCAAAGCGACGGATGCATGGCGGCCAAGCTTCGAACTTCAAAAGTTATCTGTTTCAAAAATCTTAAACTTTGGCAAATTACGCTATATTATGCTACATAGCATAACATCACATTGTGTAGTTTAATATCAAAGATAGCCCACTGCAGCATCAAGGATAACAAACATGCAAAACTTCAACAACTCGGTAAAAATCTCAAGTCCTAAGCAATAGTCTGCAGTATGACGCACATTTTAGCAAGTTCTCTATCCTAGTTAAGGGGCCCATTACGCTGCTTTATGTAGTGCAATGTAGTAAAAACCTTGAAAAGGATAGAAATAGAGGAAGCATGGCAACAACACTTTAACTTTTGCAGTTTCATTATTTTACACTGAATTACGCTACGGTGCATAATTTAGTGTAATGCAGCGTAATTCAAGTAACGATGAGCACATCAATAGTTCATACACAACAATACGCTCTCTAGTGTATTATAGTGTAATCAAAGGACAACTTTTTGTCAAAGCTTACACAAGGGTAGTTTACAATGCGTTACACAGCATAGCGTCGTAAGCTTTAATAACAACACATTAAGTCAACGACATTCTATGAGTTCAGTACATGCGTCATTTAAACCATGTTTTTCTCCTAACCCTGACCTTATAAATTCTTCAGTTGACGAAAATCAAAGGGGTTGGCAAAAATTTTCTTTCAAGGTTGAAAAGAGATCAAAAGAGAATCACCGATCATGAGAATGTCGGAGGTGATTGACAAGAATTCTTGATCAAAAACAACTAGTTGCTGGATATTCTCCCATGGGTTTGACTTCCTTGTGCCCAGATTGGCTAGATCAAGGTAGCTTAATCCTCGCTTATTTCATCATTGCATCACTTTCTTGTTACTGGAATATGCTTCATCCAAACCGAAGCTCTCCTGAGGTCATTGTATTAAACACATTATTTTTCATAAATTAAATCCCAAATCTTGTGATTGTATCATCTACCAAATATGATCTCCTACATCCTAGTTAGATGGATTTGGTAATCTTATCTAAACTATTTGCATTATCTTCAATTTCTTCTGGGATTAAAAATATTGCATCACTTTATAAAGAATCTTCATTTCACCATCAAAATACTACAAAACCTTTTACTGATTAAATAAGTCCCTATCTGATTGACAAGACCATTCAGGGCACCTCAGATTCATTTTTCTCTCTAGCATGGTCCTCGCATAGATCTGAGGTTAGAACTGTGTACACAAACTTTCATTTGGTATTTCTAGCGACTGACATTTTCCATCGTTACAAGAATATCATCATATGATTTACGACACAGGGTGTCTCCTATTAATGTCTATTGGCGGGAACATTTTCATATGGAATCTTTTTGAGCATTTCTCAAGTGTTTTGGAGGTTCACCTCTTAGAAGATACTCTTTTATATCATCATACCATTCTATTGCATGTGTTGTACTAATAGATGCTATAGGTATTTCATCTAGACTGTTAATTATAGGTTCGACACAAATTATTATAGAGCTAGGCAATGCATGGAACATTACGGGTGTCATGTTTAAGGCTAGTGTGGCAAGTGCATCAGCAATCGTGTTTTTGCTTCTGGGGACATGTTGTATATCTACTTCTACTAGTTGCCTTACCAGATGTTTGGTGAAATCACAATATCATTGCAAATATAGCTTTCCATGTGTAAACCTTAGTGACTTGATTAATAACTAATTGTGAATCCCCTCAAACTACAAGGCATGAGATTCTTGAAGTTAATGCTACTTGAAGGTCTCTAAGAAGACCTTCATATTCTGCCATGTTATTGATGCAAGGAAAGGTTAAGTGGTAGGTGAAAGGTTGGATTTCTCTAGAGGTGTATGTTAAAATGGTTGTAGCACTTCCTCCTTGAGAGGTTGAAGCTCCATCGAAGTAAAGGATTTCCTCATAGTTATCAGGTACAATGTCTACACTATTAACATTCTCATATGGGAATTCGAAGTTTATTTTCGTTTGATCATGCATCGACGAAACGGTTATTTGCATGACTATTGCTTGACCTTTTATGGAATATTGAGTGACATAGTGCAAGTCAAATTCTGTGATCATCGCTTTCTACCTAGCTAACTTATTCAGTTCATAGATGTTATTAGCGATGGCATGGAGAACATTATCCTTCAAAATGATGTAAACCTGATTACGAAAGAGATAATGCTACCATTTCATCAAGGAGAATATGAGCACAAGGCATGATTTTTCTACATCATTGTATCATTGTTCATAGGAAATCAATGCATAGCTCAAGTAATATATAGGGATCAGCTCCATCTTGACATTTCTAACAAAGCATGGATGTAATGAAGGAACTAGAAGATGTAAAATAGATGTAGAAAGGTTTATCACTTTGTGGAGGATAAATAGTTGGCAGTTGATCCAACTCTTGTTTTATGTTCTTGAACGGTTCTTAGCATTGTTGAGTCCATTGGAAATGTACATTCTTTCATAGTAGATGTTGCATGGGCCTCAACTTATCTATCAGCCTTTCAATAAAGTGTCTAATGAATTGCAATCTACCTTGGAGGCCCCATAGTTTGGTGAGGTTTCATGGTGGTTTCATATTGGTTTTTTCTTTGACCTTATCAGGGTCTACCTATATCTTTATTTTAAAGACTAGGAAACCAAGAATTTTTTCCATTTTAACATCAAAGACATACCTCTTTAGGTTAATCCTAAGGTCATATTTGAGACAACGTTTAAGCACTAATTTTATATATTTTGCATGTTGTTCAGTTGTTTTAGATTTGACCACTATATCGTCAACATAATCATTAGGAAAATTGAGCATGTAATCACTAAATATCTATGTCATTGCTCATTGATATGTGGCACCTACATTTTTAAGGCAAAATGGAATCATCATATAATAGAATGAGCCCTAAGGTGTCATGAAAGTTGTCCTAAGTTGATTTTCTAGATTGATTCTTATTTGATTATAGCCTAAAAATCTATCCATGAAGGACAATAGCACATGTCTAGTATTCATGTCAATAAGTTGATCAATGCTAGGTAATGGGAAATCATCCTTTATAGTGGCTACATTGAGATCACAAAAATCGATGCATATGCATATACTACCATTCTTCATAGGAACTACAACAATGCTTGATACCCAATCAGAATAGTCAACGACTTGGATGAAACCGGCTTGGTAGAGTTTTGTGATTTTAGCGTGGACTACTAACGCCACTTTGGGTCTAACTTTTTGTGCTTTTTGCTTTACTGGTTTAATTTTTTCATCAAAAATAATGTTCTGTTGGATGATCCAAGGGTCTAGTCTTGGCATGTCTGTATACAACCATGTGAACATTTTTATGTTATCTTTTAATAGCTAGGTGATGTTGCCTATGAGTTGTGAGTCTAGTAAGGCACTGAATTTCAATGTTCTAGTTTCATCATTGATTGTGGTAATGGCAATTTTAACTAGAGGGTCTTTGGTGATATTGTTAGCTTCTAGATCTAGAGTTTCAGCCATATTTTTAGGCTAGTTTAATGTTTCTTCAGTGGAGGCTATCAAATTGGTATAGGTTGATGGATTTAGATCTAAGGATTCTAGGTTGATCACTCTTTCTACATCTCCATATGATCCACTAAGAGGCAATGTTAAGAGGATGTTGTTGGTGGCCATGGTGCTTACTCCTACCAATTAAAATGGGAGTGAAGTAAGAGACTCCCTCGGCAGGAGAGTTACAAAGTGTAAATGAACATAGGATAATTAAACTGCATATTGAAAAAATTTGGAGATGCAGTCAAATTCATGGCAGTTTAAGACCATACAGGGCCATATGGTAGTTTAAGGCCATACTGGGCCATATGTTGATTTGTCATTTGAACTGAGTGTAAAACATTTTATGACTTTTAAACTCTATATTTAAATTTTAAATTTTTGAGTGGAAAATAAGGTTGTGGAGATTTTCAATTTTTATGAAATTTCCAAGTGTTTATATACATTTATTTATTCCCATTTATTTTTTCCACTTTCCTCCTTCATTCATGAGAAATTTTGGTTCCAATTTTTGGGGATTGGAATGACAAGGAAATTTGGGCAAGCATAAGGCAAAGATGGCTTGAACAAACACATGTAGTTAAAATGAGAAGAGGAATTAAAATAAAAAGGTTAAAAACTAAATAAATAAAATTAAATTTCTAGGGAGGGATAGAAAAGAGAATTTTCAAAAAGAAAGCCTCATTTTTGTCATCGTGAGTTGCTAGCAATTGGAAGAATAGCATGACCTTCCTAGAGTGTAGCGTGAGCCAAGGCATTAGTGTTAGCATCAATGTGACCATGAAAGCCAAGGGCAATGGGAAGGCAACTGGGAACAAGGGAAGGAAACAAGCAGCCTTAGCGTTCATGGAGAAGAGTGAAGAGCTCCTCCAACATCTCCCCCAAGTCAGGATTCCGCTGTGGAAGAGGGCCTTGCATAGGTGAATTCTTTGCCACGAATTTTTCTTTGGCATTTCTACAAGTAGAATTACCTAGGGTGAGAATTTGTTCTTTGGATTTTTGTGCTTGTGATTTGGGGCATGAGTGCATAGGCTTTTAGTTTCCTTGGCATCAAAATTTCTGGTTCTCTAGGCATTATAGTTGTAGCATTTTGGGCTTTCTTGGCATGACTAGTTGTAGGGAAAGTTAACATAAACTTAGGGTTTCTTTTCTTCTACTTGTTTTCTATTTACATCTGTGGATCTAGCCTAACTATGAGACTCATTTTTTGAAAATGAATCTAGCAATGTAGGATAACCTTGGGCTCGAGAACGTTTTCTCCCTTCTACTTTGGGGCTTGGAATCTTCTGATCATGTCTACTTGGTCAACCCCAATTCAAATGTTTGAATAATGACTATCATGAAAAAATAAAATGATTTTTTTTCGTAGGTATGTACTTGCTTATTTGTGCATGCCACCTTCATTAAGAACTGAACGATGAAATCAATCATAACAGATCTGAATGATGGATAACTATCGTGCCCCTATTGTTTTTCTCTTGGTAGTGTGACTGCAAAATTTTGATTCTCGAGAGCAGCGTGACTTGGGATTCTTTTAGGACAACATTACTTTCAAATTTTTCTTAGTTTCAAGGTAGGAATGGACAACATGACTCTAAATTTTTGAGGCAAAATTTTTTGGTTTTAGACAGTAGCATGACTACAAAAAAAATCTGAATTCTTGGGTAACTTCAGCATGACTGTTTTAGATTTTGAATGTCATCATGATCGAAATTTTAAATTTCAACATTGGGTAGCGTAAATGATTAGTGTGAATTCAAATTCTTGGGTATGGTTTTTCAATTTTTATAGAGTAATGTGGGTTATAAAATTTTGGCCCTGGATAGGGTAGTGTGACTCGCATTTTTCAGCTGCTAGGGCAGCGTGACTATGATTTTTGAATTTTTAGTTTTTAGTCTCTAGGCTTTTCAAGGAGGACATAACCAGTGTGAAGGTGTTCAATGATTTCTAAATTTTATATTGTTTACATTTTTTATTATTTTTTTGGGATTAATGATTTAAACATGGATTTGTTCTCAAACTAATTTCAATGTACCCCAGTAAGTATAAGATTACACTAAATACATGTTAGTGTCCTCATCTCATGGGGTGAGATATTTGTTTATGTGATTTTTTGTTTTATGTGATGTTGATCTATTGTTAGTTCTTAGATTTTCACTTACCCAATGGTTCAGTTATGTGCAAGGAACCTAAATCTTCTCTCCTCATTATTGAGCTTGTTGGGATACTTGCTTGGTTTGGCCCCCTTGGCCTAGACACACTTTCATATGACATACAAATTGGGCCCCATGTAATATGGTTTCATCCTGGGGCTAGTTTGTTCATTTCGTTTATACTAAAAAATTTTAGTGTTGTCATATGGTCTCATCTAAGTGAACAGATGGCTCACGATATTATTGAGACCATTTTACCTGAGGCTACACAAGACATACTAGCCTTCATCACTGATATCGATGGAAGACTTTTTAGAGTGGAGGGAGGCCCTGCCAAGGGTCCTAGATCCACTCATCCTTTAACTTGTGTGTGGGAGTTGCCTACCTATAATCATTACAATAGTAGAAACACACTTTTCCTAGCCCTCCATGTGCATACTTTATTTCAAAAGCTACTTGTGACAGTATACAAAGTGGACAGCTATGCTCTTTTGCATCTTACTTTAATTTGTGATTTTTTTTTTAATTCTATGTTTTCATCTAAATGAAAATGTTGTTTTCCTATGTAGGCCCCATTTTGATGAACATGGAATGCATAATGATGATGGTGGATTTTCTTTAATACACATAGGACTAGAGACATTTATGGCAAGCCCCATTCTCCATGTCGTCATGTTAGACTAGACAAAGATGGCCCTTGCTGACTCCCATAGGAAATTTTCAAGAGCCTTTGAGATTTTCCATGCTCATGGTTTGTTACATAAGGATTGGTCTTCTAATGGGCCAACCTTTCTTTAAAGAATTGATCCTGTGCCCATCACCCCTCCTTCACTTATCACAGATGGTAAGTGACCACACGCTAGACTCCATTTTCCTTTATTGTTCCATCATTGTGTGTCACATCCATTTTCTAAATTTTTTGATCTATGTTTTTCTTTTATAGTAGTCATCCCCCTTGAAGAAGTTACTATTACTACAGGGTTTACTAAGGCTATGATTTTTACAAAGTATGGGAAGGTATATCAATCACAAAAGTGTATTGGTCACCTCACCTAGGCTGGTTTGATGGACATGTTTACAACCCTGACTCCTAGAATTTTGACTAATGAGATGGTTATGATTGTTGACTCTTTCAGTGGTGATGCTTCGCATTTTACCACACAAGTTCTAGAAGTGAAGGTATCATTCCACCTACGCACTAAGTTTCTTTCTGATCTTTTTGGTGTTCCCATGGATGGTGCCATGGTAGTCATGGAAAAAGCAACTAAGGATGGGTAGGTCATAAGGGACCTTAAGTAGTGGTTAGGTTTGTCTAAGGGCCCCAAGGGATTTTCCATGTGAGAGGATACCTTATTGATAAAGTTGAACTTCTTATATCCTCTCTTTTAGGCATGGGTGTTTCCCAAATCTCTTTCTCAAGGGTGAAACCTTGGATCGAGTCTACGTCTGATGCATGTAGTTTTGGAGATAGGCATACAATACAATTGGGAAAAATTTCTAGGATTTGGCCTTCGTGGGGAAATTACAAGGTTACATTCAAGCATCCATGCAAGATCCCACTTCACCTTTGCTTTCTTTGTGGGATACTTCCACAGGTTCACTAAATTCTTAGTAGTTCATGAGGATAAATGTACTATCCAAAATTGTCAGCATAAGGATGGAAGGAAATGAATGTTGAAAGATCTTCGGAGAGATACAAACGAACCTTCCTTTGCATGAGGGCATGCTAGAAAAATGAAGGTAAATTTCCTTTGATGGTCCACACAAAAATCAACCAAGGACTTCCCTGAGCATACGTTATTGCCTGCAATAGGGTTATCGTCACAAGAGTAAAACAAAGAAAATAATAGAGTGTAATGAAAATAATAGATCGTAATAAATGTAATTGAGCGTAATGAATGTAGCAGGACCAAAACATGAACAGAATGTATGTAGGAAGATGCAATGGAATGAAAAATGTAAAAAAATAAATCAGAATAAGACAACGGATGGAAGATAATGAACAATGTTTTATTAATCAATGAAATGTGCATCGGTCAAAATGTAGTTGCATTGCATGTTGAATGTCAAGCCCCAATGCGTGATGTTTAGAGGCGCTAGAATCATGTGTTTCTAGGCTCAGGATTTCTTGTTTTTCTTACTCCAAAATTTTTCAAAATTGAACCCTATTTATGTGTTTGAACCAGGTATTTATCTACTTGTCTTGGTTGTAGGAATGAATCAGATTAGTGGCTACAAGATGCAAGAAAAATGGATCGCATGACAAGTGTACATGGGCAAACTACATTCTAGATTGGGTGCACTATTTCTTTTTCTACCAATGCAAGCTAGCTTATGCCCATTGAAGTAGTGTAAGAGCTTTACCAGCTCACACATGGTAAAGCTTACAATAAAAATTACAATGAATTTGTAATCAAAATTTGATTCCAGCTCGCATGGATCGACTACTGGATCTTTCCTTGGCATGTTTTCAGCATGCGTCTGATATGTTCTGGGCCATTTTTGGCAACTCGCGCTGGGATCACATTGTTAGCGTGAGCTAAGCATGACTTGGGCATGACCTGGGTGTTAGCATGAGCTGGGTGTAACCTAGGCATGAGCGGTAGCTAGGCGTGACCTGGGCATGACTTGGGCATGAGTAGTGAAAAAAGTTTATTTTTGAGCCTAAAATCAAGATTTTGAGGGCTGGGGATCTTGGGCAACCATTAGTGGAGGTCATGGGAGGTTCTTGTGCTCAATTTTGGCTTGTTTTGACTTAGTTTCGAGGCTGCAAGAATTGGTGACGTTGAGCCTTACGCTGTGCAACATAAGAAAATGTAACCAAAGTGTATTTAGAGAAGACCAAGTGTTTTGAGAGTGAAACCTTTGATTTTGGATGCTGAAAACTAGCGCAATTTCCTGTGGATCCCAATGGGACCTTGCTTGTTGAATCATGAACCATCAAGAGCTATTTCGGAGGTGTCCAAGTTTGGTCATGCTGTACTCGTGCTTAGGTAGCTACATGACTTAACTTTGATCATCTAAAAGTGCTAGGCCAAAATTTTGTTGTGTTTCATTGGCCCCTCTTTGTTAGTGTCTAGAGGAATCTATCCAAGAGGTGTCAACAAAGAAGTAAAAAACACCACAAGAAACCGAGTATCAAGCATTGTCCATTAGCACTTGGCTAGATGTCATCGCACTATGTTCAGAAGTACACGGGATTGGGAAATGAGGTTTTGAGATGCATAAGGAGAAGGTGTATTACTGTGAAATTGGGGATTAATGAAGGGATGATTTTTTTTTAACTCTGGGAAGAGGAATGCTCTTGTGTGAATACTTCATGTTGGTCCTTGTCAATAGCCAGTATCTAGCAGACTTGGGACCAAGGCATGGGATGTGCATCCTTTGGAGGAACAAGACTTTGGTATCCTATCTAAGAAACTCGTTGTCACCACCAAAGCCACACGGTGGGATGCAACATGATTTTTTGAGACACGAATGTTTTCTTCCAAGACAAGTAGCTTCTCTTCTGGGGGCTTATATGGGAAGTGTCAATGGGTCTTGTGATGGATTTTTCTCTGAGTCTTTCTTTGTTTTCTTTCATTTTTTTTCTTGGAAAGAGCTTGCTGTCAGTTTTGTACTTGTGTTTATGTCATGTACTATGCATCGTTTTGTGTTGCCACTGGTTGTAGAGTTATAGTGAGAAACAATGCATTCAAAATTTTGGGGATAAATGGGATGTATCAAAGGGGGTGTAACTAAACAAAGTATAGAGAACATGCTAGGGAATGAGGGACATTTGGGGAATTGGGAATGTACTTGTGAATGGTTTGATTAACCTAGTTACATGCATCAAGAACAATGTGGTACCTTGTCATCGTGATGAATTGCATTCCTGTACAAACACCTCTGGGTGTCATCCTACAAACACAACTCCAATAAGTTAAGAAAACCACAATTTAATGAGTTAGCTTAACACTTTAACATGAATGCAACTGATGGGATGGAACACCATGTGCAACCGTAGGCAAACAAGATTGAGCAGCAGCAATTCTTTTGGAGTCCATGTGATGAAATCATTGAGTAGGTTAATGATGATATGCTATTTGACTTCAGCTATAGATTGGTAGGCCAGTGAAGAAGTTGCTAATTTATAGCCTTGGTGGACATTCGTGGATTATTTTTATGTCATAATCCGTTGGACGTTGCTAGTTTAGGATCGTAGCAAATGGTGCCATAGTAGTTTATAGTCGTGGTGGACTAGGAAGAGGCTAGCTATTTTATAGTCTTAGTGGAATCTTGTAAATGAATGTGATAGTTTGGTGTCATGTCGAATCGAGCTCTTTGGTGTCTGTTTACCATCATGACACCAGGACGTTTTGTGGTGCTAGTTTTAAGTCATAGCCTGGGACTGTTCTGTGGTATCATTTTTAGGTCATGATGCCAAGACCGTGATGTACCTTGGAATCATTAGACGTAGAATGGTTTTAGGTACATGTGATTCGTAGGATTGGCCAATTCATTTTCGTCCATGTCAACGAGCTTGAATGCCCCATTGTCATAGGCTTTAGTGACTACGTAAGGTCCTTCCCAATTAGCTGAGAATTTATCTGAGTGTTCACAGACCACCTTGAGAACTACGTCACCTTCCTTGATCAGTCACTTATGTGAATCGTGTTGATGATTTCATCGTTTCAGTCTCTGGTACCATTCAAGTTGATCAAGTGCTCATACCCTTTCTTCCTGCACCGAGTCAAGATTAGCGAAGTGTAGTTCGTTGTTTTGGCTTTCATCGAGGAGACTAGATAGTTTTATCCACAACAAGGGAACCTGTAACTCCAAATGTAAGATAGCTTCAAATCCGTATACCAGACTATATGGTATCTTACCTGTGGATGTTTGATGCATTGTTCGATATGCCCATAGTGCATAGATTAACTGTTCGTGCCATTGTCTCTTACTCTAATTCATCATTTTCTTGAGCACCATGATGATCATTTTATTCGTAGATTTCGCTTGGCCATTGCTCTATGAGTAATAAGGTGACAAAAATGAATGTTTAATACCTAGGCTTTCACAAAATTTTTTATTATCCGTACTACTAAACTATGGCCCATTATCGGTGACTATGGTCATTGAAAAACCAAAGTGGGTTACGATGTTTTCCAATATAAAGTTCCAGACATGTTTAGAGATGGTTTTCCTAAATGGAATAGCTTCTACCCATTTTGTGAAGTATTCAATCGTAGTGATGATGAAGCTATGTCCTACTAAGAATGATGGTTTTATAGGGCCAATGATGTCTAATCCCCATTTTTGGAATGGCCATGTGATTTGCATAGTATGCAACTCATTAGGTGGTATGTGTATTAGGTTACCATGTCTTTGGAAAATGTTACATTTCCTGACCCTAGAGAAGCAATTGTACTCTATGTGTGGCTAGTAATAGCCTAAACATCTTATTTTCGTTGCCATTGCTTTGGGTGCTATATGCCCTTCACATAGTCCTTCGTGAACCTCTTCTATGATTGTTTGCCCATCGATGCTACTGACGGATGTTAACAGAATTCCTTCATATGACTTGTGACACAAGGTGTCTCCTATTAATGCATATTTCCTAGAGTGTTTTTGCATTGCATCCTTTTGAGAACTCATCAAATGTTGTGGTGGTTCGCATCGTTGAAGGTACTCTTTTATGTCATCCTACCGTTGTATTGCTTGTGTAGTGCTAACGGATGCTACGGGTATTTCATCGAGGGCATTGGTCACAGGTTTGGCACAATCTGGTATGGAACTAGGCAATGCATGGAGCATCTCAGGTGTCATTTTCAAGGCTAGTGTGGCAAGGGCATCGGCAATGGTATTTTTCATTACTAGGAATATGTTGCACGTCTACGTTGATCAGTCAATTTAGCAAGTGTTTAGTTAGGTCATAGTATGGTTGCACATGTGGAGCTTTACATGCATAGATCTCTGTGACTTGATTAACTACCAACTGTGAGTCACCTCGAACTACAAGACATGTGATTCCCAAAGTTAGTGCCACTATAAGACCTCTAAGAAGACCTTCATACTCTCCCATATTATTGGTGTAAGGGATCTTTATTCAATAGGTAAAGCAAAAAATTTATTTTGATGGATACGTTATGATGGCTACAGTGCTTCCCCCTAGGGAGGTGGATTCTCCATCGAAGTACAGGATGGCATCATAGTTATTGGGCACTATGTCTATGATGTTAATTTCTTCATCAGGGAATTCACGGTTGATCATTGCTTGACCTCGTGTCGGTGATGCAGTCAGCTGATTGGCTATTGCTTGACCCTTAGTAGAGGATTGGGCAACATAACGTAGGTCAAACTTTGCAATCATCACCTTCCATTTAGATAATCTACTTGATTCGTAGATATTTTTGTTGATAGCTTGGAGCACGTTATCTTTGCAAATGATATTAACTTGGTTGCGAAAGAGGTAATGTCGTCACTTTTTCAAGGGAAAGACAAGGGCAAAGCATGATCTCTCCATGTTGTTGTATCATTGTTCATGGGCAACCAAGGCATAACTTAAATAGTAAACAGGGATCCCAACTCCATCTTCTCATTTTTGGCAAGGCATGGATGTAATAGATGTATTGGATGTCATGAGGTGGACGTAAAATGCCTTATCGTTTTATGGGGGATGAACTATTGGCAATTGAGCCAATTTCACCTTTATGCTTTCAAAGGCCTCTTAGCACTGTTGACTCTATTGAAAATGGACATTCTTTTGTAGCAAGTGTTGCATGGGTTTTAGCTTATTTGTTAGCTTTATGATAAAACATCTAATGAATTGCAGTCTACCTTACAAACCACGTAATTCAGTAAGGTTCCTAGGTGGTTGCATGCTAGTCATTGCGTTAACCTTATTGGGGTATACTTGTATACCTATTTTGGAGACTATGAAGCCAAGCATTTTTCCTATCTTAACCCCAAAGATGCATTTCTTTGGGTTAAGCCTAAGGTCGTATTTGAGACAACATTTGAATACCAAGTCTAAATGCTTTGCATGTTCTTCGATTGTTTTGGACTTGACCACGATGTCATCTACATAATCATTAAGTGAATCAAGCATGTAATCGCTAAATATATATGTCATTGCCCGTTGATATGTGGCACCTGCATTTTTGAGACTGAATGACATCATTATATAATAGAACGTACCCCAAGGTGTCATGAAGGTTAGCCTGAGTTGGTGTTTTGGGTTGATCCTGATTTGGTTGTGTCCCAAGAATCCATCCATAAAGGATGATAATGCATGCCCAGCGGTTAAGTCAACGAGTTGGTTGATACTGGGTAGTGGGAAGTCATCCTTTCTAGTGGCTACACTGAGTTCATAGAAGTCAATACATATGCGAATGCTACCATTCTTCTTAGGGACTACAACAATGTTGGATACCCAATCAGCATAGTCAACAGCTTGGATGAAATCAACTTGATAGAGCTTCATGATTTCGTTACAAACTGCCAACGCTACTTCAAGCTTAACTTTTCATGTTTTTTGCTTTATTGGTCTAGGTTTTTCATTGAGGATGATGTTATGCTGGATGATGCAATTGTCCAACCCTGGCATATTGGTATATGACCAAGCAAATGTTTTGATATTATTCTTCAGCACTTGTGTAATGTCATTGGAAATTTGTGGATCTAGTAGAGTACTTAGTTTTAATGTTTTAACCTTGCCACTAGACATAGTGATTGGGACTTCGATGATGGGGTCCTCAGTGATGGTGTCTACTTCTAAGTGCAAAGTTTTAGTCATATCTCTTAGGTAGTCTGGTTTTCCTTGGGTGGATGCTATGAAATTATCATAAATTGATGATAAATCTAGATCAATGGATTCTAGATTGATTTCTCGTTGAATGGTCCCATGTGGTCCATTGATAGAAAACATTGAGAAGAGGTTCGTGCTATCCATATGCTTGTTCCTACCAATTTAAACAACATTTTCTTGATGAGGAAGGTTTATGTGTAGATGAGGTTCACATGATTAGTCTAACAAAATTGTGGAATGTAATGGCAGTTTAAGGCCATATCGGGCTGTTAATATGGCAGTTTAAGGCCATACCAGGCTGATTCATTATATTCAAATTTCATGAAAATGTAATGATGTTCATGGTTTCATAGATTTTCAATCTTCATGGTTTTTTTATTTTTTTTATTTTTCTTTTATGCCTTAATTCAGAAAACTATCTTGAAATCATGTAAAATACAATAAAGTAAAATAAATAAATAAAAGGCGCAACAAAGTAAAATAGAAGAGAAGAGAAATAAGATAAACTAACATGCTAAAGGAATTAAAAAAAATAAAAAAAAGGTAGCGTGACTAACTGGGTGCATGGTGCAGTGTGAGGTGCAAGAACTGCTCTGTTTTGGGTATTTTTGGTCATGCTCTAGTTGGAAAAAAAATAGGGTTTTGCATTGCTATTCAGCGTTAGTTTCATGGCTGTTTGAAATATAGCATATCCTAGGGTCTTTCAGACTATGGTGTAAGTCACCGGCCTTCAAGCCAGGGCCTGAGTGATTGGTTCCTACTGCAGCGTGAGTGAATTGGAGAAGGGTAGCATGAGCAACTATCCTTGTTACAGCGTGAGAAGCATGAATAATGCCTTTAGCCAAAATTGGCCTTTTTTATCCACTATAATTTTATCGATATTTATGGGTTATCCTATAAACTGATGTTCAAAGGTTAAAATACAAAATCTTGTATTCAAACATCAGATCGCTGCTTGCGCTAATGGATTTCCCATAACATCCCAGCCTAAGGATCTACTCCTTTTTTATTGTCACGATTTTCACAAACAGAGATCTTGTTCAACTACCTGAGATACAGAAACAAGGTTCCAAAATGCTGCAATGGATAGTTTTCGCGAGGGAAAACGAAAGCAAGAAAGACATGAGTGAAGTTTGGTGGAATTTCTAACACAGCTTTAAAAGAACAATCAAAAGAATGCTCCTGCATTGAAAACATAGACACAGCTGTTCTTGACGCCCCTCTGATACGGCTCACTCAAGATTCAAAGTTAACACGCTTGCGCAAAACATTCTTGGGCTCTTTTGCACAAGTAACATAAAGTCTATATGGAAAAATAAGCATTCGCGGAACCTTTTCCCGGGGAAAATTGCAGAAATGAGCCTATAAGGTTTACCAGGATAAGCATCTAAGAGTTCCTAATTCATAGCACAATGGAGGTCAACAGGCTCCAAAGAAATCCCAAATCAGCAGGTTACACCCATGATTGTCAAGGTCAGTTTGCATATGGAGTAGCTCCAATAGCTATTTTATTAAGTGCTAGCTATAATTGATTTAGTTATGTACAATAATAGGCACAAAAAAATGGCCTTACTCCAAGGAATTATGTTTGAAATCATATTATGTATCCCAATAATTAGATCTACGTAACATGTGCTCAAGATGGGTGGTTGTCAACCAACATCAGCGTAACTTAGACCTGTGAGATGAGCGTGAGTGCATCGCCATTTCAGCGTGAGCCGAGTGAACTATCATTTTGCAGCGTGAGTTAGCCGCCATAGCATGAGTTAGCCACCATTGCAGCATGAGTTAGCCGCCATAGCGTGAGTCAGCCACCATTGCAGCGTGAGTCTTCGATGAGGCATGCGAGGAAAACATTGCATTTGCATGGATCGGCCTACCTTTGGGAGCACCAAAGATTTCATGATAACTTGCACATTCACGTGTGTTTATTTTTTATTACTGGTTTTTGCTATTTTTTTTATTTTATATTTCTACTTAAAACAAAAAAAAAAAGAAAACAGCATCATGGGTCATGGGTATGATGACTGATGGATTCTTGTTCCAACTATTTGTAGGTGCCTTTGGCACTAGGAAAAGTTAGCCAGCTTGCTTGTTTTAACTAGTTGTCTTTTTATCAATAAAATACAATAAGCGAGTGTGGCCATACCGGTAAATCTACGAGGGGTTGAATTTTCGGTTCGCCTTTAGAATTCTAAATAAGATTGTTTGCTTTTTGTCAAACCACCGGGAATGGTACAGAGAAATATAGAAAGTGAAGAAGATCATGCATAACTAGAATAATTTTGTGAAGTAAGTGAATTTATCCAATTGGAGCATCATTTATCTGAGTCTATTAGGTAGTTCTTTTTTTTTTTGTTAACAAAGAGAAAGAATCATGATAATATGAATTTACTAGTTGGCTTCCAAAATGTAAGGAAGACCTCAACCTCAATCTAAGTTCTTCTAACCTTTTTGATCAAGAACCTAGTACTTAGTCATAGTGTTTAAAAAGCCCAGTGCCTATACTGGCTCCAGCTAGAATGAAACTATTGATGAACTATTTTAAAATTATGTTTGCCTATAAAGTAACAAATTCCACCAGCACATGGCCAATGGCCATATGCAAGCTCATGGCGCTCTGTTTCTACTTGCCCCTTTATCATGACTAGTAGCACCTTTATCATGACTAGTAGCAATTTTTTTTTAGTGTTTGAAAAGTTTTCAATCATTGTAGGTTAGGTAAGTTTGGTGAATATTGGAACTTTTGATTTAAAATAATTTCAATCCATTAAAATAATTTAACACAACCTTTTATATCACGCTATATATTATAGGGATAAATCACCTTATATAGCTAATATATTAGTTTTATATAAAAGGAAATTGACACCGTGCTTTATTAAATTGGTGATTTATTATGTTGATCAGTCTATGTGTAATATATATTTTCTGTATTGCTAGTTTTCTCTTGCATATTTATGCTTTGTTGATGGTTACTTTCATTTTGTGTTTATTTATAGGATCGTGGAGATGATGGACCGGCTCCAGTGGAGCAGGAGCCGATGATGTAGAGAGATTTGGAGATCAAGCCTCTCATGACGCTGATGTTTAATTTAACTTGTTATTGTGGTTAGCTTAGTTATTATTTTTTGTTTGAAATTTTTAGATTTTATGAAAGCGAATATGTGATAAAATGTAAACATTTGATATTATTAATTTATATATTTATACATTTTCTTTTGGTTTTATTTTATTCAAGTTTTTTTTATTTTAAGGTTTGTCCAAACTTTTAATAAACACAAGTGTAAACGCAAAAGATTTTATTTTTATTTTTATTATTATATATATATATTGTTGTTTTAATTGTTTGTAAATATAAGTGTGAATGTAATTGAAATGATAACAGTGTAGAAGAAATGTAGGGGGAATAATAATTGGTAGAGTAGGGATGTAACTATGTATGCAAATAGGAATGTAATTTTAAAGATATGGAATCATGACTTGTTCTAGTTTAAGGCCATTTCAGGCCATGCATGTAACAATGTTCTAGTTAAGGCCCTTTTGGGCCATAAGAAAACAAGAGAAATTTAAATTGTTTCGGTGGTTTTTTTTTTTTTTTTTTTTTTAAAATGGCNAATCGGCCATTCCTGACCATGGCTAGTTTTATGTCATTGCATACAAGTGGTAGTTTAACGTCATTTTGGATAGTTGTAGTTTAACATCATTTCGGATGAGTAGTAGTTTAACGTCATTTTAGAAGAGTAGTAGTTTAACGTCATTTTGGAAGAGTAGTAGTTTAACGTCATTTCGGACGTTTTTTGTTTAATGGTTGAGTAACTTCTTTAATTTTTGCAGATTGACATGGCCTGTTGGGCATGTTGGTGTAATTGTATATTTAGCATCTCTTTCACTATTTATGTTAAATGGAAATTCAGACCATGAGATGTCTAGGGGAATAACTCCTATATCAGCATGCTCTAATGTTTCCATGTTTTGTAATGTTTTTGTATCTTCTGAGGGATCACGGATTGTGGATTGGTTATCACTTTGGTTTTTGATAGATGTGACATCTTGTTTAATCTCGAGAGTAATGTCATCTTGTTTAGTCTCATTGATTTTAACCTCTAAGCCTTGGTTTGTGCCTACGTCTGCTGAGGTGTTGAGTATAGTCGTATCACCATGTATGATGATTTCACCACCTTCATAGGGTAAGTGAATCTCTTGGTGGATGGGTGAAGAAACCGCTTTTAATTGGGCTAACCATGGTCATCCCAATATCAGGTTAAATCCAAGCATCTCATCTATGACTACAAATTTAGCTGACATGCGGAACTGGTCCCCTACTATGAAATATAAAGTGATTGTGCCTTTAACCACGACATGTGATCCACTAAAGGATTTTAGGAAGGTTGTTGCCGTAGGGTGAATCTGCTCCACGAGACCTAATTTTTCGATGACGGGGAAGGGTATTACATTAGTGGCTGCCCCGTCATCAACATGCACCCTATGTATTTTAAACTAGTTTACTTGAATGGTTATGAACATAGGGGCAATGGTGAATTCTCCCATTTTTTCATCTATTTTAATGTTTTCTGGATGAAAGCCTAGTGATGCTAAACCTGATCTTTGTTGTGGAGACATCACTGCATGAATTGATGGTTTAGTGGCAGGTAGGTCCTCACTAACCTAGATTGAGGTGAGAATTTATACCAAGGCTTCATGGTGCACCTGAGAAGTCATCACTAGATCATACAAACTTAAGGATGTATTTTTTTTGTTTTAGCACTTGTGTGACCTAAGTTAGAGCACTGGCTAAATCTTTACTGTTTAGTTTGTTCATTGAGACTTGGTCCATTGGATCCAATAGCTGTATCTCTTGTGAAGTGGTTTTCATGTGGTTTAACATGATGTTTGGGTTTGATGTATTTGGTGTTCCTGACTTTTTTTTTCATGACATGTGCTCAGTTCATCGATTGTTGGAGCCATGGGTACATAGTTTAAGGAAGTGGATTTTGGTCGACCCAATTCAAGACTTCGACGTTTCTTTTTCAACCATTTCATGATAAGTCTATTGGTGATATTTTCTCACAAAGGTCATGGAGGAACAGTTGGCTTCTGAACATCAAGTTGTTTTGGAACCTAGATTATGAATGGAGCAGGTCAAGATTGTGGTTGAATAGTGGGAGGTGGTTGTATGTCAAGATGTTTGGGCACCCTGATGATGAATGGGGTCGATTTGGTTTATGATTGAGGAGTAGGAGGTTGACGATTAGGGTGTTTGGGTACCCTGATTATGAAGGGAGTTGGTTAGTGTTATGTTGGTACCTCCATGGTTGCGACCGTGGGTGGCACCTGGACCACAAAGGGGGTTAGCTGAGTAGGCGGTTGTACATTTACAGCTGCATTAACAAGGGGTACATGAATGACAAATGATTTTGTAGGTGTAGGTATATTGTATGTGGGATATGAAGATTGTGAGGATGATGTTGATGTCGTAGGAGGAACATGAATCACGAAAGGTTTTCTGGGCATTCCTTGCTCATTTCTAATATGGATCGTGTTAATGACATAAGGAGCTTCCTTAGTATTCAGGGGATCTGTGTACACACCCATAGATTGATTCTACATTTTCACTTGGTTGGCATTGTCAAATGTTACTTCACCCCTATCAATCATACGTTGTATGTCTTGTTTGAAAGTGAAACAATAATCAGTACAGTGCTCATTCCATTTATGGTACTTGAAAAATCGATCTAATCTAAAGCCTCTTGGATTGGGCGGCTCATATGGAGTTGCTAAGCTTGGGTTTTATGCCAATTCGTAGAATCGGTCATGCCTCTAGGCTGCTGCTGGATATAGTTGCTTGTGTTTGATGGCTCTAGCCTTTAAAAGTTGATCTAACAATTGAGAAGGCTTCATGGGGAGTGGTGTGTAGTGAGTAGTATCTTTCCTCTCAAATGTACATGTGAGACCTGTGTTATTAGCTTACATGGAAGATGATTCAGTTGTATGTGTAGGAGCAGTTCTCTCATAGTAAACAAGAGTAGTAGGTGATCTGCCTTGTTGTCCCATTCTGGTAGGTTGAGTTTCTACTACTGCTACTACTGTTGCTTTAGCCTTTGCCTTATATTTTCTTGGTGTGTTGATTTTTGAAGGCTAAGTAAGCAGGGTCATGGCTATTTTGGGCTACCTCTTCTATGTTTTTAATCTATACAAAATCTTGGCTTAGAGTCCACGCATTTAGGTAGTATAGTTTCAATTTGATGAAATCATTCACAGCTCCCTTAAGAATCGTAAGAAGGTACGTTTCTGGGATTCGTTCATGAAGTTCATTGAGTGCAGCACTCCATCTTTGGATAAATTTTTGTACAGGTTCAAGGGATGCTTGTTTTACTTGTATCAAACTATTCAAGGTTGCTTCATGTTTCAGGTTATATTTAAACTTGGTAATGAAATGGTGTAAGAGGTCCTCCAATGAGGATATGGAGTTACGAGGCAAGGCTCGATACCAGTCTAATGCTTTTCCAGCGAGGAACATGGTGAACACACGCAAGATTGCATGGGGCCAAGCCTGAAGTAATAAGCATGCTAGCCTAAATATGACTAGATGGGCATTAGGGTCTCCTTCCCTGTTGTATTTGGTTAGTTAAGGCAAAAAAAATCCTTTGGGCAAGGTCAGTGGTGGGACCGAAGAGCTAATAGGATCATCTTGGTAAAAGTATAATACTTTAAGGTCTTCATTGTTAGTGGTTTTAAGGCTTTTTACCTCGTTAGCTAGCTCCTGCATCATTTCTCTAGCTTCAACCCAATCTTGGCTAGTAGGTAAAGGGGGAGGTTGGTTAGTTTGAGTGCCATACAAATTAGATTTCTATACGGTTGGTGGGAATGATGATTGTTGAGTGATCAGAGGTTGCACTTGTGGCATATTTATAGTGGGTGCTACTAAGGGTGGCATACCATAGGGTGTGGGTTGTTGTTTTTGTTGAGCAACAGGGGCAATCCATTTCCAAAATATGGGTTCTGCATGGAGACTTTGCACATGGTGTTGTACTAGAGGAGCCAAGGTTGTGGTATGAACCTGTACTCATGGGATGAAGTGTGTAGATGTGGTAGTAGGTATAATAGATGGCATCCCAATTACTTGGACTAGCAGACTTGTTCCTATATTAATTTGAGAGGGGGTTGTACTTGTAAGAGAGAGGGTAAGGTAGTAATTGGAGGGATAGTGGGGATGGGCATAGTGAATTGAGAGTTGGTTATAGGGAGAGTGGGAATCAGAGTGGGTTCTTCTTGTTGGGGCATGTGTGCTTTAGTGGTTTTAAATGAATGGAGGGACATGGTCTCCCTAGTGAAAGGGTGGAATAATGGACTCGCATAAGTATGTGGACTAAGAGTATGGTACAAATCCTCGTGTTTGAATTGAGCTACGAAATCGTCCTCCTCATCTCCATTTTGAAGCTCTGCGATAGGTTGTGGTAACAGGATTTGGGACTTCAGCATCTAGCTCAGATATGGGAAATGTTGCTTTAATCCGGGAAGCTTTCATGTGTATAACTTGTTTGACTAGCTGAATTTATGTAAGCAGCATATGTAAGGCTAGCTTGAGTAGACTGGGTTCAGCGTAACCAAGCTTAGCGTGAGTAAACTAGTCTAAGCGTAACTAGGCTCAGCATGAGTAAACTGGTCTGAGCATAACTAGGCTCAACATGAGTAAAATGGTCTAAGTGTAACCAAGTTTAGCATGAGTAAACTGGTCTGAGTGTAACCAGGCTCAGCGTGAGTAAAATGGTATGAGCATAACCAAGCTTAGTGTGAGTAAAATTGGTCTAAGTGTAACCAAGCTCACCGTGATTAAAATTGGTCTGAGTGTAACCAAGCTTAGCATGAGTAAAACTGGTCTTAGTGTAACCAAGCTCAGCATGAGTAAAACTAGTTTGAGTGTAACCAAGCTTAGCGTGAGTAAAACTGGTCTAAGAGTAACCAAGATCAACGTGAGTAAATCTAGTCGAAGTGTAACCAAGCTCAGTGTATAAAAATATGCAACGTGAGCAAGTCTAGCAAGAACAGGTTCAGTGTAAACAAGGGTTTTGGTTTCAACGCTTAATCTGTGCAACATTTTGAACTGTGGGGATGCTAAGGTTTTATCAAAAAGTAAGAAAGTGGCCCTTCTTCTAGTACCAATTTCTATACTATCTGAAATCATTGGTGTAAGGCTAGAAGGAAATGAATGCCGAAAGATCTCTAGAGAAATATAGACGACCCTGCCTTCACATGAGGGCACGCTGGTAAAACGAAGGTAGAGTGCCTTGGATGGTTCACAAGTAGATCAACAGAGGACTTCCCCAAGCGTATGCTATTACCTGTTCTAGGTTTATCTTCACACATGTAAAACAAAGAAAATAACAGAGCATAATGAAAATAATAGAGCGTAATGAATGTAATTGAGCATAATGAATGTAGGAAGATGCAAACGTGTATAGAATGTACACAGGAAGATGAAATGGAATGGAAAATGTAGATAAATAAATCAGAATAAGCCAATGGATGGAAAATAATGAATAATGTTGTATTAATCAATGAAATTTGCACCAGTCAAAATGTAGTTGCATTGCAAGTTGGACATCAAGCCCCAATGTGTGGTGTTTATAGGCGCTGGAATCACAGGTCTATGGGCTAAGGATTTCTTGTTTTTCTTACTCTAAAGTTTTCCAAAACCAAACCCTATTTATGTGTTTGAACCAGGTATTTATCTACTTGTCTTGGGCATAGGAATGAATTAGATTAGCTGCTACGAGATGCAAGAAAAATGGATAGCATGACAAGTGTACATGGGTAAACTACGTTCTAGACTGGGTGCACTATTTTTTTTAACAATGCAAGCTAGCTTATGCACATCAAAGTAGTGTAAGGGCTTGAACAACTCACACATGGTGAAGCTTACAATAAAAATTACAATGAATTTGCAATAAAAGTTTGATTCCAGCTCACTTGGATTGGCTGCTGGATCTTTCCTTGCCGTGTTTTTGGCATGAATTTGATATGTTTTGGGCCATTTTTGGCAACTCACACTAGGCTCACATTGTCAGCATTAGCTATGCGTGACTTGGGCATGACCTAGGTGTGAGTGTGAGTTAGGCATGAGTTGGGTGTGACCTGGGTGTGAGCGTAAGCTGGGCATGACTTGGGCGTGAGCGTGAGCTGGGCATGACCTAGGAATGAGCAGTAACAATAGTGTATTTTTGAGCCCAAAATCAGGATTTTGAGGGCTGGGGATCTTGGGAAACCATTAGTGGAGGTCATGGTGGATTCTTGTGCTTAATTTTGGCCTGTTTTGACTCAGCTGCGGGGCTCAAAAAGTTGGTGATGCTGAGCCTTATGCTGTGTAACAAAAGAAAATGTAACCAAAGTGTATTTAGCAAAGATCAAGTATTTTGACATGAAACCTTTGATTCTAGATGCCAAAAACTAGTGCAGTTGCCTGTGGGTCCCAGGGGGACCTTGCCTATTGAATCATGAACCATTGAGAGCTGTTTCGGAGGCATCCAAGTTTGGTCATATTGTACTCATGCTTGGCCAGTTGTATGACTTAACTTGGATCATCTGAAAGTGCTAGGCCAAAATTTTGTGGTGTTTCAATAACCACTACATTTTGAGAGACCATTCGCAATTATCTCGCACTTGGATTCACCACTTATATTGCACTACTAGATCCCAGGACTCACCGAAAGATATTGAGGAGTCTATATTAATTACTAGTGAAGGTATGTCCAGCCATTCTCATCATTCCCATGACAGATTGGGATTAGAACCACCCAAACTATGCACATCTATTAAGAGGGATGAATACTTAATTAGTGAGACTATTGGAAAGTCCAAGGCAAAGTTGAAAAGGAAGGAATGTGTAAAGGAATCTGCCCCAGATGTGAGATCCCCAAGGACAAAGAAGATTCAGTTTATAGTACCAGTGGAGCGTAAGTGGTTTATTTTATTGTTATATATATTTTTTGGTTTATATCACTATTGGCTGTACTTATGAGTTATATCATACTAACTTTAAGGTTCTAGTGTTATTTCAGAGGAAAGTTCGGAGGAGGATAGAGAGGTCCTCGCTCCTATACCTGAGGAGGAAGGAAAAGAAAAGGAAAAAGCAATCGAGGAAGGAAAATTCTTGCCACACAAGAGGAGGGGGGAGAAGCAACAAGGGAAAAAGGCTTGTGAAGGAGGCCTTGCATGCAATTAGGCATTCAAGTGATTTCTTTGACAGGTCTTTGTAGATTGGTGATCCACCTAGGCTAGATAGTGAAGGTTTTTCTGGTATGCTCCTCTTTAGCTCAATCTAGATTCTATGTCTTTTGCTTTTTTATGTGTTATCCTTTATTATTTTAACTATTTTGGGGTAGATGCTGAAATTCCTAAGGCACCTATGTCTTAGGAAGCAGCATCAGGATCGTAGGTTCCAATTGAAGAAACCTCCCCTACTCATCCCACAACAACTGATCCATTAAGGCCATGGCTTTAGATGCCTAGAAAAATGGATTTTGTTACGGGCATTGTTAATAAGGTGGTCACCTGCTTGCAGGAAGCTCATCCTGAACTAGGTTCTTGTACATTACATGTTATGCTAAGTGTCTAGTTTTGCTGTGTTTCTTTATGTTTATTTTTGATCATGCCTAATTTTTGTGTGCACTTACAGGTGCCAAACTCTAGTGGGATACTTCTAAAGCTACCCACATTGATGTTTTCCTTGAATTGCCAAGAGATATTGAGCAAATGCCAAGAAATATTTATGATGTAGTTTCTTGTTGGATCACACAGAATGCCAAGATAGTTTGGACTGTAAGGCATTCAATTGAGTATCTATGGGATGAGGCTCATACACTGAAGGAGACACTAGTAGAAGAGATAGAGTAGAAAAGGGATCCCCAATCCCATTATGACTTTTCTGCTACTAGGTTTTCTAGTAATAGCACATGGCACTCATCCAAAATCACCTACACATGTTATTGGATGGTCTTGAACAGTATGGTGTAGGCTACACAAGACATAGGAGAACAAAGGGCATAGAGATATTTGTTGAATAGGAAATGTCAGGTTTGGAAATCATTTGCTACCAAAGTATAGAAGTGGGGCCAAGACAAAAAGAACCACAAGCATTAGTACAGGAAATGGTTGAAGGAAGAGTCAGTTGAATGCCACCAGGCTGAGATGTTCATCGATGGGTTAGGTTTGTGGCCCTCTTATGATAGGTTTTGCAAGGGCACTGAGGTAGAGGGGTCTCTAGAGATAATGATTACCACCATCTATGGGGAGATTGCGATAGACGTGTTGTCTCTTGAGCGCCCTACTTGGACCCTAATGGACAAAGGCAAAGCACTTGCTGGCATTGATCTTCGCTTGGAGAAGGATTGGGGAAATGTGTCTAAGGATGAGATTCTATGGAGTTTGGAGACCAAGTTAGGGCATTCCTCACTTGTGAGTGTTTTATTGTGGCATTTATTGTTGTATAGTTTTGTTGTTTTCACTGTTAGTGTTACTATTTTTCTGATTTTTGTGTTTATGACTTACTTTATTACCCTTACCTATTTTGTTTTGTTTTCTATTTTCTATTTGTAGGAACATGTTAATGATGGAGTTGGCCCTAGTGGAGCAAGAATACATGATGAAGAGGATCTTGGGGATCAGCCCCATCTATGAGCTTTGCATTAGTTAGGCTTAAGCCATTAAGTGATTTTAGATTTTTGGATGTTTGATAGAATGTATAAAGACTAATGTAATAACCTAGATTTAATTCTAGAATGAAATGGTTATGTTCTTTCCTTACATTTATGTCCCATATATATATATATATATATATTTGTTATTTTTCATGTTTTCATTAGTTTTCTTTATTTTCTTGAGTATATTGTGAACATGTGCATGCAACTAAAGGTAACATAAATTTCTAAAATGTAAAGCAAAACATGAGGTAAATGTTTGAAAAAGAAGGCAACCACTATGCATGAATCTAAATTGTAACTTGCAACTTATAAATGAAAATTCAATGAAAAATAATGGTAGTTCATGAATCTGTAACCTATTGGCTCTAGTTTAAAGCCATTTCAGGCTCGGTACATTAGTTTAAAGTCATGATGGACTATTGCATTTGTTGTTAAAGAAAGAAAGGATTACCAGTTTTATGCCATGGTGGGCCAAAGTTAGTAACATTTTCAGAAAGTTTTAAACAAAACCGACCATTTCTTACTATGGCTAGTTTAATGTCATTGTAGACATTGGTTGGTAGTTTTAATGTCATACCATATGATTGGTAGTTTAACATCATTCTAGATAGTTGTAGTTTAATGTCATTTCAGAAAATTGTATTTTAACATCATTTTAGACATTTGTAGTTTGGACTTTTGTGTAGTTTAATTCTGTTTACTGAGTTGCTTCTTGATCCTTTGTAGTGTAATATGTGGGGTTGGGCATCTAGGTAAGATTTTATACTCACCTTCTCCTTCATTGGTGATATCAAAGGGTAATTCCAACCAAGAGCCATTAGTAGAGATGGTGCCCATGTTTGTATTGTCTAGTGTTTCTTTAGCTTTAGTAGGATTGGGACTTAACATTGGATTTATGTTTTGAAGTATGCTCATGGTTCTTTGCTTAGCCTCAATGAACTCAATTTATGACTCTTGATCTACTTTAGAGTGTGAGGAAGTGGGTGGTACTATTTCATCCACATATATGATGATCCCACCACCCTCGTAAGGTAGGTGGATCTTCTAATGGATTGGGGAGGATATAGCTTTATGTTGAGCCAGCTAGGGATGTCCTAGGATCTGATTAAATCCTATCTTTTCATTAACTATTATGAATTCAGATTATGTGGGGAATTGGTCCCTAGCTATGAAATCCAAGGTAATCATACCTCTCACTCTAACATGAGAATCACTAAAGGATTTTAGGAAAGAGATTATCATGGGTTGTATTTGTTTGGTAAGTCATCATTTTTCGATGATGGAAAAAGGTATTACATTGGTTTTTTCACCATCATCGACATGCACCCTACATATCTTGAAATGATTAACTTGTATCATTATGAACATAGGGATGGTAGTAACTTCTCCTATTTTCTCATCTAGCTTAATTGCTTTAGCATGAAACTCTAGGGATGTAGTTTTTGATTCCTGAGCTTGTGCAAACAATACCACATGAATGGATGCTTCATCTGCAAGAAGGTCCTCACTAACAAGGATCGAAGTTAACATACGTGCAAGAGCTTCTCGATGTACTGGTGAAGTCATTACTAGATCATATAGACTTAAAGAAGTATTTTTTTTGTTTAAATCTTGTGTGACCTAGGTCAATGCATTTGCTAGGTCTTTACCATTTGTGGCACTCTTTTCTATAGAGATTTTGTACATTGGACCTAGCATTCGTATTTCCCATGGAGGGGTTTTTACTAAATATGCTAGTTTTGGGATATGACTCATGACATTATCCTCCTTTTGATGACTTGTATTAGGCTCATTAATGGGTGGACTCATAGGAATCACATTTAGCTGTGTTGGCTTTGGTGGTCCCAATTTGCATTGATGGTTTTCCCTTTCCAAATGTTCTCTTGTTATTCTATTGACAAGAAATTCTCGTAGATGTTATGGGGGAAAGGAGGTGGATTATGTATTAGGGCATTATGGTGCCTAGATTACAAAGGGAATGGATTGGTTTTTAGATGATGTGGTTGTGGCTGCAACAGAAGGAGGTACATGGATGACGAATGGTTTTGATGGTGTGGGGGATCTGCACATGGTGAAAGGGGTTTGAGGATATGTTGGGGTAGGTGTGTTTTCTGAAGACCTACGAATCAAAAAAGGTTTTTGAGGAACATCTTGTCTGTCTTCCACATGGATAGTATTAATCTCATATGGTGTGTCATTGGTATTGAGAGGATCCCTGTAGACCCACATGGATTCGTTTTGGGGTCTTATTAGGTGCCTCGTCGAATACTACTTCACCCCTATCAATCATGCATTGTATATATTATTTCAACATAAAGCAGTAATTAGTCCCATGACCACATCATTTGTGATATTCACAAAACCTATCCAACCTAAAGCCTTTTGGAATGGGAGGTTCATTGGCTGTTGCTAAGGCTGGATTTTTAGCCAATTCACAAAATCGATCATGTCTTTGAGACATCATAGGAGACATTTCTTTGTGTTGAATTAACCAAGCATTTAGAAGCTAATCAAGAAATTGTGAAGGCTTCATGGGTAATGGTGTGTATTGAGTGGGGTCTTTTCTTTTGAAGGTACAGTCATGACCTATGTTGTTGTTTTAATTTGAAGAAGTTTTTGATGTAGGAGTGGATGTGGTTCTTTCATAGCTATTTAGGATAGTGGGTTGCTTTCCTTTTTGTCCTGGATGACTAGGTTGGGCTATTTCAGTCACTGCTACTACATATCTTTTGGATTTAACTTTCCTCATGTGTTGGCACCTAAAGGTTGAGTAGGCTAGGTCATTACTTGTTTATGCAACCTCTTCTCTGTCTTTAATTTGCACAAATGCCTGACTCAAGGTATGTGGTTTTAAATAGTAATGCTTTGATTTAATGAAGTCATTTGTAGCTTCCTTAAGGATGGTGAGTAGATACATTTCAGGAATAGACTCACAAAGTTCATTCAAGGATGCACTCCACCTTTGGATAGAGTTTTGTGCTGGCTCAAGTGGCACTTGGTTAATTTAGATCAAGCTATCTAACATGGCTTCAGGTTTCAAATTTTATTTGAAATGGGTGACAAACTGGTGCAAAAAATCCTCCAGAGAAGATATAGAGCTATGGGGTAAGGCTCGATACCAGTCTAAGGCTTTTCCAGTTAAGGACATAGCAAACACATGCAGAATTGCATGGGGCCATGCCTAAAGCAAAAGAATTTCTATTCAGAATATTACTAGATGGGCATTTGGGTCTCCCTCTCCATTGTACTTGGTTAGCTAGCGTAATGAGACTCCCTTTGGCAAGGTTAAGGGTGGAATTGAGGAGTCGATTGGGTCATCTTGGTAGAAATCTAGTACTTTGACTTCCTTAGTGTTCATAGTTTTAAGACATTTTAATTCTTTAACTAAGAATTGCATCATTTTTTGTGTGTCTGCCCATTCTTGGATGGTAGGAAAACCAATGAATTGAGAATATTGTGGATGATAATGGTTTAATTGTTGCATTGTTTATGGAAAGCGAGGTTGTTGAGCTAATGTTTGTTGTGGTGCGATGGTATTCGGGACTGAGACTACTAGTGGAACCCATTGCCCAGGTTGTGAAGTAATACCCTAAACATGTTGGGTTGGAGTAATCAATGGTGCCCTGTGGGTCTACACTTGGGGTATGTAATGGGTGGATGTGGAAGTTAGTATGACCGATGAAATTTCAATTACTTGAGGTTGAAAGATTGACCCTGCGTTAGGTTGGGGAGGGAGTTGTTGGGATTATACTTGAGGAGGTACAATGGAAGTAGACACATCAAAGTGAATATTATAGAGCATAGCGAAGATAGGAATGGGTGCAGGTACCTCTTGTCAGGAGATTGATGCATGAGTTTTTATGCATGAGTGAGGAAGCGTACTTTCTTCTAGAAAAGGGTGGAATAATGGGTTTGTGTAGGCATGGGGACTAATGGTGTGGTAGGAATCTCCATGTTTAGATTGGGCTAAAAAATCATCTTTCTCGTCTTGGGGTTCTATTGGCGGTAGCTGTAAGGCTTGACTTCTAGCCATAAGAAGCTGGGATATGAGTTTATGATGGTTTTCAGATAGCAGGATTATTTCAAATGCTAAAGGGATGAAATCATGTCCTCCTTTGTTGATAAATTCATATTATCACTTCGCTTTCCTCTCTATATGGTCGAGAGGTAGGTTGGCTTGGATTTTGACACAAATGAAGTTATATTGTTCGGGTGTAAGAGTTGCATGAGTAGAGACTTTGCCCTATAGCCTGAGCGATTGGAGTGTAGGGCCTTGAGGATTTATGTGTTCAATAATGGTTATGGATTTCATAGCAATAATAGGGTTCGATGTTTCGGCCCCAAAGTCAGCGATCGATAGTGTTACTAGGTTGATTAGGGAGAATTCCATGATGAACATGAGCAGACTAGGCTAGATGAGTTTATTTGGATTGCAATCAACCATAGTGTGGCATGACACAACCATAGTGTGACCAATAGGGAGCTGTAATGTCCGAAATAGTTAGTCTTCGGCTAAAAGAAAATAGAGACCGTGGGATCACCAGACATGCGCAGAAGACCCTACCTTAGCCTAAGGGTGAGCTAGAATGAATGAAGGTAAAGTACCTTGGGTGGTCCACATGTAGATCAGACAAGGATTTCCCCGAACGTACACCAAAGTGCTATACGCTGGGTTATACGTAAATGGCGTAACAGGAGCAAATTAGAGCGTAAATAGTGTAATTGATGCAAAGAGAGAGTAGATGTAAACAAGCATAATAGAATATATGCAACAATTAATGCAAACTATAAATGATTTTGGGAAGAAAATGTAACAATGGAATTATAGAATGAGAGTACAATGCACCGGTCTAACGCAGTTGTGACAGGAACACAAGGCAGACGAAAAGCCCCAGTGGATGCAAGGATGACTACAAGTTGGTTCACACTATAGGCATAGCATAGAGGCTGTATGCTCAGCATACAGGGCTGTCCAGCGTATAAGGTTTCCTACTTTGTTTCTCAGCATCTTTGCTCTGTAGTACGCTCTAGAATGTTTTGCCAATTAACCAGGTTCTAGTGGAAAATTAGGGGTTTTATATAGCTTTTGATGCTAGACTCAAGTTGGGCGACACGTGGCACGTTGACTAGGTGCAAAAGCATAAAAAAATTTACAAGTGTACAACATGTTACATTTGCTAGGCATATACGTTGGGTGTATACACTGTGTCTGATGAGCGTAGACTCTAGGTGTATACACTGGACATATACGCTGGATGTGCTGGGTGTATTCCAACTTGGACACAGATGTTGTGGAAGCTGGGTGTATATGTTGATGGATGTTGGTGTATACATTGGGCGTATACTCTGATGGACACTAGCATATACGCTGGGCGTATACGCTGATGGATGATGCCTTGTGCCAAATCTTGCTCTGCAGTACTATTTCCATGTTGTCTTTGGGGATTTCATGCTGGGCGGATACATCTATTGTACTTTTTGAGCATACATGTAAGGCATGTAGGCTAGGCGTGTACGTTAAGAATGTCAGGCGTATACGCTGTGGATGTGAACTTGAGCGTATACGCTGGGCATATACACTAAGACTGGATCCTTGGGTGTATATGCTGGGAGTATATGCTGAGATTGTATACTTAGTGAAAATTAGGTATTTTGATCTCCGAAGTTGCCATGTGTGACACCAGATGTAGCTATGGTCATCGGTGGATCGTAGGGACCTACTTTGTGTTGGAGAAGTACTAAGCTCAAAATTTTATGGTGTTTCATTGGCCCCTCTTTGTTGATGCTTGGAGGAATCAACCCAAGAAGGATCAACAAAGAAGTGAAAAACACCATAAGCACTTTGATAGAGACTTTGTCAATTGCCACTTGACTAGACATCATCGCACCGTGCTCATTAGTACATGGGATTGAGAGACGTAGGATTTGTATCTGGATGGGGAAATGGAGATTGTGGGGATTGGGAACTGACCAAGAGATTGTACTTGGTAAAAGAGATGCTCGGGTGTCTGGCATGTTGATCCTTGTCAATAGCCATTATTTAACAGACTCGAAATCTAAGCATGCAATGTGCATCCTTTGGCAGAACAAGACTCCTGGTCTAGTGTCCAGGAGGACTCGTTGGTAAGACCAAAGCTACATGATGATGCGTTGGATTCTTTGGAGGAACAAGGCCTTTTATTTAGGGAAACCTGTTGGTGGAGAGCTAAAGCCATGCAACTGGATGTTTCTTAATTATTCTTGACATGGGTACTTGGTTTCAAGATGACTGCCTTCCCACTTGGGGCTTGTGTGGGAAGTGTCAAGGGTCTCTCTCTCTCTCTTTCTCTTTTTTGAAAGAAGTTTTTTTTAATCTTGTACTCATGCTCAAGTGTTAAGTTATGTGTTGCAACTGTTTTAAAGTGTGACAGTGTGCGATAGCATGCTCAAGGTTTTGAATGTATTGGGTGTGTCAGAGGTGTGGCTGAGTAGAGTGTGTCGGTGCATAGATACAGAATGTACCAGAAAATGGGGATGTACTAGTGAATGATTTGATTTAGTCATGCCATATGTGCTATGAACAACGTCTCACCTTACTGCTTATGATGAAATGCATTCTTGTGCAAAAGCCTTTGGGTGTTATCCTGCAAACATAGCTCCAAGCAGATAAGAAAATCATGAGTGAATAAGCAAACTTAGACTTAAATAGCTATAGATGGAACAAATACATTGGAGGAGATTTCAAGCATTGTATATGAATGGCAGCAACGTCGGTAGGATCGTCTAATGGTGAGCGATGTAGTGATTCTCATGAAATTTGATCATGGCCACGGATTGATGAACCAGAAATGAACTTGCCAATTTATAGTCTTAGCAGACTATCATGGGTTAGTTTTATCTCATGACCCATTGGACATTGCCAGTTTAGCATCGTGGCGGATGTTACATTGCTAGTTTCTAGTCTTAGCGGACCATGTAGAGGCAAACTAGTTTATAGTCTTAGCAGACTCTAGTGAATACAATAGTGGCATTTTACTGTCATGCTTGACGGGTGCTAATTTATTGTCATTGCAAACATTGTGTGGTATCAGTTTATCATCATGATGCCGAGACTAGCTTTGGTATCAGTTTTAAGTCATAATCTAGGACTGTTCTATGGTATCAGTTTATGGCCATGACACCAGGACTCGCATGTACCTGAGCTTGTACTTAAATGTAGAATGGTTTCAGGAAAAAGTGATTGGTTGGGTTGGCAAGCTCTTTCCCTTCCATATCAGCTAGCTTAAATGCTTTATTTTCAAATGCTTTAGTGACCAAGTAAGGGCCTTCCCAATTGGTTGAGAGTTTTTCCGGGTGTTCTCGAACGACCTTAAGTACTAGGTCACCTTATTTGATGGGACACTTATGAATGTCGTGCCGATATCAATGTCATTCTTTTTTTTGGTACCATTCGATCTAAATGAGCGCATGTGTGCATTCCTCCTCCATCGAGTCTAGGTCAATGATGTGCAAGTCATTGTTTTGCCCGTCGTCGAGGAGTTCAAAAAGTGTGATCCTTAGGGACGATACCTACAATTCCAAGGGTAAAACAACTTCTAAACCATAAACAAGACTATATGGCATTTTACTTGTTGAACTTTGATGTGTAGTACGATATGCCAACAATGCGTATACCAATTTTTCATGCCATCTTCTTTTGCTTTGGGTAAGCATCTTTTTAAGTATTGTAATAATCATTTTTTTGTCGTCGCTGCTTGCTCATTGCTCTAAGGATACTAAGGGGATGAAAATGAGTGTTTGATCCCTAAACTTTCACAAAAGGTTTTGGTCTCGGCACTACTAAATTGTGGTCTGTTGTCAGTGATGATTGTCATGGGAATGCCAAAATGGGTTACAATGTTTTTGAGAATGAAATTGCACATGTGTTTAGATGTAGTTTTTTGAAGGGGAGTAGCTTCTACCCAATTCATGAAATATTCTATCGTAGTTATAATAAAACTATGCCCCACAGAATATGAGGTGTTATTGGTCCGATAAGGTCTAGCCCCCACTTTCGAAAGGGCCACATGATTTGCACCGTATGCAACTCATTTGGTGGGACATGGATTAGATTGCTATGTTTTTGGTAGGTACTACATGTCTTAGCCTTGGAGAGACAGTCATACTCCATGTGTGGCCAATAGTAGCCTAAGCATCTTATCTTTTTTTCCATGGTTGTTGGTGCTATGTGTCCTCCGCATAGTCCCTCATGTACTTGTTCAATGATGGTTTGGGCATCGGTACTACCAACGCATGTTAGTAATATGCCTTTGTAGGATCTATGACACAATGTATCCCCTACCAGGGTATATTTCCCAAAATGTTTTCATAATGCATCCTTTTGTGCTTTTGTTAGATGTAGTGGAGTTTCACCCCATAGAAGGTATTCTTTTATGTCGTCATACCATTCTATTGTGTGTCTTGTACTAACCGATGCGATCGGCAACGTGTCAAGAGTATTTGTTATTGGTTCGGCACAATTGATTACGGAGCTTGGTAATGTATGGAATATGTCTAGCGATATATTTAATGCTAATATGGTTAACGCATCTACGATAGTATTATCATTTCTGGAGATGTGTTGCACATCGACGTGTTCAAGTGTTTTGCCAAGTCATAGTATGGTTGTAAATGTTGGGCTTTGCATGTATAAACATTTGTGATTTGGTTTAAGACCAGTTGTGAGGCTCCTTTGACCACAAGCCATGTGATGTCTGAAGCCAATGCTGCTGTGAGACCTCTAAGGAGACCTTCGTACTCAGCTATGTTATTGGTACAACGAAAATTGAAATGATAAGCAAAGGGTCGAATCTCCCCTGAGCAACAGGTGATGACAGCGGTAGTACTTTCGCCTCGAGAGGTGCATGCTCCATCAAAGTTTAGAATGGCATCATAGTCATTGGGCACTATGTCTATTGTGTTTAGATTCTCATCCAAGAATTTTAGCTCTACTATCGCTTGATCGTGCATTGGTGACGTGGCCATTTGATTTGCTATGGCTTGACCTTTAACTGATGATTGCGCTATGTAGTGTAGGTCAAACTCAGCTATCATGGCTTTCCAATGGGCTATCCAACTTGTTTCGTAAATGTTTCCTGTGATGGCTCTGAGCACATTATCCTTGCAGATTATGTTAACTTGGTTACGAAAGAGGTAATGTCGCCATTTTCTTAAAGAAAAGACCAAAGCTAAACATGACCTCTCCACGTTGTTGTACTTTTTCTCGTGGGCAACTAATGCATGGCTTAAATAATATACAGGGATTTCAGTTCCATCATCTTGTTTCTAGCAAAGCATGGATGTGATTGACGAATCTGAAGTAGCAAGGTAGATGTAAAATGGTTTATAGTTTTGAGGTGAATAAACCATGGGTAGTTAGACAAGTGTTGTTCTAATGTTATTGAATGCTTCTTGGCACTATGGAGTCCATTCAAAATGGATGTTTTTGTGTAACAGGTGGTTCATAGGTTTTAGTTTGTCTGTCAGTTTTTCTATGAAGCGCCTGATAAACTGTAATCTACCTTGTAGACCTCGAAGTTCGGTAATGTTGCCTGGTGGTTTTAGGATTGTTATGGCCTTAACCTTCTCGCGGTCTACTTGTATCCCTACTTCTAAGGCTATAAATCCAAGCATTTTTCCTATTTTGATGCTGAAGACACATTTTTTTGGGTTAAGTCACAGTTCATACTTTAAACAATGCTTTAATACTAGGTCAAGGTCTTGTGCATGTTGTTCCGATGTTTTTGATTTAACCAAAATGTCGTCCACGTAGTCATTGAGTGATTGTAACATGTAATCACTAAAGATAAATGTCATTGATCTTTGATACGTGGCCCTAGCATTCTTGAGATTGAAGGGCATCATTGTATAATAGAAGGTTACCCATGGTGTCATAAAGGTTGTTCGAAGCTGATGCTCTGGGTTGATGCGTATTTGATTGTATCCCAAAAAGCCGTCCATAAAAGATAATAGTGCATGCCCAGTAGTCAAGTTAACAAGTTGATCGATGCTAGGTAGGAAAAAATCATCTTTTGTGGTTGCAACATTTAAATACTGAAAGTCAATGCATAAACGAATACTTCCATTTTTTTGGGGACAATGACCATGTTGGATATCCACTCGATGTAATCAATAGCTCGAATGAAACCAGCTTGATAAAGCTTGGTGATCTCATTGCGAACTGCCAATGCCACCTTGGGTTTAACCTTTCATGCCTTTTGTTTTACCGATCCTAATTTTGGATCAAGGATAATGTTATGCTGGACAATTCGGGGGTCTAAGCCAGGCATGTCCGTGTAAGACCAAGTGAATGCTTTTATGTTTCCCCTAAGCATGTCCTCAATTTCTTTGGCTAATTGTGGTTGTAGTAATGTGCTTAATTTTAATATTTTAATTTCCCCATCGGGCATGGTTATGGGGGTTTTGGCCAATGGATCTTTGGTGATATTTTTGGCTTCTATGTTAAGGGGTTTCATCATACCTCTGTATTTATCTATCGTTTGTTGTGTTGAGGCTATGACTGCATTGTCCGTTGATGAACTTAAATGGATGAGATTTATGTCGATGTCCGTTGCAATTTTTCCATATGGTCCATCAATGACTAATAGTGTAGTTAAATGCTGACAATCCATCAGGCTTGCTCTTGCCAATAAACATAGAGCAGAATGAGCTAGTGGGTATCATTCTATGTTCTTTGGGAATTTTAACTTATGTGTACATGCATGATGGTGGATTATCATTGCATCGAGACACATAGCAATTTATGGCCATACCGGGCCATGGCGGCAGTTTAAGGCCGTACTAGGCCAAATGGGATTTCGATGTGGCAGTTTAGGGCCTTACCGAGCTGTAACGGTAGTTTAAGGCCGTACTGGGCCGTGGCGGTAGTTTAAGGCTGTACTCGGTCGTAACGGTAGTTTAAGGCTATATCGGGCTATAGGTTGTTTGCTTCAGAATGTCCAGCATAAACGCATGAGATGGGGTTCATAGGGGAATCCGGATGTAATGAATTTTGTCTTATTTTAAATATATATATATACTTTATTAATTTTTGAGCAAATTTCAATGAAAATAGGTAAAAAAGATAAAAAGAGGAAAAAGCAACGAAACGTGTGGGGGCAGCCTCAGTAGTGGCGGCAGTGATGATGGAGTGCTATATAAATGGGGGGCATCATTTGTCACATTACATTCTGAGCATAAACATCTGAGCGTAAAATTCAAGTGTAAACTTCTCAGTGTAAGCATAAACTGTGAAACCCTAGCGTAAGCGTAAACCCAAACCCTGAGTGTAGATGCTAACGACTAAAACCCTATAGAGCATAGAAGTTCAAGCATCGGTGTAGAGACTCAGACTCCGATGTAGAGGCTCAGTGTAGGTGTAAAGGCTTAGCGTAAGCATAAACAATTTCAACCCTCAGCATCAACTGTCGATCCCAGTGTAGAGGATGCCAAGATGGGCAAAGGTAAGGAAGTGAAAGGCCATGGAAGGAAAGGACCTGACCTAACCTTCAGAGAGGAGAGCGAGGCCATGTTGTAGTGCCTGCCTAGGCCAAGGATTCCATCATGGCCTGGATTATCATACAGATAGGCTCTGATCCTGCCTCTATTTTCATAGCGTAGATAGTCTTGTAGAGGGCTTCGGTGTATACGTCGGGCATAGGTTCATGGCGTAAAGTCTAGATAGCGTAAACCATCACAGCATAGTCTATTTTATCAGTGCACAGTGTAAATAAGTTTTGTGGTACGAATTTCTCTATTTTATCAGCGTAGATTTTCTATTTTTATCAGCGTAGACGGTCTACGCTGTTACAGCGTATACGGTCTACGCTGTTACAGCGTATACGCTGAGCTTGAACAGTTAATTCTTTTCAAGTGTTTTACAGTGTAGACCTGTTTTTAGGGCATATGGTATGAACTGTTTCTAGCATAAACTCATTTGCATTAGGTTCAGTGTAAACTATTTGTCCAATGTTCAGCGTAGACTATTTACGTTGAAGGCTTCTATGGCATATACGCTTAGGGTTTTTGCTGCATATACACTAAGCGTAAAAGGTTCAGTTAACAACGTAAACAGTTGGTTGTCAGTGTATACCCCAGGTTAGGCAGCGTATATGCTAAGCATAAATAGTTTTTGATAGCGTATATGCTGGGTTAAGCAACGTATACACCAAGCGTAATTAGGTAGGAATTTTTTCTAAGTGTCTGTCTACGATGTGAACTTTTGTTTTTTTCATGTCATTTTGATGCCTAGCTGATTTATGGTGGCATTTTGATTGCTTGCAGGGACACTAAGCCTTTTCTCCTCGTTGTTGAGCTTGTTGGGGTGCTAACATGGTTTGGCCCCATTGAGGCTGATGAACCTATCCCAGATCTAACTCTTGACAACAATGAGGTCTGGTTTAGAGAAGGTGCGTGCGAATTTCTAGCCTTTATGCTGGAAAATTTCAAGGTGGTTATCTGGTCACACCTAAGTGAACTAGTGGCATGGAGCATGCTTGAGGTAATGTTACCGAGAGCTACAGAGGGTGTCAAGGTCTTCATGGAAGACATCGACGAGGGGCAGCTTCTGAATGAGGACGGTTCTTTCCATGGGCCCAGGTCCACACGTCTGTTAGCATGCGTGTGGGCCCAATTGCTGCAAAGGTAGGACTACCTCATCAACACTTTATTCTTAGCTACACGCACGCCCATGCTATTCTAGAATCCTCCTAGAATAGTGTACTGGATGGATAGGTAGGACCATTTAAGTTTGTTGTTCCCTTTTGGCATTTGGCATTTACTTCTTTTTTGACGTCCGTTCATTTGGATGCATTGAGGATGATGGGATTGCTCTGGCTCGCACCACTATAGATACATTTATGACAGGTCCCACCCTTCGTGGAGCTATTCTAGCTCAAACCAAGGGTGCTATCATCCACTACCACAAACTGTTGTCCAGAGCATTTGCAATGTGCCAAACTCGTGGATGGTTGCATGAAGATTGGTCAAACAAGGGACCAGTCTTCCCCTATGAATCTAGCATAGGTAGCACTTCTAAGTCTACAAATGAAGATAAATGAAAATATGTTCTAAATGCACTAACGTGTTTTTTCAACTGTCGGGGTTTATATTGATATGACGATTTTGAATTGTATTTGCAGTTGATGTACCTCCTGGTGGGGGCCCAGTCACAGCCGAACAAACTGAGACTACCCTGTCAATGAAGTTCGGGGAGGTCAGTAAGGCCCAAAAGTGGTTATGTACCCATGCCCCGCCATCCATCATTTGTTGATCGGACAATGTTGACCTCATGGAGCTCTTCATGACCCCGAGTCCTGATGTGTCCATAGCGGAAATGATCCAGATCATGGATTCCTTCAATGAGTCTGTTTCCTACTATAGCACCCAGATTAAGGGTGTTAAGGTAGTTTTCCATCTATCTCCTGAATTATTTTCGAACTTATTTTAGGTACCGAAAGATGGTATAAGTGTAGTTTTAGACAGGGCTCATAAAGAGCTCCAAACGGTTCGTGAATTGGAGGACTGGTTAGGTGTGGCCAAGGGTGCCAAGGGATTCCCAATGTAGGGGAAATCAAAGGTTGAGAAAGTGAATGAACTATATCCTCTATTTAGGGCATGGGTATTTCCCAAATTCCTTTCCCAGGTGCAGAGTCTTGGGGTCGAAGCTATACGCGTCATGCAAACTGTCCTAGAAACTGGAATGCGCTATAATTGGGCCCAATTTTTGTTGTCAGGCCTATAAGGAGATAGTGCGATTTCGTTCAAATTTCAAGGCACAGTCCCACTTCACCTTTATCTTCTTTGCCAATTACCTTCATCGCTTAGCCGAGTTTCTGGTAGTTCATGTAGACAACAAGTATGTTCTATGGGATCGGGGTCAACTATCCCACCTGTGGATCAATCACTTATTTGAAACAGCCAAGTCCCAGGATGTGCCCGAGGGAATTGATGAATCTATGTCTATCATGATAGGGGGGTTATCTGGTACCTCAATCCACATACATGACAGTTTGGGATTGGAGCTAGACGATGTACCCTATGCTGCAAGAAGAGCAAAACAGGTCATCAAAGAGATCGTTGGCTAGGGAAAATTGAAGTTGAAAAGGCACGAATGCCCAAATAAGGAAGTCTCGAATGTGAGTGAGCCACTAGTGAAGCACATACAATTCAAGATGCCTAGTAAGTAGACTTTGCACAGTTATTGCTTTATTGTTTTCATTTTGTTCATAGATTTTACTCTGATTGCTTACATGCCACTGACACCTTCAGACATGGTTTGAGAAGTGAGGAAGAAGGCATTAGAGACCATTACTGAAGAGGAGGAGAATAACGTGGAGAAAAAAACTAAGGAGGAGAACATGGAGAAAGATTAGGGAGGAGGAATGGAAGAGTTGAAGGAAAACACCATAGAAACTGAGCCATTGAATGACTAGGGTGGTGTCGATCAAATGTTCAGCAGCTTTCTTAAGGGAAAGCTAGACTTAGGCGATCCCCTAGAAGGTGACAAGGAGCATGGTATGTTTTCCTTTTATTTTATTTTATCTTGATTCATTAGTTGACATTCCCATGGTATTTTACTTTTGTGTTTTCATTTCTTCCAGACGAAGGCAGTGAAACCAGGTCGGTGCGGTTGGACGTACCTATGAAAACGGTTCCCCCTGAAAGGACCATGGAGGTTAGTTCATCCCACACTCGTGGGCCATTTACTTGGATAGAAATGTGAAGTAAGATGGATTTTGTCACTGGAATTGCTAAAGAATTTTTTAAAACGAATTTAGGAGGTCCACCCTGAAATAGGTATAAATATTTCGAGTCGTTTGTAGTTTTAGAGTTTCACACCCTATTTTTGTTGTCTTAACGTTTGATCTTTTTGTGTGCATAGGTGCCAAACTAAGGTGGGATCCTTCTGAGACCATCAGCATAGATAGTTTACCCACACTATCCCTAGAGGTCGAGAAGGTACCAAGGCCTATTTATGAGGAAGTAGCGGAAGGTCTTGTTCATAACGCCAAGTCACTATGGACCTTTAGGCATTCCGTCAAACAATTGTGGTTGCAGATTCAAGCAAAGGAAAAGGAAGTCTCTGAGTTGTCAGTTGAGCGTGATGATCTTAAGGCTTGGTATGAGTTCGCCTCTACCAAACTAAGCAGTGATCGCTCTTGGTGGACTTCTGAGGTAACCTATACCAGGTATTGGAATCTACTCAATCGTGACACAACACTGACGCAGAGACTAGCAGAGTGTAAGGCCCAAATAGATCTCCTGAACCTCAAATGTCAAGATTGGGAATATGTCTCTTCCAAGGTTCGCAAGTGGGGTTAGGATGAAAAGAACCAAAAACATTATTACAAGAAGTCATTAAAAGAAGTGTCCATTGAAAAGCACCAACTAGAAATGTTTGTGGAAGGTTTGGGTTTGCGCTCTGCTTTTGATACTTTTGCCTAAAACACAATTGTTGAGATGGAGTCGCCTATAAGGGTGATTATGATCACTTCTAGGGAAGTTTTTGTGGGTGAATTCCCTCTAAAGCATCCTACCTAGTCGACTATTGACAAGGGGAAGGCCTTGATGGGATGGATTGGACAAGTGTCTCAGAAGAGGAAATCCTTTGTCGACTGGAATTTGGCTTAGGGGGATCTCCTATGGTAAGAATTTTTTCATTATGAAATTGATTTGCTAAATAATGTTTGAAATTTTGGCATTTTCTTATTCTTACATTGATTTTCTCCTTTTGTATTTTTAGGATGAAGCTGGTGACGATGTCCAAGAAGCTGGCCCCAGCGGAGCGGGGGCCCCTGCTGCTAGTGGATCTAAAGAGGACAATCCTCCCATCCCAGATGTTTAGTTTTTAGTTAGTTTTTTCTTGTTGGTTTTTCATTGTGAAACTATTCTGACTCAAATTGATATGGTAATTGTAAATTGAAAATTTTGAGATATTTTGAACAGATGGATGAAAACAGTTAACCCTTATAATTGTACATGATTGCATGTATAAAAAATTTTTTGTGGACTTTTAGTTTAATTGCACACATGACACGGCAATGTAAAATGTTTTGTTTTATTTTTCTGTTTTAAGTGTAATGCGTGGATGTAATTATAAATGATAAGCAAAAAAGAAAAACAAATTATAAGTGAATGAACTAGTTTAAGGCCATTTCGCACCCTAGCGTAGTTTAAGGCCATTTTGGACCCTAGCATAACCAGGGGAATATTTCGGATGATATGGGTAGATTTCTCAGTTGACCAACCATTACTGATCGTGGCTAGTTTTATGTCATTGCGGACATGGTAGTTTAACGTCATTCCAGACTTGGAATGTAGTTTAACATCATTTCAAATGAGTCATTTTTTATTATTTATTGGTTTAATAATTTTTTGATTTTTCACATTTTAATGTTGAGAGTAGAGTTAGCAGGTATGATTCTATATTCAACTTCCCCTTCACTGATTACGTTGAATGGTAATTCAGCCCAAGGGACGTCTGATGGAATAGTCACTACATTGGTGTTTTCAGACGTTTCGGTATCTGTTATGAGTTTTGTGTTAGTTTCTACTTGGGGAGGTGTATGTACAATGTCTAGCATAGGTATTTCTATTTTGGGTGGATCTTGTTCTATGTTTAAATGATTATTGCTCACCGGTTGCTGTTTATTTTTGTCATGCTGTCAAGGCTCTTCGAGCTTAACCTCTGAGCCTTGGTCTATGTCAATGTACGATGAAATGATGGGTGTGGTAGCCTTCCTATGTATGATGACTTCACCACCTTCATAAGGAAGATGAATCTCTTGGTGTATAGGGGATGAGACTACTTTCAATTGGGCCAACCAAGGCCTTCCTAATATTAGGTTGAATCTTAGCATCTCATCGATTACTACGAAGTCGGCGGATGTGGGGGATTGATCCCTTGCTATGAAGTCTAGATTGATTGTACCCTTAACTATCATGCATGACCTGCTGAATGACTTCAGACATGTGGTAGTAGTTGGTTTGATTAGCTCTGTAAGCCCTAACTGTTCTACGATGGGATATAGGACTACATTTGTGGCAGCTCCATCGTCTACGTGGATCCTATGTATTTTGAATTGATTTACATGTATCATTATGAACATAGGGGCTGTTGTTATCTCCCCTACTTTCTTATCCACCTTAATGTTATCGTTGTGTAAACTTAATGGTTTGGAAGTTGTCCCGTTGGGCGAGTACATTACTACATGAATGGAGGGTTCATTTGGAGGCAAGTCCTCGCTTACTAGGATCGACGTTAACATGCGTACCAAAGCTTCACGATGTGTTTGGGATGTTAGAACTAAGTCATAAAAGCTTAGTGAAGTGTTCTTTTTCTTAAGTGCTTGTGTGACTTGTGTTAAAGCTGTTGCTAAGTCTCTACTGTTGGGTGCATTTTTATCGACGGTGACTGGGTCCATTAGGCCCAATAGTTTTATTTCATGCTTTGTTGGTTCGCCATTTTTTCTTGGAACCATTATTTTAGATGCATCATTTTTTTTGGATGGTTCACCCTTGTGGCCTGTGTTTGGTTGACTGTTAGGTGGTTTCATGGGTACGGCGTTAAGTGGAGTGGGTTTAGGTGGCCCTACAGCTAACCGTTGACGCTCCTTCTCCAAGCATTCACGTGTAAGCCTATCTGCTAAGTGTTCTTGTGTGTGGCGTGGAGGTGGAGCTAGTCTTAGAGCCTCAGGTTGCCTTGGGATTCATACCACATATGGAGATGGGTGGGGTTGCGGTTGGACATTCGAATGCAATTGCGCAGCAGGCTAGCTGGGCACCCTAATGACATAGGGGCTGGCCTTACTTTGCATTTGGGAGGTGAAGGATTGATAATCATTAAGACATTTGGCTGTCCTGACAACGTATGGGGTTGGTTTAGGTGGAGGTTGGACCTTTGCTGTTGTGACTGCAGGTGGAACTTGGACTACGAAAGGGGCAGGCCAAGTATGAGGGGTTGGTAGATTTGAGGTAGTGACGGTGGGAGGTACATGCACTACATATGGTTTTTGCGGAGTGCATGATGGTTGAGGCATGGATGTTGAGGCAGTAGGAAGAATACATACTACAAATGGCTTGTTAGGAATTTGTTGTTCATATTCAGAGTAAATGGTATTAGTGTTAGGTGTTTCGAGTTCATTATCTAAGTAGATTGTGTTAATAATGTACAATGCCTCTTTGGTGTTCAGAGGGTCTTTATACATCCCGATAGCCTAGTTCTGTGGTTGGACTAGGTTGGCCTCATCAAAAGTGATTTGGCCCCCATCGATCATTCATTGTATGTCCTATTTTAGGGTGAAACAGTAATCTGTGTCATGCCTATTACGTTGGTGGTAGTCGCAGAAGTGATCCATTCTAAAACCTTTGGGTACTGGGGGCTCATCCGGCATTGCTAAGCTTGGGTTCTGAACCAGTTGACAGAATCAGTCATGTCTCTAGATGGCCATAGCAAATAACTGTTTGTGTTTCATTAAGCCAGCCTTCAGGAGTTAGTCAAATAGTTGGGATGGCTTCATAGGTAGTGGTGTATACTGAGAGGGTTCTTTCCTCTCAAAATTTCTTATATGGTTTGGTGTTGGGTTCTGCGATAATGATGATTCCGATGCGGTTGTGGAAGTAGGTTTAGTATAGTTAGTAGGGGCTACCAGCGGTTTTTTTTGTTGTGCCATGTTTTCTTGTTGCATTTCCGCTATTGTTGCTATGATTGTTTTACCCTTCTCTTTATCTTTCTTACTATGTTGATTTTTGAAGGCTAAATACACAGGATCATGGCTATTTTGGGCCACCTCTTCTATAGTTTTAATCTGTACAAAGGCTTGCTTGAGGTTACGCTCATTAAGATAGTATAGCTTAGATTTGAAAAAGTCATTAATAGCTCCCTTTAGAATGGTGAGCAGATATGTCTGGGGGATTGGCTCATGTAGCTCATTGAGAGAAGCGCTCCATCTCTGAATGAATTTTTGTACTGGTTCTAGTGGTGCTTGTTTAACTTGTATAAGGCTATCCAATGTCACCTCAAGTTTCAATTTATACTTGAACATAGTCACAAATTGATGTAACAACTCTTTCAAGGAGAATATGGAATTCCTCGGTAAGGCCCAGTACCAATCAAGCACTCTTCCTACGAGGGACATAGGGAATAGTCGCAGAATGGCATGGGACCATGCCTAGAGTAATGCACATTCTAACCTAAATATTATGAGGTGGGCATTGGGGTCTATTTCCCCATTATATTTAGTTAGTATAGGCAATGATATACCTTTAGGAAAAGTTAGGGGCGGGACGGAAGAACTTATGGGGTCATCATGGTAAAAGTCCACTACCTTTAACTCTACACCAGTAGCTGTTTTGAGGTGTTTGACCTCGTTAGTTAATTCCTGCATTAATTTTTTAACATCTACCCAGTCTTGAGTGCTAGGTTACATGACAACTTGGGGATGTGGTATATTGTACAGATTGGATTGTTGGATGGTAGGTTGGAAGGTTGAAAGCTGTGTAGTTGGTAGTTGTACTTGTGGGATGTTCATAGCGGGTGGCACTAGGGATGGCACATTGTAGGTAAGAAGTTGTTGTTGCTGTGGTTGCGGCTATACTTGGGGAATGTTGGCTTGTGGAATTGTGTGAGTTGGCATGTTCTAGTGAGGGGGTTGATGTGATTAGACACCCATCATTGCCCATTGCCTGACCGTGTTTCGTGAAGGAACTCCCTGTTGGGTTACGACGGTGGAAGGGGCTTCGTGCATTTGGATGTGGGGGATATAATGGGCAGAAGTAGATGCTATTATCACATGTGGCATCCCGATCACATGGAGTGGGAAGGTTGCTTCCATGTTGTTGCGAGGGGGTAGTGCTTACGAGGATGGGCCTGTAGCTGCAGTGGGGATGATAGCAAGAGGGAGTGTATTGATTTGCGGGTCGCTTGGAGGGGGAACATGAGCCAACATTGATTTTTCTGGTAGAGATTCTTATGCTTGGGTTAACCTGAGGTGTTGGAGGGGCATGATTTCCTCTGTGCTTGGATGAAACATGTGGTTAACATGTTTTTTTGGGCTAAGGGTGTGATAGGATTCTTCAGCTCAGATTGGGTAGCAAACTTGTCCTCCTCTTTCGGTTGGGGATCTATCACAGGATGATCTAATGACTGGCTCCTTTGTTGGATGAGTTGTGTGATGAGCTTTGAGTAAGGCTCTAGAAGGGGGATGATATCATACAAGGAAGGGATGAACTCCCATCCCCCCAATAGAAGAGTTTGTATTGCCTCTTTACCTCTATTTCGGTTCGATCCAGAGCTAGGCCAGCTTGTATCTTCACACATATGAAGTTGTACTGGTCTTGGGTTATGATTTTGGATGTTGGATTCCTCCCTTGCAACCTGAGGGACTGACAAGGCCCCGCTGTGGGTTGTACTACCAGCTGTTGGACCACAGGCTATTAGACAGCAATGGTGCCCACAATGTCAGTGACCTGTGTGGTTGTGGCAGTGGTGTTTACAGTTTTCATGATGGTTTGTTGAGAATATGACATGGTATAGGGATGTGAAATTAGTGTACTGAGTACAGTGTAAACCTACGTGGTAACTTGTAGTGGATACGCTTCAATGTCCAGCATATAACAACAACGTAGACAACATATAGGTATGCAACGTATAGGGTCAGCGTAGATGAGTCTACAGTGTAAATCATACAGCGTATATGCTAAGTAGCATATACAGTGTCAGCGTGTAGTGTAAACAAGGTTACAGCATGCGGAGTGTAGCATATACCGAATGGCAGTGTAGAGAAGTCTACGACGTAAAATGTGCAGTGTAAACTTTAGCAATCTTGTGTACAGCGTAGGCAAAGTCTGCGGCATAAAGCATGTAGTGTATGGTTAACAACGTAGATGTTGGGAGACTTGCAGATGGTAAGTTTTAATGGGAGCAACGTAGACGCTGAACAACGTAGAAGCTGGATAGTTTGTAGGTAGTTAGTTTTAATAGCGCAGCGTAAACTCTTGGAGGTTTACAGAGAGAATCGACGTATGGTCGGTAGCGTAAATGCTCAACAGCGTAAACACTGAGAAGTTTATAGGTAAGCTTTTAGGCAGAGGCCCTCCTTCTAGTGCCGATTTCTGTACTGTCCAAAATCGTCGATCTTTGGCTAAAAGGAAATAGAGACTATGGGATCACTAGACACGCACAAAAGACCCTATCTTCGCCTGAGGGTGAGCTAGAATGAATGAAGGTAGAGTACCTTGGGTGGTCCACACACGGATCAGACAAGGATTTTCCCAAAAGTACACTGAGGTGCTATACACTGGGTTATATGTAAATGGCGTAATAGGCACGAATAAGAGCATAAACAGCGTAATTGATGCGAAGAGAGCATAGATGTAAACAAGCATAATAGAATATATGCAACAATTAATGCAAACTATAATTAATTTTGGGAAGAAAATGTAACAATGGCATTATAGAATGAGAGTACAATGCACCGGTCTAACGTAGTTGTGACTGGAACACAAGGCAGACAAAAAGCCCCGGTGGATGCAAGGATGACTACAGGCTGGTTCACACTGTAGGCACCGCGTAGAGGATATATGCTTAGCATACAGGGTTCTACAGCATATAAGGTTTCCTACTCTATTTCTCAGCGTTTCTGCTCTCTTGTGCGCTCTAGAATTTTTTGCCAACTGACCAGGTTCCAGTGAGAAATTGGGGGTTTTATATAGGTTTTGATGGTAAACTTGTGTTGGATGACACATGGCGCTTTCACAGGGTGCAAAAGCATAAAAAAATTTACAAGTGTAAAACATGTTACATTTGTTGGGCGTATAAGATGGGTGTACACACTGTGTTTGGTGAGTGTAGACTCTAGGCACATACACTAGACGTATACGCTGGATGTCCTGGGCGTATGCCAAATTGGGCGTAGATGTTGTGGATGCTGGGCATATATGTTGGGTGTATATTCTAATGGACGCTGGAATATATGCTGGGCGTATACACTGATGGATGCTGCCTTGTGCCAAATCTTTCTCTGTACTACTAATTCCATGCTATCTTTGGGGATTTCATGTTAGGCATATAAATCTATTGTACTTGCTGAGGGTACATGTGAGGTGTGTATGCTGGGTGTGTATGCTAGGCATGTATGCTAAGAATGTCGGGCATATACGCCGGGCGTATATGCTGTGGATGTGAACTTGAACATATACGTTGGGTGTATACACTGAGACTGCATGCTTGGGCTTATACACTGAGACTGCATACTTAGTGAAAATTAAGTATTTTGATCTTCGAAGTTGGCATGTATGACACCAGATGTAGTTGTGGTCATCGGTGGGTCACAGGGACCTGCTTCATGTTGGAGAAGTACTAAGCTCAAAATTTTGTGGTGTTTCAGGAGCAAGCTCAGCATGACCAATGGGAAGCAAGCTTAGTGTGGCTAGTGGAGAAAAAGCTCATCCTGGCCAACAAGGAGCAAGCTCAGTGTGACCAATGGGGAGCAAGCTTAGCGTGACTTACAAGGACAAGATGAAAATGTTTTGAAAGGTAGTGTGATTGACATTTTAACAAAAAACAAGCCAGTTTCCCTCCTTCTAGCACCAATTTACTATACTAACCTATGTCATTGGTGCAAGGCTAGAAGGGAAAACAGACACCGAAAGATTGTTGGGCACCCATAACTAACCCTACCTTCACTTGAGGGCATGCTAGAAAAGGGGATGAAGCTAAAGTATCTTGGATGATTTTAACATAAATCAACCAAGGACTTCCCCAAGAATAAAATATGGCTAGCACTGAGGTTATCATAAATGGTGTAAACAGGAAGTAAAGGGAATGCAAACAATGGTATGAAATGTAAATAGAGCACAAAGTGTAAACAGAGACTAAATTGTAAACAAAGCATAAATAGAGATACATTGTAAACAAAGCATAAACTGAGTAAACAATGTAAATGGCAGGCAATAATGAACTATGTTGTATTGTTTAAACAAGAATGTGCACTGGTCAAAGCATAGCTACACGTATGGATGGTAGGTCAAGCACTAAGCCCTAGGATGATGTCTGAAGTGTTTGGATGCTATGAGTCAAGTGTGTCTAAGAATCCTAGGTTGTTGGTCCATACTTCCTAAGCCACCAACATTCAAAATTGCATCCTTCATTTATGTGAATTAATAGGGTATTTATAGGATTGGGCTGGGCTTGGGCATGTAATTCAAGAATGGAATCAATGGCTGAGAGATGAGAGGAAAATGGATCAAGTGACATGTGTTCAATGGAAAGCTATGTGTGAGTTGGATGTGTGTCGGCAAGCTATGTTCTTGATCAAATATATTGCATTTTACAACTCATGGGTTACTCAAATCAATGAAAGTACATTTAATTTAGACCATGAGGGCCTGACATGCCCATGAATAGGGATTTACAATGAAATGTACAATAAGAGAAATTCGACAAGGGTCTCTTAACCATGGATCGAGTGTTATAGGAGGTCGAGATGTCAATTTGTGGCTATTTGAGGCATCTCCATGACTTCAAACATTAGTTGATGTGCCTTCAGTGTCAAGTTAAGATTCAGTGTAAGTTGAGTTTTTGGTCATGCTACACTCATGCTCAGCATGACCTCCAACATGTGTCTAGAGCATGCCCAGTGTGTCGATGTTGCACTCACACTACACTCATGCCCAGCGTGACCTCCACTCTGAGTGAAGAAAACATGATATTTTGACACCAAATTTTGACTTTTGAAGCATGAAACTACTGCCTAAATATGTTTAACTCTAAAATCTAGAATTTGAGCTTGTATTTGAGTGGTTTTGAGTAAGCCATGCTAGCTATTTTTGGTAGGTCACATTGTGGTCACGCTACATCGTGACCATAGCATAACCTGTAGTGTCACCTACAAACACATGTGAAAACTTCTAATTTTTGACTTAAAATCTAGAGATTCTAGAAGTTGAAGTGAGAGGCTACAAATGCTAAGCCCAAGGATGCCCAAGGATGACCTGCACATTTGAAATCAAGTGATTCTGTGTCAATTTGAAGGCTATTTAGAGTTGTGAGAGTTGGTCAAGTTGGATGTCCCACTGTAGCGTGACCACAACATCTAGCATCACTGTGAGTTTTCAAGGCAGTGTGAATGCCATGTTTTAGCCAAATTTTGTCTCCAAAACATCAAAAAGAATTGATTCATTTCCATTTAAAAGTTCTAGGCCAAAATTTGTGGTGTTTCAAAGGGGATGATATTTGTGCTAGCCCCATCATCAATGTGTACCCTTCAAATCTGGTGTTTGTTGACCTGAATTGTAATGAATAGAGGTGCTATAGTTACCTGACCTCTTTTGTGGTATTCCCTGATGGAGTTGTCATAGAAATTTAGTTGAGATTGTTCTAGCTCTACAGGCGCAGAGGGAAGCATGACTGAATGAATTGCTTCCTCTTTTGCTAGCATGTCTTCATTGACCAGAATCACTATCAACATGCAGACTAGAGCCTCACAGTGTGGAATGGATGCCATAATTAGGTCGTACAAGCTCAGCATAGTTTTCTTTTATTTTAAAGCTTGTTTGGCCTAAGTGAGGGAGTCCAAGATGTCCTGGCCACCACCTTGTTCACCACTTTTCTCCTCTTCTATTTATCCTAGAAGATGAATTTCCTAAGAAGGGGCAATTTCAGATTTGGATTCAAACCCTTTTGGGTGGGGTGGCACAGACTATGTGGTTGTAGTGACATCCCTCTTTGGTGATGAGGGTGTAGATGCAATGAGTGAAGATGTAGGATTGGAAATACCTAGGGCGGTACTTCCCTTTGACATCTCTCCTTCAAAATTCACTTCTCATTTTTTTGGATGGGAAGGTTGTTCAACTATCTTACGCAGGGTGGGGGCCATTGATGGAGTTGACCCCCTAATGAAAAATAGAGCTAACGGTGTTAACAGGTGGGGTGGTGTGGTTCTACTAATAGGTGGCATGGGGACAAATGCCCAAGGAGGAACCCCTAGGACAAATGGTTGCTATGAGCTTCAGCTAGCTGCTAGCAATGCTGGTGTGCTATGCTAAGGCACATGGATCACAAATGGCAGTGGGGGTAGCCTAGGATCATTGTCAATGTCGATGGTGTTGATAACATAATCGACATTGTTGGTGTTGAGGTGGTCTATGTAGACATGCATGGATTAATTTTCGGGATGTACTGGGTTACTTTCATTCAACACCAGTTTTCCCTGATCAATCATCCTTTGGATGTTATCCTACAATGCCAGACAGTAATTTGTATTGTGACCACATTATTGGTGATAGTCATAGAACCGATCCAAGCTAAAACTCTTAGGAACTAGAGGCTCATTGGGCAAGGCCAAGTAGGGGTTCCTAAGGAGCTTGCAATAGCACTAGTATTTCCTAATTCTCTCTTCTAACATCTTCTTATGTTGGATGTTCCCTGCTACTAGTAGTTCCTTCAAAATTTATGAAGGCTTGAGAGAAAGCAGGGTATACTTTGAGTGATCTTTACACTCAAATTTTGGTTTGGGTTTGAAACACCACAAAATTTCAGCTCAACACTTTGAAACGAGAACAATTGAGAGCCTCTTGAGTCTTGAGAAGAAAACTCTTGAGTATGGCATGGAACTCCAGCCAGCTCACTTGTGCTAGCTTACCCCTAGTGAGAGTAACTCAAAACAACCTCAAAATAGTGTTAAAATTGCCTAATTTTGAAGGTACAAGTCATCCTAAAGGTCCAGTAATGGTTACCCTAGGCTCCTAGCCCTTAGAATCCTGATTTTTGGCTAAAAAATATACTATTTCCACTACGTATGTCCAAGTCATGCCTAGGTCATGCTGGGGTCACGTTGGAGCTTGAGCTTAGCATGACCAAATAGAAAATGGTCTAAACAAGCAATCCCAACAACAATTTCAGCATCAACTCAACTTCTAAGTACAAGCAACCATTCTACTTGTTAACAGGCTTCAAAAAATCAAAGTTTAGGTGTAAAACATGGCATTTTGGCATGGTTATGCCTGGGTAACAACTAGCTCATGCCCAGGTCACGCTGGAGTCACGATGACAGCATGAGCCCAGCGTGAGTTACCAAAATCACTCAAATCAAGTATAAACAGGCTCAAAATCAGCATACAGGTGGCCCCTAAGGGCAAGCAGCAGTTACACTACAAGGATAGGCCTCGAAAATCAAGATTTGGTGCAAAATGAACCATTCTAACTAGCTCATGCTTAGCTCACACCTAGTTCATGCCTAGCTCATGCCTAGGTCACACTGAGGTTATGCTGATAGCGTGAGCCCAACATGAGCTACCAAAAGTGGCCTAAAAAATTTCATATATACATCGAAGGCACACCAGGGCAAGATCAACTCATACTAATAGCCTTGGTGAAACAAAAACATTTCAAATCAACATCCTACAATAGTTGATCCAAGAGACCATGAAGTTCCAAACAAGCTAGAGTCAAATTTTAATTGCAAATTCATTGTAAATTTTCATTATAAGCTTCACCATTTGTGAGCTTGTCAAGCTCTTATGTTGCTTCCATGGGTGTAAGCTAGCTTGCATTGTAAGATATAGTGCACTTGGTGTAGAACATAGTTTGCCCATGTACACTTGTCACATGATCCATTTTTCTCTAATCTCATAGTCATCGATCTCATTCATTCCTACTCCCAAGCATACACAAATGCACAAATACCTTGTTCATGGACCTAAATGGGGTTGAAAAAATTCAAAGCAAGAAAACAAGTAATCCGAAGCCTGAACGACTGTGATTCCTAGTTCCTGTAAACACTTTGCAACGGAGCTTAACGTTCAACTTCCAACCCAAATACATTTTGACTAGTGCACATCTTGTTGATTAATACAACATTGTTCATTATTTTCCATCTATTGTCCTATTCTGATTTACTTTCTGCATTGTTCCATTCCATTGCATGTTCCTACGTACATTCATCTTACAATTACATTCCATTACATTTATTTATGTTTCATTACAATTCATTATGTTTCTTTACGTTTTGTTACATTTTGTTACATTACTTTTTGTTACATGATTTTCTTTGTTTCACGTTTCGTGAAGATAACCCCAATGCAGGAAATAGCATACGCTCAGGGAAGTCCTTGGTTGATCTATGTGGAGACCATCCAAGGTAGTCTACCTTCATTTTTCCAAATTGCCCTCACCTAAAGGTAGGGTTGTCTTTATCTCTCTGGAGGACTTTCGACATTCATTATCCTCCAACCTTACGCCAATGATTTCGGATAGTATAGAAATTGGTGCTAGAAGGAAGGCCACTTACTATTTGACAAAACCTTAGTCACCGCACAGTTCGAAATGTTGCACTAATTAAGTGCTAAAACCAAAACCCTCATTAATGCTGGTCTTGTACGTGCTAGGCTTGCTCACATTGCAAATTTATGCATGCTGATCTTGCTCATCCTGAACCTAGTTACGCATGATGAGCTTGCTTACGCTGAAACTAGTTATGCACATTAAGCTTGCTTACACTAAAACCAGTTACACATGCTAAGCTTACTTACACTAAAACCAGTTACGGACATTAAGGTTGCTTACCCTAAACCCAATTATGCATGCTGAGACTAGTTACGCATGCTAAGCTTGCTTATGCTGAAACCAGTTACACACGCTGAACTTGTTTCTATAATGGAGATGATTGGAATTGTTGATTCTTTCAATGAATCTATCACCTACTATAGAACTTGCATCAAGGATGTCAAAGTGGTTTTCCATCTGTCAGTGAAGTTCTTCTCAGACCTCTTTGGCATACTAGCAGATGGTGTTATAGTGGTTTTGGATAGGGTACAGAAAGAGCTCCATGTTGTGCGTGAGTTGGAGGACTGGTTGGGTGTTCTGAAAGGCTCTAAGGGATTCCCTATGTAGGGAAAATCAAAAGTAGTAGAAGTTAATGAGCTGTATCCCTTGTTCAGAGCATGGGTGTTTCCCAAATCCCTATCTCAAGTAAAAACTTTTGGAGTGAAGCCTATGCGTATCATGCACACGATTCTAGAGACTGGGGTACGTTATAATTGGACTGAGTTTTTACTTACAGGTTTCCATGGGGAGATGGTGAGGTTACGTTTAAACATTGAGGCGCAATCCCATTTCACCTTTGCATTCTTTGCAGGCTACTTGTGCTAGCTAGCTGAATTTTTAGTTGTTCGCATAGATAACATGTACGTGTTAAGGGATCATGACCAACTATCTCAATCGTGGATTCTCCACTTATTTGAGGTGGAAAAATCTCAAGATGCTCCCAAGGGGATTGATGAACTCATTTCTATCACAACAGAGGGGTCATCTGGTCATTCAATTCATACGCATGACAGTGTAGGGTTGGAACTGGATAGTGTGCCCTATACTGCTAGGAGAGCTAATCGGGTGATCAAGGAAACGATCAAGGAAGCAAAATAGAAAGTTCAAAAGCATGAACACCCTAGAGAGGTTTCTCTAACTATAGAGGAACCAAGGGTGAAACGTATATAATTTAAGATGCCAATATAGGATAAGCTTGATTCACTGATTTGTCCTTGTTTTATTGTCATCATCATTATTTTTACTTTATTTTTCAGCTATTTATACAAAAATGATGTTGATCCTATGAATGTCATTAGAGTTGACTTCTGAAGTAAGAAGAGAGAGGTTAGCACCGATCATCAAGGAGCAAGAGGTCTCAATGAACTTAAATGAGGATGAAACGGGCAGAGACGNTCAAGAGGTCTCAATGAACTTAAATGAGGATGAAACGGGCAGAGACGAGATGGGAGGAATGAAAGATTAGGAGGGAGACACCACAGAAGAGGGTAACATCAATGATCAGGATGGAGTCAATGAGATGTTTGATGTTTTCTTTAGAGGGAGGCTAGACCTTGGTGATCCTCCAAGTTGGGAGGAAGACATAGATTTTGGTATATTCGCCATATTATGTTTATTTGTGTTTTAAATTGTGCTTCCCATTGTTTGAAGTTTTAATTTTATGTTTTTTAATGTTACTACGCAAAAATGTTGAGACTAGGAAAGTTCTTAACATTCGTTTAGAAGTCCCTATGATGAAGGCTCCTACAGAAATGACCATCGATGTTAACCCATCTCCTACGCATGAACCATTTACTTGGATCAAAATGACAAGTAAAATGGATTTTATAATTGGTATCATTGATAAGGTAGTTGATCGCATCCAACAAGCTCATCCTGAAATAGGTATATATATCTTAAGCATTTTGAATCCTTTGGTTTTTTGCATCTGTTTCCACTGTTTGATGTCTAATGCATGTTCGTCTCATGTGGATAGGGACTAAGTTGAGGTGGGATCCATCTGAGCCACTTGTATTGATAGTTTGCCTGCACTACCTCTAGAGATTGAGCAAGTACCTCGACAGATTTATGATGAAGTGGAAGAATGTGTTGTACAGAATGCCAAGTCTCTTTGGACCTGTAGGCACTCCATCAAGAGGCTATGGTTGAAGATTTAGGTGGGAGAAAAAGAGATTTTCAAGCTATCATCAGAACCGAATGATCTCAAATTGCGCTATGAGTTCACCTCGGCAAGTTTAATAGGTGAACATTCTTGGTGAACTTCCGAGATTACTTATAACAGATATTGGAGTTTATTCAATTTCCAAGTATCAATGACTTGGGAGCTAGTAGAGTGTAAGGCACAAATAGATTTACTGAATCTAAAATGTCAGGATAGGAAGGCTTTTTCTTGTAAGGTGCAGAAATGGGGTCAAGATGAAAAGACCCATAAGTATCATTATAAAAATTGTTAAAGGAGATATCTATAGAGAAGTGTCAGCTAGAGATGCTTGTTGAGGGTTTAGGCCTGCGCTCTTCATTTGATGTGTTTGCTAAGCATACTATGGTGGAGATGGAATCGCCCAAGAGGGTAATCACCATAGCTTCTGGGGGGTTTTTGTGGACGCGTTTCCTCTAAAACATCCCACTTGGTCCGTAGTGAAAAAAGGAAAGTCTCTGGTCAATGTTGATCTGGGCCTTGATGGAACTGACTAGGCAAGTGTCTTTGAAGAAGAAATCCTTCGTCGGTCGAAATTCAGTCTAGGAGGATCTTCTTCAGAAATGAAACATCACAAAAATTTTGAGCTTAGCACTTCTCTAATAAGAAGCAGGTCCCTCAGACCTACAGACAACCATAGCTACATTAGGTGTCACACATGGCAACTTTGGAGATCAAAATACTTAATTTTAGCTAAGTATCCAGTCTCAGCATATACGTCCAGCGTATACGCTCAAGTCCACATCCACAGCGTATACGCCTGACACCCACAGTGTATACACCCAATGTATACACTGGGCATATACGCATGACATTCTCGGAATATACACCCAACGTATACGCCTAGCATAGACATCCAAAGTAAATGGCTCACATGTATGCTCAGCAAGCATAACAGATGTATACGCCCGACATGAAACCCCCAAAGACGGCATGGAAACAACACTGCAAAGCAAGATTTGGCATAACGCAATGATCATCAGCATATACACCCTAGCGTATACACCAACATTCATTAGTGTATACACCTACATCATCAGCGTATACGCCCAGCATCCATAGCATATACGCCCCAGCGTATACGCCCAGAAACACTCAGCGTATATGTCCCAGCGTATACGCCTAGCCATCATCAATGTATATGCCAAGCATATACACTCAAGTTCACAGCATCTACGCCCAAGTTCACATACGCCCAGCACCTCCAGCGTATACACCTAGCGTATACATCCACAGTCTATGTCTACTAGACACAGTGTATATGCCCAGCAAATGTAACATATTGTACACTTGTAAATTTTATGCTTTTGCACCCGATCAATGCACCACGTGTCACCCAACCCGAGTCTAGCATCAAAACCTCTATAAAAGCCTAAAATTTTACGAGAACAGGGTCGGTTGGAAAAACATTCAGAGCACACCAGAGATCAGAGATGTTGAGCACCAAAGCAGAAAACCCTGTACACTAAGCATACGGCCTTTACACTATGCCTACAGTGCGAACTAGCCCATAGCCATCCCTGCATCCACTAGGGCTTTTCGTCCACCTTGTGAACCAGTCACAACTGCATTAGACCGGTGCATTGTACTCTCATTCTGTAATGCCATTGTCACATTTTCTTCCCAAAATCATTTACAATTTACATTAATTATTGCATGTGTTCTATTTACACTCATTTACATCTACGCTCTGTTTACATTCGTTGTGCTATTTACACTCTGTTTTACACTCATTACGGCATTTACGTATAACCTAGCATATAGCACCCCGGTGTACGTCCGAGGAAATCCTTGTCTGATCCGCATGCGGACCATCCAAGGTAATCTACCTTCATTCATTCCAACTCACCCTCAGTGAAGGTAGGATCTTCTGTGCGTTTCTAGTGATCCCACAGTCTCTGTTTTCTTCCAGCCGGAGACCAACGATTTTAGACGGTACAGAAATTGGCGTTAGAAGGAGGGCCTCTGCCTAAAACCTTACCTGCAAGCTTCTCAGTGTTTACGCTATTAAGTGTTTAAGCCATCGACCATACACTGATTCCTCTTTTTTAAAAAAAAAACCCTCCCAGCATTTACATTGCTTAGTTTGAAACCCAGTCTACAATCTAGCGCTTACACTGTTCAGCGTCTACGCTGCTCTTGTTAAAACTTACTCTGCAAGTTTAGGCTGGATATTTTACACTATAGACTAGTCTACGTTGTCGTACATTTACTACACTCTTTACGCTGTAGACCTTGTCTATGCTGTACACTGATTTTCGTTGTTGCTATTCTATTTATGTTGAGTCCTTTACATTGTAGACTTTGTCTACACTGTTGTCTTGTCTATACGACATTCTATACACTATAACCCTATTTTACGCTATATCCTAGTGTTTTATACGCTGCATGATTTAAGCCATAGACTTGTCTACGCTGACTCTATACGCTGCATATATATACACTATATACACTATCGTTATACACCGATCGTTGAAGTGTATACGTTGTACGCTGCATAATTTTGCATTGCTATATTATGTCATACCCTCAATAGGTCATCATGAACCTCGCAAACACCACCGCAACAACCACTCAAGGTGTTGACATGATAGGCACAATGGCTGCCCAATAGCTCGTCATCCCATAGCTAGTAATACAACCCACAGCGGGGCCTCACCGATCCCTTAGGTTGCAGGGGAGGAACCCAACCTCCAACATCATAACCCAGGACCAATACAACTTCATATGTGTGAAGATGCAAGCTAGCCTGGCCGTAGATCGAGCTGAAATAGAGGTGAAGAGGCAATACGAACTCTTCTATAGCAGGGGACATGAGTTCATCCCTTCCCTGTATGATATAATTCCTGTTCCAGAGTAGTACTCAGAGCTCATCACACAACTCCTCCTGCAAAGAAGCCATTCATTGAATTAGCCTGTAGTAGATTCCCAACCAAAGGAGGAGGACATGTTTGCTGCCCAATCCGAACACGAAGACTTTGATCACATCCTTAGCCCACAAACACACATCAACCCCATGTTTCATCTAGGCACAGGGGAAATCATGCCCCTCCAACACCTCAGGTTCACCCAGGCACAAGCATCTCCACCAAAAACATCAGCTCTATTCCATATTCCTCCTTTGAGCAACCCGCAAATCAACACACTCCGCCTCACTATCATCCCCACTGCAGCTGCTGGCACATCCTCGCAAGCACCATCCCCACACAACAACATGGGAGCAACCTTCTTGCCTCGAGTGATAGGGATGCCACATGTGATACTGGCATCCACATCCACCCGCTACATCCCTCACATCCAAACGCATGGACCCCCTTCCATCGTCGTAACCCAACAGGGAATCCCTTCACAAAACATGGCCAGGCAATGGGTAGTGATGGGGGCTCAACCACAACAACATCAACTTCCTTACTACACCATGCCACCTCATAGAATTACATCGGCCAGCATTCCCCAAGTACAGCCACAACCACAGCAACAAAAACCTCTCACTTACAATGTGCCACCCCTAGTGCCACATGCTCTGAACATCCCACAAGTACAACTGCCGACTGCGTAGTTTTCAACCTTCCAGCCTACTATCCAACAATCCAATTTGTACAATATACCACACCCCCAAGCTACCACCTCGCCTAGCACTCAAGACTGGGCAGACGCTGAAAAATTAATGGAAGAATTAACTGATGAGGTCAAACACCTCAAAACACCTACCAACGGAGAGTTGAAGGTAGTGGACTTTTACCACAATGATCCCATCAGCTCTTTTGTCCCGCCCTTAACTTTTCCCAAAGGTATATCGTTGCGATCACTAACTAAATATAATGGGGAGACAAACCCTAATGCTCACTTAATAACATTTAGATTAGAATGCGCATTACTCAAGGCATGACCCCATGCCATTTTGCGGGTGTTGCCCATGTCTCTCGTAGGGAGAGCACTTGATTGGTACCACGCCTTACTGAGGAATTCTATATTTTCCTTGGAAGAGTTGTTGCATCAATTCATGACTACGTTCAAGTATAACTTGAAACCTAAGGTGACACTAGATAGCCTCATACAGGTTAAACAAGCACCGTTAGAGCCTGTACAAAAATTCATTCAGAGGTGGAGTGATGCTCTCAATGAGCTACATGAGCGAATCCCCTAGACATACCTGATCACAATTCTAAAGGGGGCTGTTAATGACTTATTCAAATCTAAATTATACTATCTTAATGCACGTAACCTTGACCAAGCCTTTGAAAAAATTAAGAATATAGAAGAGGCGGTTCAAAATAGTCATGAACCTGCGTACCTAGCCTTCAAAAATCAACACACTAAAAAGGATAAAGAGAAGGCTAAAGCAACTATAGCGGCAATAGCAGAAATGCAAGCAAGTATGGAACAATGAAACAAGCCACCCATAGCCCCTACTAACTATAATAAACCTTCTCACACAGCTATGCCAGATTCATCATCATCGCCAAACCCAACGCAAAACTGTACGAGGAATTTTGAGATGAAAGAACCCTCTCAATACACACCTTTACCTATGAAGCCATCCCAGCTATTCAACCAGCTCTTGAAGGCTAGGTTAATGAAACACAAACAGTTATCCCTTGCAGCCATCAAGAGACATGATCAATTCTGTTAACTCGTTCAAAACCCAAGCTTAGCAACACCAGATGAGCCTCCAATGCCCAAAGGTTTTAGAATGGATTGCTTCTGTGATTATTACCAACGTAATGGGCATGGTACGGATTACTATTTCACCCTGAAACATGATATACAATGACTAATCGAAGAAGGCCAAATCACTTTTGATGAGGCCAACCCAGTCCAACCGCAGAATCAGGCTATGGGGGTGTATGAAGACCCTCTAAACACCAAAGAGGCGTCATACATTATCAACACAATCTACTTTGATGATGAACCTGAGACACCAACATTAACACAGTCTACTCTAAATATAACAACAAACACCTAACAAGCCATTTGTAGTCCAAATTCCCCCTGTTGCCTCAATTTCCACTTCTCTACCATCATTTGCCCCGCAAAAACGATATGTAGTGCACGTCCCTCCCGTTGTCACTCCCTCAAATTTATCAACCCCTCCTACTCGGCTTGCCCCTTTAATAGTTTGAGCGCCGCCTGCAGTTGTAATAGCGGAGGTCCAACCTCCACCCAAACTAACCCCATATGTCATTAGGACATTCAAAATTCCTAATGATTACCAAGCTTCCACCTCACAAACGCAAGGCAAACCTAGCCCCTACGTCATTAGGATGCCTGGCTAGCCTTCTACTCAACCACATCCAACTGTCCAACCACAACCCCACCCAGCTCCATATGTAGTACGGATCCCAGGGTAACCTGAGGCTCCAAGACCAACTCCACCTCCACACCACACACGAGAACGCTTAGCGAATAGGCTTACACATGAACTCATGGAGAAGGAGCATCAATGGTTAGCTGTGGGGCCACCTAAGCCCACTCCACTTAACGTCGTACTCATGACACCACCTAACAGTCAACCAAATGTAGGTGAAGAAGGTGAACGATCTAAAAAACATGACACATCTAAAACAATGACTCCAAGCAAACATGATAGACCAGCAAAGCATGAAATAAAACTGTTGGGGCCAATGGACCCAGCCACTGTCGATAAAAACGCGCCGAACAGTAGAGACTTGGCAATAGCTTTAACACAATTCACACAAGCACTCAAGCAAAAGAACACTTTACTAAGCTTGTATGACTTGATTCTAACATCCCAAACACATCGTGAAGCTTTGGTACGCATGCTAACATCGATCCCAGTAAGCAAGGACTTGCCCCCGAATGAACCTTCCATTCACACGGTAATGTACTCGCCCCAAGGGACGACTTCCAAGCCACTAAGATTCCACAATGATAACATTAAGGTGGATAAGAAAATGGGGAGGTAACAAAAGCCCTCATATTCATAATGATAAGCATAAATCAATTCAAGATACATAGGATCCACGTAGACGATGGAGCTACTACGAACGTAGTACCATACCCCATCATTGAAAAACTAGGGCTTACTGAGTTAATCAAACCAACTACTACCACATGTTTAAAATCATTTAGCGGGTCACGTGTGATGGTCAAAGGCATAGTAACATTAGACTTCATAGCGGGGGACTAGTTTCCCACATCTGTCGATTTTGTAGTGGTGGATGAAATGCCAGGATTCAACCTAATATTAGGAAGACCCTAGTTGGCCCAACTGAAAGAGGTCTCATCCCCTATACATCAAGAAATTCACCTGCCTTATGAAGGTAGTGAAATCATCATACATAGGGAAGTGGCTACACCTATTGTTTCATCACACATAGACATGGACCAAGGCTCATAAGTTGTACTCGAAAAGCCTAGCCGAAATGACATAAATGAACAACAACTGATAGGCAGTAATCCAAATTCACCTAAAACAGAAACACCTACACCTGACATTGTGCATACTCCTTCTCAATTAGAAACTAACACTGAACTCTCCACAAATACTGAAACATCTAAAAACACTGACACAGAAGCCATTCCATCAAATGTTCCTTGGGCCAAATTACCATTCAATGTGATCAGCAAAGGGGACGCTGAATAAAGAATCATACCCGTTGACACATCGCCTAACATTAAGAAGAAAAAAATCAAAAAATCCCTAAAATAGGACCATCACAACTCATCCGAAATGACATTAAACTACAACAAAAAAAACATTAAACTACACTCCTTGTCCAGAATGACGTTAAACTATCATGTCCGCAATGACATAAAACTAGCCATGATCAAAAATAATCGGTCAACCAAGAAACCCACCCATGTTATCCGAAATCTTCCTTGTTTACAATCGGGCCTGAAATGGCCTTAAACTATGCACAGGGCCCGAAATGGCCTTAAACTAGGTCACACACTTATACTCTATTTTCCTCTTTCATTTGTCATTACGATTTATAATTACATCTGCACATTACATTTAAAACAAATGAAAAAATAAACCAAACTATTTTACATTGTTGTGTCGTGTGTGCAATTAAACTCGAAATCAACAAAAACTTTTTTATACATGCAATGTTGTACAATTATAAGTGTTAATTGTTTCTGTCCGTCTCAAAATTTTCAATTTACAATTTCCATATCAATTTGAGTCAGCATAGTTCCAAAGGAAAAACTAAAAAAAAACCAAAAACTAAGCATCTATGATGGCAGGATCGTCCCATTTAGATCCACCAACATGAGGGGCCCCTGCTCCACTAGGGCCAGCTTCTTGGACATCGTCACCACCTTCATCCTGAAAATACAAAATGAGACAACCCATATAAGAATAAGAAAACATCAAAATTTCTAACATCATTTAGCAAATCAATTTCATAATGGAAAAATTCTTACCATAGGAGATACCCCTAACCCAAATTTCAGCTGATGAAGGATTTCCTCCTCTGAGGCACTTGCCCAATCAGTCCCATCAAGGCCTAAGTCGATGTCTACTAAAGTATTTCCTTTGTTGACAACTGACCAAGTAGGACGTTTCAGAGGAAATTCACCCATCGAAACTTCCCCAGAAGCAGTTGTAATCACCCTTGTAGGCAACTCCATTTCCACAGTTGTGTTTTGGGCAAAAGTATCAATGGCAGAGCACAAACCAAAATCCTTCACAAATATTTCTAGTTTTCTCCTTTCAATGGATACTTCTTTTAATGACTTCTTCTAGTGATGCTTGTGGTTCTTCTCATCCTTACCCCACTTGCGAACCTTGGAAGAAAAGGCTTTCCAATCTTGACATTTGAGGTTTAGGAGATCAATTTGGGCTTTACACTCTACCATTCTTTGAGTTAGCAATGCATGAAGATTTAGCAAGTTCCAATATCTAGTATACATAACCTCGGGTGTTCACCAAGAGCGATTACTGCTTAATTTGGCAGCAGCGAACTCGTACCGAGACTTAAGGTTGTCATGCTCAATAGACAATTCAGAGACTTCCTTTTCCTATGCTTGAATTTGTAGCCACAATTGCTCAACAGAACACCTACAGGTCCATAATGACTTAGTGTTGTGCACAAGGCCTTCCACAACTTCCTCCTAAACAGGCCTTAGCACCTGCTCTACTTTTGGGGAGAGTGTAGGTAAACTCTCTATGCTAATACTCTCAGAGGGATCCCACCTTAGTTTGGCACCTATGAATATAAAGAGATCAAACGTTAAGATAACAAAAATAAGGTGTAAAACTCCAAAACTGCCAATGATTCAAGACATTTATACCTATTTCAGGGTGGACCTCCTGAATTTTTTTGACAACCTCTTCAACAATCCCAACCACAAAATCCATCTTACTTGGCATCTCTATCCAAGTAAATGGCTCACGGGTGTGGGATGAACTAACCTCCACAGTCCTCTCAGGGGGAACCATCTTCATGCGTATGTATAATCACACCGTCCTGGTTTTGCTACCTTAATCTGGAAGAAGTGAAAATATGAAAATGAAATACCATGGAAATGATAACTAACAAAGCAATATAAAATAAAAATAAAAGAAAAAATACCATGCTCCTTGTCACCTTCCGGGGGATCACCTAAGTTCATCTTTCCCTTAAGAAAACTATTGAACAATTGATCGATACCACCTTGGTCATCGGACGGCTTAGTTTCTGTGGTCTTCTCCTTCAACTCCTCCGTTCCTCCTCCCTGGTCTTTCTCCACATTTTCCTCCTCGTTATTTCACTCTATGTTGATCTCCTCCTCATTAGTAGTAGTTTCTAATGCCTACTTCCTCACTTCTCAAATCAAGCCAAAGGTATTAGTGACATGTAAGCAATTGAAGAAAAAGAAAAAATTATGAACAAACATAAAAATAATAAAGCAATAAGTGTGCAAAGTCTACTTACCAGGCATCTTGAATCATATGCATTTAACCTGTGGCTCACTCACATTAGATACTTCCTCAGTTGGTCGTTCGTGCCTTTTTAGCTTTGATTTGGCTTGGCCAATAGTCTCTTTGATGACCCACTCTGCCCTTCTCGCAGTATAGGGTACATTGTCTGGCTCTAATCCCAAACTATCATGTGTGTGGATTGAAGTGCCAGATGACCCCCCTATAGTGATAAAGAAAGATTCATCAATTCCCTCTGGTGCATTTTGGAACTTGGCTGTTTCAAACAAATGGTTGATCCACAGGCGGGATAGTTGATCCCGATCCCGTAGAACAAACTTATTTTCTGTGCGAACTACCAGAAACTTAGCCAAGTGGAAAAGGTAATTGGAAAAGAAGGCAAAGGTGAAGTTGGATTTCACCTCAATGTTTGAGCACAAGCACACTATCTCCTTGTGCATGCCCGACAACAAAAATTCAGCCCAATTATAGCACATTCTAGCTTCTAGGATAGTTCACATGATGCATACAGCCTCCACCCCAAGACTCCGTACCTGGGAAAGGGTTTTTGGGAATACCCATGCCCTAAATAGGGGATATAGTTCATTTACCTCCTCAACCTTTGCTTTCCCCTACATTGGGAATCCCTTGGCACCCTTGGCCACGCCTAGCCAGTTCTCCAATTCACGCACTATTTGGAGCTCTTTATGATCCCTATATAAAACTACACTTATGCCATCTATCAGTACCCCAAATAAGTTTGAAAAGAATTCAGGTGATAGATGGAAAACTACCTTAACACCCTCAATTCGAGTGTTGTAGTAGGAGACAGACTCATTAAAGGAATCCACAATCCTGATCATTTCTGCAATTGATACCTCGGGACTAGGGGTCATGAAAAGCTCCATGAGGCTAACATTGTCTAAGAAATGAACAATAGATTATGGGGCATGGTTATGCAACCATTTTTGATCCTTGGTCACCTCCCCAAGCTTCATTGACAAGGTAGTCTCAGTTCGCCTAGTTGTAACAGGGTTCCTGCCAGGAGGCACATCAATAACAAATACGGCTTGATATTATGATATTAGTATAACTCTCAACAATTAAAAAAACACGTTAACTTCTAGGAAAATTTGTCATTTACCATTAGTTGTGGACTTGGATGTACTGCCACAGTCATGAGGGTAGACCGGTCCATTGTTTGACCAGTCTTCATGTAGCCACCCACGAGCTTTGCACATCACGAACTCTCTAGAGAACTACTTATGAAAATGAATGATAGAACCATTTTTTTGATCCAATACAGTTCCAAAAAGGGTGGAACCCACCATAAAAGCCTCTAGGGTAGTGTGATCAAGAGCAAGCCCTTCATCCTCAACACATGTTCCATCTGGGTTAACCTTAGGCCTACAAACAAACGGACATCAAAATAGAAGCAAGTACCAAATGGTGAAAAGAAAGAACAAACTTAAATGGTCCTACCTATCCACTTGGTACACAGTGCCTAGAGGATTCTAAAATAGTATGTGAGCATGCGCAGCTATAAAGAGCGTGTTGCTGAGGTAGTCCAACCCTCGTGGCAACTGTGCCCACACACATGTTAACAGGCATGTAGACCTGGGCCTGTAGGTAGAACCATCCTCATTAACAAACGACCCCTCATCAATGTCTTCTATGAAGATCATGACACTCTCGGTAGCTCCCGGAAGCATTGCCTCAAGCACGCTCTGTGCCACTACTTCATTTAGCTGTGACCAGATCGCCACTTCAAAGTTGTCCAACATGAAGGCCAAAAATTCGCATGCACCTTCTCTAAACCAAACCCCATTGTTGTCCATAGTTAGATCCAGGGTAGGCTCATCAGCCTCAATGTAGCCAAACCATGTTAGCACCCCAATGAGATCAACAATGAGGAGAAAAGGTTTACTATCCCTGCCAGTAATCAGGATGCCATAATAAATCATCTATGCATCAAAACGACCCAAAAAGTGAAAGTTCACATCGTAGATCGACACTTAGAAAAATTTCTAACTATTTATACTTAGTTTATATGCTACTTAATCCAACGTATATGCTATCAAAAACTGTTTACACTTAGCGTATATGTTGCTCAACCTAGCGTATACGCTGTGAAAAACTATTTACGCTTAGTGCATACGCGGCCCAACTTGACATATACACTGACAAAGAAATATTTACGCTGTCAACCGAACCTCTTACGACTAACTTATACGCTGAAGAAACCCTCAGCGTATATGCTCAAGCTCATCTTCAATATAAATAGTCTATGTCATATAATGAACAAACAGTTTACGCCAGAAATATGAAAAACAAGTCTACGCTGTAAAAAACAACTGTGCACGCTTAGCGTATACACTAAACAAACCCTCAGCGTATACACTGTCACAGTGTAGAAAGAACTTATGCTGAAAAAAATTTGTGCATAGAAAAATTATTATGCCATGATTTACACTGATATAATCATGCAAGAAAAGTGTTTACGCTATCCACTGATAAGACCGATTACGCCGTGACAGTCTACGCTAACTCGACTCAACGTTGTAAAGTTAGGCTTGTCATATATGCCGAAAACCCTATACATCAACTCTCTATGCTCGGCATATATGTCGAGACTATCTACACCACGAAGCATTCATAAACAAAAATAACCAACAGAGGTGGGATCAGAGCCTACCTATGTGATGTTCCAGGCCATGACGGAATCCTTGGCCTGGGCAGGCACTATAGCATGGCTTCGCTCTCCTCTACGAAGGTCAAGTCAAGACCCTTCCTCCCTTGACCTTTCACTTATTTGCCCTTGCCCATCATCCTCTACACTGAGTTTGGAATCATTTATGCCAACACCAAGCCTCTATGCTGGGGTCTGAGTCACTATGCCAACGCTAGAACTTCTACTTTTTGCGTCTACACTAAAGTTTGAGTCTGGCGTCTACGTTGGGTTTTAGGTTTGGCGTCTACGCTAGGTTTTGTAGTTTATGCTTACACTCGCTCAGATGTTTACACCCTGAAATAAAATGATAACAAATGAACCCCCCCTTTATATAGCGCTCCACCGTCACTGCTGCCACCACTTACGCCACCGCCTCCCGATTTGCTACTTTTTTGTCTTTCTACTTATTTCTTTGATTAAATTCGTTCAAAAAATAATAAAAAATACATAAAATGAAAAAAAATTACTGCATCCTACTCCCCTGTGAACCCCATTTCATGTGTTTACACCGAATATTCCAACGTAAGCCGTTATGGCTCGGTACGGCCTTAAATTGCCATGCGGCCCGCTATGGCCTTAAACTACCGTTATGGCCCAGTATGGCCTTAAACTGCCACATACAAACCCCATATGGCTCAGTAAGGCATTAAACTGCCACTCATGACCCAGTATGGCCTTAAAACACCATGCGTACCAATGTGATGATAATCCACCATCATGCGTGTACACATAATCTAAAATTACCAAAGAACCTAGAACGATACCCATTAGCTCATTCAGCTCTATGTTTATTGGCAGGAGGAAGCTCGATGGATTGCCAGCATTTAACTGCACCGTTAATCATTGATGGACCATATGGAAAAATTTCAAAATACATTAAAATAAACCTCATCAACTTAAGTTCACCAACGGATGACGTAGTCATAGCCTCAACAAAGTAACTAATAGACAGCTACAAAGGCATGACAAAAATTCTTGACATAGAAGCCAAAAATATAACCAAAGATCCGTTGGCCAAAACCCCCATCACCATGCCTGATAAGGAAACTAAAATAATAAAATTAAGCACATTAATACAACTAGAATTAGCCAAATACATTGAGAACGTGCTTAGGGAAAACATGAAAGAATTCGCCTGGTCTTACATAGACATGCCCGGGTTAGACCCTCGAATTATCCAGCATAACATTATCCTTGATCCAAAATTGAGACACGTAAAATAAAAGGCATAAAATGTTAAACCTGAGGTGGCATTGGTAGTTTGTAATGAGATCACTAAGCTTTATCATGCTAGTTGCATCTGGGATGTTGATTACATCGACTGGGTACCCAACATGGTCATTGTCTCGAAGAAGAACGGAAGCATTCACTTGTGCATTGACTTCCGAGATTTAAATGTTGTAACCATAAAAGATGATTTTCCTCTACCCAGCATTGATCAACTTGTTGACTCGACTGCTGGGCATGCCTTACTATCTTTTATGGATGGCTTCTCAGGATATAATTAAATATGCGTCAACCCAGGACATCAACTCCGGACAACCTTTATGACACCATGGGGAACCTTTTGTTATACAATGATGCCCTTTGGTCTCAAGAATGTAGAGGCCACGTATCAAAGAGCGATGACATTCATCTTTAGTGATTACATATTACAATCACTCAACGACTACGTGGACGACATTGTGGTTAAGTCAAAAACACTAGAACAACATGTACAAGACTTTGATCTAGTACTAAAACATTGTTTAAAATATGAAATAAGGCTTAAGCCAAAGAAATGTGTCTTCAGCGTCAAAATAGGTAAAATGTTTGCATTTATAGCCTCAGAAGAAGCGATATGAGTGGATCCTGATAAAGTTAAGGCCATAACAAACCTGAAACCACCCAGAAATCTTACCAAACTTCGAGGTCTATAGGGTAGATTATAGTTTATCAGGCACTTCATAGAAAAACTGATAGACAAACTAAAACCTATGAACCACCTATTGTACAAGAAGGTCCATTTTTAATGGACTCCACAGTGCCAAGAAGCATTCGATAATATTAAAACAGAACTTGCCCGACTACCTACAGTTTATCCACCTCAAAATGATAAACCATTTTACATCTACCTTGCTACTTCAAATTCGTCAATCATGTCTATGCTCTACCAGAAACAAGATGACAGAACTGAAGTCCCTGTATATTATTTAAGCCACACATTAGTTGCCCACAAGAAAAAGTACAACGATGTGGAGAGGTCATGTTGAGCTTTGGCCTTTTCTTTAAGAAAATGGCGACATTACCTCTTTCGTAACCAAGTTAATATAATTTGAAAGGATAATGTGCTAAGGGCCATCATAGGAAACATCTACGAAACAAGTCGGATAGCTTGTTGGAAAGCCATGATAGCTGAGTTTGACCTGCACTACATAGCGCAATCATCAGTTAAGGGTCAAGCCATAGCAAGTCAAATGGCCACGTCACCAACGCACGATCAAGTGATAACAGAGCCAGAATTCCCAGATGAGAATATAAGTGCAATGGACATAGTGCCCAATAATTATGATGCCATTCTAAACTTTGATGGAGCATCCACCACTTGAGGGGGAAGTGTAGCTGCTATCATCACCTATCCCTCCGAGGAGATCCAACCCTTTGCTTATCATTTCAATTTTCATTGTACCAACAACATAGCAGAGTATGAAGGACTCCTTAGAGGTCTCGCAGAAGCATTGGCTTCAGACATCACACGGCTTGTGGTTAGAGGAGACTCACAACTAGTCTTAAACTAGGTTACAAAGGTGTATACATGCAAAGCCCAACATTTACAACCATACTGTGACTTGGCAAAACACTTGATGGAGCAATTTGAAAACATCAATGTGCAACATGTCTCTAGAAATGATAACACCATCGTAGATGTATTAGCCACATTAGCATTAAACATATCGCCAGACATGTTCCATGCATTACCAAGCTCCGTAACTAGTTGTGCCCAACCAATAACAAATACTCTTGACACATTGCCGATCGCATCTGTTAGTACAACACATGTGATGGAATGGTATGACGACATAAAAGAATACCTTCTATGTGGTGAAACACCGTGATATCTAACAAATGCACAAAAGGATGCAGTGCAAAAATGTTCTTGGCAGTATACACTGGTAGGGGACACATTGTGTCGTAGATCCTACAAGGCATATTGCTAACATGCGTTAGTAGTAGCGATGCCCAAAACATTGTTGAACAGGTACATCAGGAACTATGCAAAGGACACATAGCACCAAAAGCCATGGGAGCAAAGATAAGATGCTTAGGCTACTATTGGCCACACATGGAATATGACTATTCCTCCAAGGTTAAAACATGTAGTACTTGCCAAAAACATAGCAATCTAATCCATGTCCCACTGAATGAGTTGCATATGGTGCAAATCACATGGCTATTTCAAAAGTGGGGTTGGACCTTATCAACCCAAAAACACCCTCATCTTCTGTGGAGAATAGTTTTATTATAACCACAACAGAATATTTCACGAAGTGGGTAGAAGCTTCTCCCCTTCGGAAAACTACATCTAAACACGTGTGTAGTTTCATTCTCGAAAATATTGTAACCTACTTTGGCATTCCCATGACAATCATCACTAATAAAGGACCATAGTTTAGTAGTGACAAGACCAAAACCTTGTGTAATATTCTAGGGATCAAACACTTGTTTTCATCCCCTTACTATCCTTAGAGCAATGGGTAAGCAGAGGCAACGAACAAAATGATTATTGCAATACTTAAGAGGATGCTTACCCAAAGTAAGTGAAAATGGCATGAGCAATTGGTATACGCATTGTGGGCATACCACACTACACATGGGACTTGAATAGGTAAAATGCCATATAGTCTTGTTTACGGGTCAGAAGCTATTTTACCTTTGGAATTACAGGTACCATCTTTAAGGATCACACTTTCTGGACTCCTCGACAATGGGAAAAATAATGACCTACGTATCATTGACTTGGATTTGGTGGAGGAGGAATGCATACATGCACTCGATCAAATAAAATGGTACAAAAAACAACAACAGTAATGACATCGACATGACATCCATAGATTCCCCATCAAAGAAGGTGACCTTGTAGTCAAAGTTGTTTGGGAACACCCAGACAAGTTCTCAGCTAACTGGGAAGGGCCTTACCTGGTCATTAAAGCATTTGATAATGGAGCATTTAAGCTAGCTGATATGGAGGGGAATGAGCTTGCCAATCCAACCAACCACTTGTTTCTAAAATCGTTCTACATTTAAGTACAAGCTTAGGTACATGCTCATCCTAGGATCACGACTATAAACTGATACCACAGCTCGTCCTAAGATCATGACGATAAACTGATACCACATAATAGTCCTAGATTATGACTTAAAATTGATACCACAGCTGGTCCTAGCATCATGACACTAAACTGATACCACATAGTGTCTGCAATGATGATAAACTAGCACTCACCTAGCATGATAGTAAACTGTCACAGTTACAACCACTAGAGTCCACTAAGACTATAAACTAGTTTACCTCTTCATGGTCCGCTAAGAGTAGAAACTGGCAATGCAACATCTACCATGATGCTAAATGGGCAATGTCCAAAGGGTTATGACATGAAAATAACCCATAAGAGTCCTCTAAGACTATAAACTAGTAAGTTCATCTACGGTTCCTCGTTCCGCTGCCACATTCAAACTTCATCAGAGTCACTGCAACACTCACCATCAGACAATCCTACCAACGTTGCTACCATTCATATACAGTGCCTGAAATCTCCTCTAGTGTCTTTGTTCCATCTGTAGCTGGTTACTCTATGCTCATTTATTCACTCATAGTTCTCTTGTCTCCTTGGAGTTGTGTTTGTAGGATGACACCCAGAGGTCTTCACACAAGAATGCACTTCATCACAAGGAGCAAGATGAGACAATGTTCACAGCACACATGGAAAGACTAAATCAAATAGTTCATTGGTATTTTCCATTTCTCGGTACATTCCCTACCCACTCATCAACATACTCTACTCAGCCACACATCTGATACACCCTGTACATTCAAAACTTTAGGCATGTTGTTGCACACTGTAATACTTCAAAGTAGTTGCAACACACAACGTAGCACTTGAGCATGAGTAGAAGATCAAAGCAAATTTTTTTCAGCAAAATAAAAGAAAATAAATAAATAAATAATCAAGAGACACTTGGCACTTCCCACACAAGCCCTAGGCGGGAAGGTAGTTGTCTTGGAACCAAGTACTCATGTCAAAAACAATCAAGAAGCATCTAGTTGAATCACTTTGGCTCTATGACACAGGTTCCCCCTAAACACTAAACAAGGGCCCTGTTCCTCCAAAGAATGTGATACATCTTCCCGTGGCTTTGGTCTTGCCAATGAGTTCTCTTGAAAATTAACCAAGAGTCTTGTTCTGCAAAAGCATGCACCTTGCATGTCTGAATTTCGAGTCTGCTAAATAATGGCTATTGATAAGGACCAGCATGCCGCACACCTGAGCATCCCTTTTCCCTAGCACAATCCCTTGGGTAGTTACCATTCCCCACAATCTCTAGTTTCCTACCAGCTACAAATTTCACTTTCCCAATCCCATGTACTACTGAACATAGTGCAATGATCTCTTGTCAAGTGGCAACGGACAAGGTCTCTATCAAGTTGCTTGTGGTGTTTTGCACTTCTTTGTCGACACTTCTTGGGTCAATTCCTCCAAGCATGAAGAAAGAGAGGCCAATGAAACACCTCAAAAATTTTGAGCTTAGCACTTCTCTAACAAGAAGTAGGTCTCTGGGACCCACATATGACCACAGCTACATCAGGTATCACACATGGCAACTTCGGAGATCCAAATACTTGATTTTCACTAAGTATGCAGTCTCAGTGTATACATCTAGCATATATGCTGAAGTCCACATGCACAACGTATATGCACCAGCGTATACACCTGAAACCCATAGCGTATACGCATGACATTCTCGGCATATATGCCCAACGTATATGCCCAATGTAGACATCTAGCATCACATGTATGCTCAGTAGGTACAATAGATGTATACACCTAGCATGAAACCCCCAAAGACGGCATGGAAAGAACACTGAAAAGCATGATTTGACACAAGGTAACGATCATCAGTGTATACGCCCTAGCGTATACGCCAACATTCATTAATGTATACGCCTGCATCATCAACGTATATGCCCAGTGTCCATAGCATATACGCCCAGCAACACTCACTGTATATGCCCCAGCATATATGCCCCAATGTATACACCCAGCCATCATCAACGTATATGCCCAACATATACGCTCAAGTTCACAGCATCTACGCCCAGCACCTCCAGTGTATACCACCACAGTCTACGCTTGCCAGACACAGCATATATGCCTGGCGTATATGCCCAACAAATGTAACATATTGTACACTTGTAAATTTTCTGCTTTTGCAACCAGTCAATGTGCCATGTGTCACCCAACCTGAATCTAGCATCAGAACCTATATAAAAGCTTGAAATTTTACAAGAATGAGGTCGGTTGGCAAAACATTCCGAGAACACTAGAGAGTAGAAACAATGAGCACCATAGAAAAAAACCCTGTATACTAGATGACCCTATACACTGAGCATACAGCCTCTACGCTGTTCCTATAGTGCGAACCATCCCACAACCATCCCTACATCCACCAGGGCTTTTTGTCCGCCTTCTGTCCCAGTCACAACTGCGTTAGAACGGTGCATTGTACTCTCATTCAGTAATTCCATTATTACATTTTATTCCCAAAATCATTTACAGTTTACATTAATTATTGCATGTGTTCTGTTTACACTTGTTTATGTCTACGCTTTCTTTGCATTCGTTGCATTGTTTACACTATGTTTTACACCCGTTACGCTATTTATGTATAACCTAACATATAGCATTTCAGTGTATGTTTGGAAAAATCCTTGTCTGATCCATGTGCGGACCACCCAAGGTACTCTACCTTCATTCATTCTAGCTCACCCTCAGGCGAAGGTAGGGTCTTCTATGCACGTCTAGTGATCCCACAGTCTCTGTTTCCTTCCATCCGGAGACTGACTATTTCAGACGGTACAAGTAACTCATTTAAACTTGTAAATTTTTTTTTTATTAAATCACTTTTGGAATTCTTCTCTTTTCTTTTTGTGTTAATTATTTTCTTTTACCTTTTCATAGGGTTAGGGAAATGATGATGGTCAAGAAGGTGGCACTAGTGGAGCAGGGATCCATGGTGCTAGGGAGTCTAAGGGGGACACCCCTCCCAACCTTGATGCTTAGTTTTAAATTTGGTATTATCATTGCTCATGTTTTTACATGAGTTGTAAATAGAATGTTTTTCTTTGGATTGTATGTGAACTGATGGATGGAAACAGTTAACCATTGTAATTGTTACTTGTATATGAATATATTTTTTTGTTTGTTGTTAAAATGATTATGTATGCGATCTATGTATCATGTGGGGACATTACACTAAGTTCTAATTTGATTTTGATACATTTATACTATTTTTTTAATTGAGTTTTCTGTTATTCATTTTTTTGTTTGAATTTTAGGTTTACTTGAACACTGATAGGAAAAGATTTAAAGTGAAAATTTTTTCGGCTTAAATGTAAACACAATGCAGCAATGTAAAATATTTTTGTTCATTTTGTTGTTTAATTGTAATGCATGAAGTACAAATAGAAGTAGGAGAATAATCATGTAAAAAGGGAAATATGAAGGAAAAAATCACGCAACAACACAACAGGGTAAGCATAAATTCAAACTGTAAAGTTGAATTGAGAGAAAATAAATGTAAGAAAATGCTCTAGTTTAAGGCAAATTCGGTCCATGGGCACATTTGTATCAATTTAAAGTCCTGATGGACTGTAATCTTGATATTCTAGTTTAAAGCCATTTCGGGCCCCATGTACTAGTTTAAAGCCATCTCGGGCCATATGTAAACAAGAGAAGTTTTAAGTGATACTAGTGGATTCCTTGGTAAACCAGCCATTTCTGGCCATGGCTAATTTTATGTCATTGCAAACATGTGGTAGTTTAATGTGATTTCAGACAAGGAATCTAGTTTACTGGTTTAGCAATTTTTTTATTTCTCTTAATTTAACATTAGGAGTGACACTGATAGGTGTGATTCTGTACTCAATGTCCCCTTGGCTGATTACATTAAATGGTAATTTAGCCCAAGGGATCTCTGATGGAGTAGGCTCTATGTTGGTGTCTCCTAGTGTTTCTGTATGTACAGTAGTTTCGATGTTTGGTGTAGTTTCTAGGTTAGGTGGTGTATGTATAGTTTTAGTTCTAAGTGTTTCTATGTTGGGTGAATTTTCATTTACATCTAATGGATCATTGTTTATTGGTTGCATGCAACTTTTTTTTTGCTTTGTAGGTTCTTCAAACTTAACTTCCAAGCCTTGGTTTGTATTTGTATATGATGAGATGATAGGTGTAGCAGTCTCTCCGTGTATAATGATTTCACCACCTTCATAAGGTAGGTGAATCTCTTGGTGTATGTGGGAAGAGACTGCTTTGAGTTTGGCCAACCAGGGTCTTCCTAACATTAAATTGAACCTTGGCATTTCGTCAATGACAACAAAGTTAGAAGATGTGGGGAATCAATCCCCTGCTATAAATTCCAAAGTTACAGTGCCTTTTACTACTATGCGTGATCCGCTAAAAAATTTTAAACATGTGATGGAGGTTTACCTAATTAGTTTCGTGAGCCCTAATTATTCGATGATAGGGTAGGGTACTACGTTTGTGGTGGCTCCATCATCTACATGCACCCGATGTATTTTGAACTGATTTACTTATATCATTATGAACATAGGTGCGGTTGTTACTTCTCCTATTTTCTCATCAATTTTGATGTTGTTAGTATGGAAGCCTAGTGATTGAGAAGTTGATCTTTGAGAAAAATACATTACCGCATGGATAGAAATTTCATTCGAAGGTAGGTCTTCATTTACTGGGATTGATGTCAACATACGTACTAGGGCTTCATGATGAGTTTGAGAAGTTAACATTAGGTCATATAGACTTAATGAAGTATTTTTCTATTTAAGTGCCTACATGACCTATGTTAGGGCTATTGCCAGATCTTTACTGTTAGGTGTATGCTTGTTAATGGTTACTTGGTCCATTGGGACCAATAGTTTTATCTCATGTGTAGTTGGTTTGACGTTTTCTTTCGTAACTATGGATTTGGATGCATCATGTATCCTCAATGATTCTCCCTTATAGTTCGTGCTTGGTTCATCAGTAGGTGATGCCATGGGTACTGCACTTAATGGATTAGGCTTGGAGGGTCCTAAGGGAAGCTGTTAACATTCTTTCTGCAATCATTCCCATGTGAGCTTGTCTGCCAGGCGTTCCTACGTATGGTGCAGGGGAACATTTGGTTTCTGAACATCTGGTTGCTTTAGAACCCGTATGACATATGGAGTAGGACAAGGTTGTGATTGGACTTTTGAAGGTAGTTGAGTGTTAGGCTGCCTAGGCACCCTAACAACATATGGGGTCAGTTTATTTTGTGTTTGTGGGGTGGAAGGTTGGTGGTTATCAAGATGTTTGAGTATCCTGACAACATATGGAGCTATTCTAGTTGGGGGTTGTACTTCCATAGTTGCGACCGTAGGTAGCACCTGAACTACATAGGGATCAGGCTGGGTAGGAGGTTGCATGTTTGTGGTAGTAGTGATAGGAGGTACATGCACCACATATGGTTATGGTGGTATGGTAGAGGCTACCACTATGGGGGATATTTGGATGACATAGGGTCTTTGTGGGGTAGGCGGGTTACATGGAGAGTATGATGATTGAGGTGCGGGTGTTTGTGCAGTATGAGGAATATGAACTACAAATGGTCTCTTAGGTATTTTATGTTCATTATCTGAGTTAACGGTGTTAATCCTAGGTGCTTCTTGTTCATTATCTAAGTAGATAGTATTAATTACATATGGAGATTCCTTACTATTTAGAGGATCCTTATATATGCCCATGGCCTCATTTTGTGGTTTGACCGAGTTGGCCTCATCAAAAGTGATATCACATCCGTCGATCATCCATTGAATATCATGTTTCAGGGTGAAACAATAGTCAATGTCATGCCCATTGCATTGATGATAATCACAAAAGCGGTCTATTCTAAAGCCTTTTGGAACTCGGGGCTCATCTGGTGTTGCCAAGCTTAGGTTCTCTACCAATTGACAGAATCGATCATGTCTTTTGATTGTTACAGGGGACAATTGTTTATATTTCATTAGCCCAACCTTCAGGAGTTGGTCAAATAATTATAAGGGTTTCATGGGCAACAATGTGTATTGAGACGGGTCTCTCCTCTCAAAGTTTCTCACATGACCTGGTGTAGGATTTTGTGATGTGGATGGTTCATGTGCAGTAGCGGAAGTACATCTAGCATAGTTAGTAGGGGCAGTAGGCGGTTTTCCTTGTTGTCCCATACTTTTTTTTTGTGTTTCCACTACTGCTACTATAGTTTCCTTAGCCTTTTATTTGTCTTTCTTATTATGTTGATTTTTAAAGGCTAAAAAGGTGGGGTCATGGCTGTTTTGGGCTACCTCTTTTATGTTCTTTATTTGTACGAATGCTTGGCTAACAGTGCATGCATTAAGATAGTATAATTTAGACTTCAGAAAATCATTAACATCCCCCTTTAGAATAGTAAGGAGATAAGTCTCCGGGATTGGCTCATGGAGCTCATTGAAACACCACAAAATTTTAAGCTTAGTACTCCTCCAAAAAGAATCAAGCTAAGTTATGATGCTCCCCACCATGACTAAAGCTTGAAGGCCTCACAGGCAGCTTCAAATGGAGTCAACTAAGCAAGAAATGGTTTCCCAGGACCCATAGAAGACTATGGTGACATCCAAAATCAAACCTGCCATTTTTAGCTCAAAATACTTGGTTTTACCGAGTATGTAGCGTGCATGCCTAGCATACACACCCAGCATGCAACTTTAAAGATTACCCAAAATAGGTACTCCAGAGCAAGATTGTCACAAGGTGTCAACTCTCGGAGATAGAGCAATTGTCACACACTAAGAATGTACATCGTGTATGCCCAGTGTGTACGCTCGACGTGCACCATCCAGCATGTAGCACAACGTACATCAGCAGAGCCATGTCAGATCAAGTCCAAGAATATCTATAAGTAGCACTCTTGTGACATCTGAGCCCAAATTTGAAGGTTGAATTGGATACTTCCTGTTGTAACAGTAGTTTTTAATAATAAATTCTTTTATTTTAGTCAAGTCTATGTTGAATTCACATGCTAGCATGTACACGCCGACCTGCAAAAGCACATGTTGGCATGTAGCATGCTACACACTTGTAAAGTTTCATTCTTTGCACCTGGGTAATGTAGACATTTGCCACCCAATCTAACATTCTAGCATCCCATGGCCAATCATCCCAACTTAGATCCAAATTTAATGCCCAAACTTGTATAAAAACCCCAATTTTTTACCAGATTAGGGTTCAAGAATTAGAGGAAATCTTGGCAAGAATGTAGGCAATCCACACAGAGAAAATTCACGACATCCATCCTATACACTAGACTTGGACCCTGCATGCTGAGCATATAGCCTCTACGGTATGCCTACAGTCTAAACCAACATGATATCACATCCCTGCATTCACTTGGGTACTTCGTCTACCTTGTGTTAGATCCAAAAATGCATTTAGACCGATGCATTCTAATTTTTATTATCCAATAGTATTGCTGCATTTTCAGCCAAGATTTGTCACAGTTTTTGTTTGCATTTTTTTATCTCTCATTTACATTCATGCACGTTGATTTACACTCTTCATACCATTTACATATAACCTGACATATCGCATGTTGGCATATGTTTGGGGAAATCCTTGTCTGATCCTCATGTGGACTACCCAAGGTACTCTACCTTCATCAGTTCTAGCTTGCCCTCAAGTGAAGGTAGGGTTTTTTGTGTCTATCTGTAAATATCTCAGTGTATATTTCATTCCAGCCACTGATGATTTTAGACAATATAGAAATTGGTGCTAGAAGGAGGGCTTGAAACTATCTAAATCTAACTTAATCTCACACACCTTCTTCCTGTACTGTCGATCTACTATAGGTCACCCTTAGACTTAGCAATTTTGAACCCCCAAAATCAGTATCCTATTCTGCAACATTCTCAGCATCTACATGCTGCAAACACTCCCAACATATACAGGCTGCAACATTCTCAGCGTCTACATGTTGCAAACATCTAACCTGCATGTTGTAGACTCTGTCTACACACCGTCTTGTAAACCTGTATGTTGTAGAATCTTTCTACATGCCTCCCTGAAAATTTGCACACTCGTCATCCTATTTGTACGTTGACAGTTTCAACCTACATGCTGTGACTTTGGTTTACATGTTGTAACTAGTTTTAGTACATTGGTCGCTGAAGATTATACGTTGGGACCTAGTCCACACGCTGTGCCAATAGGTCGCATGCTGTTAATTTAGGTATACGCTGATAAGCACACCCATTCCATACTTAGCCAAGTCCATACCTGTACGCCTCGACATTGCATCCTTTCCATCAAGTTACATTTACAACCCTTTCACCATGAATACCACCAACACCAATGTCTCAACCAAGTCCATTCCAAATATTGTGGGCCCCACGATGATGCCGATGCCTATTATGCAACCCATAGGGGCCCATGGTGAGGTTAATCCCTATAGAGGACCTCGTTGATCTCTCTGACTATAGGGGAGGAATCCATTAGTCAACGTTATCACACTAGAACAATATAATTTCATATGCATAAAAAACCAAGCTAGCCTAATAGTAGATCAAATTGAAATGGAGGTCAAGAGACAATATGAACTATTTCATAAGGGAGGACATGAGTTCATCCCTTCCCCATATGACATCATCCCTCTTCCTGAGCACAACTCTGAACTTATCTCATAGCTCCTCCTAGCTAGGAATCAGTCTTTAGACCAATATATGACAAATCCTCAATTGGAAGAGGAGGATGACTTTTCTGCTCAATCTGAACATGAAGATTCATACTATACCCTCACCCCAACAACAACCCCCTCAAAATAATGTAGGAGTGACCTTCCCACCCTGAGTGATCGGGATGCCATATGTGATACCAGCTTCTACATCTGCACACTATATACCACAAATCCAAACTCAAGGAGCTCCCTTCATGACTTCAACTCAATAAGTTCAGGGTGTTCCTCCACACACCATTACCCATGAAACCCTCTCAATACACACCATTGCCCATGAAACCCTCGTAATTATTTTACCAACTCTTGAAGGCCGAGTTAATGAAACATAAACAATTGTCCCTAGCAGCAATCCAAAGGAATGATCAATTCTGTCAGTTGGTCAAGAACCCAAGCTTGGCAATGCCCGATGAGCCTCTAGTTTGAAGAGGGTTTAGAATAGACTACTTTTGTGATTATCATCAATGCAATGGGCATGGCACTGATTGTTGCTTCACCTTGAAACAAGATATCCAAAGGATGATTGACGGAGGTGAGATTACTTTTGATGAAGCCAACCCAGTCAAGCCACAAAATTAGGCTATGGGCATATATAAGGACCCTCTAAGTACTAAGGAGGCTCCATATGTAATTAACACCATCTACCTAGAAAACAAATAAGAAGCATTTAGAATTAACACCATTTACTCAGATAATGAGTAGAAAATACCTACGAGACCCTTTGTAGTTCATATTCCTCCTACTGCACAAACCCCTACGCCTCAATCATCATACTCTCCTTGTAATCCACCCACCTTGGAAAGACCCTATGTCATCTAGATACCCCCTGTAGTGGCAGCCTCTACCATATGACCAAAACCATATGTGGTGTCCCTACCTCCCGCTTCTATAAACATGCAACCTCATACCTGGCCTGCACCCTATGTAGTCCAAGTGACACCTGTGGTCATGACTACAGAGGAACAACCATCAACTAGACCAACTCCATATGTTGTTAGGATACCCAAACATCCTAATAATCATCAACCTTCCACCCTTCAAACACAAAATAAATTGACACTGTATGTTGTTAGGATGCTTAGGCAGCCTGACATTCAACCACCGTCAACCATCCAATCACAACGTCGGCCTATTCCATACGTCATATGGGTTCCAAAGCAACTAGATATTCAAAAAAAAAAGATCCCCCACGTCACATGTGGGAACGCTTGGCAGAAAGGCTCACACGAGAATGATTGGAGAAAGAATGTCAACAGCTTTCCATGGGACCCCCTAAGCCTACTCCATTGAGTGCAATACCCATGGCTTAACCTTCTAACGAACCAAACATTAAGGGAGAATCATTGGGAATGGATGATACATCCAAATCAACAGTTACAAAAGAAAACACCAAACCAGCTACACATGAGATAAAACTGTTGGGCCTGATGGACCAAGTAACCATTAACAAAAATACACCTAATAGTAAAGATTTAGCAACAACTTTAACATAGGTCACGTAGCCACTTAAACAGAAAAATACCTCGCTAAGCCTATATGACCTGATATTAACTTCTCAAACTCATCGCGAGGCCCTTGTACACATGTTAACATCAATCCCAGTAAGCAAAAACTTATCTACAGATCAGCCTTCCATACATGCAATCATGTCCAAATGACAAAGACTCAAACCCTAATCATTAAGCTTTAACCTAAAAAATATTAAGATCGAAGAGAGAACTAAAGACATCACCCATGCACCTATGTTCATAACAATACAAGTAGATCAATTCAAAATACATTGGGTGCATGTAGATGATAGGCCACCACAAACGTAATACACTACCCCGTCATCAAACAATTAGGGCTCACGTAACTAATTAAACCAACTTATACCACATGCTTAAAATCATTTAGTGGATCATCCGTAGTAGTAAAAGGTATTATAACTTTGGACTTTATATCAGGGGATCGATTCCCCACATTAGCTAACTTCGTTGTCATCGATGAAATCCTAGGGTTCAATTTAATATTAGGAAGACCCTAGCTGGTCCAACTCAAAGCAGTCTCTTCCCCTATACAGCAAGAGATTCACCTACCTTACAAAGGTAGTGAAATCATCATACACAAGGAGGTTGCTACACCTACCATTTCATCACATATAGATACAGACCAAGGCTTCAAGGTTAAGTTTGAAGAGCCTAAACAGGATGACACAAATGAAAGACAAAGTTGCATACAACAAGTAAACAATGATCCATTAGATGTAAACAAAACTTTACCCAACATAGAAACACCTAGACCTAAAATTGTATCTACACTGCCTATCCTAGAAACTACAATAGATATCAAAACTACAGAACATATGAAAACACTAGAAGACACTAACATAGAGCATATCCCATCAGGCGTCCCTTGGGCTAAATTATCGTTCAATGTAATTAGCGAAGGGGATGCTGAGTACAAAATCACACCTATTAATATCACTCCTAATGTTAAATTCAGAAAAATAAAAAAATTACTAAACCATTAAACTACATGCTTCATCCGAAATGATGTTAAACTACCACATGTCCACAATGACATAAAACTAGCCACGGTCAAAAATGGCCAGTTTACCAAGGAACTCACCAGTGTCACTCGAAACTTCTCTTGATTACATGGGGCCCGAAATGGCCTTAAACTAGTGCATGGGGCCTGGAATGGCTTTAAAATAGAATATCAAGACTATAGTCCATCATGACTTTAAACAGACACATATGTGCCCATGGCACAAAATGTCCTTAAACTAGAGCATTTTTCTTATATTTCTTTTTCTCAAATTAAGTTTACAGTTCATGTTACCCTGTTGTGTTGTTATGTTGTCAGCCGTAGTTTCTTCATATTCCCCTACCTCTGTCCCTACTTCACGCATTACATTTAAGAAAAAAAATGAACAAAAAAATTTTACATTGCTGCATCGCGTTTACATTCAAGCCCAAAATATTTTCAATTTCAATTTGCACTTACCAGTATTCAAATAAAATTCAAACAAAAAATGAATAAATAGAAAATTCAATTAAAAAAATATAAAAAATGTATAAATGTATCAACATCAAATTAAAACTTAGTGCAATGTGCTCACATGATACATAGATCACATGCATAATCATTTTAACAACAAACAAGAAATATATACTCATATACAAATAGACAATTATAGTGGTTAACCAATCCCATCCATTAGTTTATATACAATCAAAATCAAAATATTTTGCATGCAGATCATATAAAACATGAGTGATCCTAAGATCAAATTTGAAGCTAAGCATCAAGGTCAAGAGGGGTGTCCCCCTCAGACTCCCTGGCCCCATGCATCCCTGCTCCACTGGGGCCACCCTCTTGACCATGGCCATCGCCCTAACCCTACAAAAATGTAAAACAAAATGATTAATACAAAAAGAAGAGAGAAGAATTCCAAAAGGTAATAAACAAAAATTCACAACTTTAAATTACTTACTGAAGAGGATCCTCCTAGATTGAATTCTAACAGATGAAGGATTTCTTCTTCAGAAATGCTTGCCCAGTCAGTCCCATCAAGGCCCAGATCAATGTTGGCCAAAGCCTTCCCTTTGTCCACTATAGACCAAGTGGGACATTTCAAAGGAAACTCCCCCACAAAAACCTCCCCAGAAGCCATGGTGATTACCCTATTGGGCAATTCCATCTCCACCATAGTATGCTTGGAAAATGCATCAAATGAAGAGTGTAGGCCTAAACCATCAACAAACATCTTGAGCTAACGCTTCTCTATAGATACCTCTTTTAACGACCTTTTATAATGATACTTATGGATCTTCTCATCTTGACCCCATTTTCATACCTTCAAAGCAAAAGCCTTCCAATCTTGACATTTGAGGTTCAGTAAATCTATTTGCACTTTACGCACTACTATCTCTCAAGTCAATGATACTTGGCGATTCAATAAATTCCAAATTCTGTCATAATTAATTTCGGAAGTTCGTCAAGAGCGATCACCTGTTAACCTTGCTAAGGCAAACTCATAGCACGATTTGAGATCGTCCCGCTCTGCTGACAACTTGAAAATCTCTTTTTCTCCCACTTGAATCTACATCCATAGCCTCTCGATAGAACACCTACATGTCTAAAGAGACTTGGTGTTCTACACAACGCACTCTGCCACTTCATCATAAATTTGTCAGGGCACTTGTTCAATTTTTGGGGGTAGCGTAGGTAAACTATCAATACCAGTGGCCTCAGCTAAATCCCATTTCAGTTTAGCCCTTGCTCATATGAGGAGAACATATATTAGACATTGGACAATAGCAACGGATAAAAAAAACAAAAGCCAAAGGATACAAAACACTTAAGATATATGTACCTATTCCAGGGTGAGCTTGCTCGATACAATCAACCACTTCATCAACGACACTAGTTATAAAGTCCATTTTACTTGGCATTTCAATACAAGTAAAGGGTTCATTTATAGGAGATAGGTTAACTTTGGTGGTTGTTTCCGTGGAGGCCTTCATCATAGGGACTTCACAAAAAATGTTAGGAAGCGTCTTGGCCTCAAAATTTTCACTTGGTTGTAGTAAAAGCGTGAAATCAAAATTTTGAATGATGGAAAGCACAATTCCAAAGGAACTGGCCATAATAAGGAGAACATATGAGAATCTCTGTGCTCTTCTAGATTTAGAGGATTTCCAAGGTCTAGTCTCCCTATGAAGAAATCATCGAACATCTCATCAACTCCATCATGATCATTAATGTTACCCTTTTCCATTGTATCTCCTTCCTGATCTTCCATTCCTCCCATCTTGTCCCTACCTACCTCGTCCTCCTTGTTTAAGTTCATTGAGGCCTATTCCTCCTTGATGATTGGTGCTAATCTCTCTTTTCTTACTCTAGAAGTTAACTCTAATGACATTCATAGGTTCAACAATAGGTGTGGTATAAACCACGAAAAAAAAGTGAAAATAATGATGATGACAATGAAACAAGGACAAATTAGTGAATCAAGCTTACCTCATACAGGCATATTGAACCATATACGTTTCATCCTTAGTTATTCTACAGTTAGAGCAACCTCTTTAGGACGTTCATGCTTTTGAACTTTCACCTTTCCTTTTCCGATCTTTTCCTGGATAACCTGATTGGCTGTCCTAGCAATGTAGGGCACATTATCTGGTTCCAACCCTACATTTTCATGCTTGTGAATTGACCGACCAGATGACCCCTCCATCGTGACAGAAACCAACTCATCAATCACCTTAGGAGAATCTTGAGATTCAACCACCTCCAATAAGTGGTGACTCCATGGGTGAGATAGTTGGTGGCGATCCCTTAACACATACTTGTTATGCGCACAAACAACCAGAAATTCAGCCAGCTGGTGCAAGTAATTAGCAAAGAATGCAAAAGTGAAATGAGATTACGCCTCAATGTTTGAATGAAACCTCACTACCTCCCCGTGGAAACCCGAAAGTAGAAACTATGCCCAATTATAGCATACCCCAATCTCTAAAATAGTGCGCATGATGCACACAGGTTCTACCCAAAAATTTTTCACTTGAGATAGAGACTTGGGAAACACCTACACCCTAAACAAAGGGAATAACTCATTAACTTCTTCCACTTTTGATTTCCCCTACATAGGGAATGCCTTAGAGCCCTTAAGGACACCCAACCAATTCTCCAATTGATGAATCACATGGATTTCCACTGCTGGTACACCAAAGAGGTCTGAAAAGAACTCCTCTAATAGATGAAAAACCACTTTGACACCCTTGATGCCAGTGCTATAGTAGGTAACAGACTTGTCGAAATAATCAACGATTCCAATCATCTCCATCACAGAAACATTATGGCTTAGGGAAGTAAACAAATCCGTGAGGCCCGCATCACTTAAACGATTGATGATATGTGGTGGTGCCTTCTTACATAACCATCGTTGTGCATCACTGACTTCCCCGAATTTTATAAACAAAGTGCTCTCAGTCTACCCCATTGTGATAGTGGCTCCACCATAAGGGGCATCCACTATATGCACAAGATAACCCCATGGAGTCAACATAACCAATGATGTAGCAAAACAAGCAAACTGAGGTGTTGAAAATACCATTACTTACCATCAGTCAATGGATTCAAATCGCTAGGAGCCAAATCGACATCACATGGGAAAACTAGCCCATTATGAGACCAATCCCCATGTAGCCACCCCCTAGCCTTGCATTGTGCAAGTGCCCTCGAGTACCATTTGTGAAAATGAATGATGTCACCTGTAGTTTGGGCCAACATGGCACCACGAAGAGTGGGGCCCACCATGAAGGCCTCCAAGGTGGTACAAGCCAAAGTGAGCCCATCATCACCTATGCACAATCCTTCTTTATCAAACTGACACCTAGAAAGAGACGGTGGTGAAAATATAAACCACTACTAAGTAGCGAGGCAAAAAGCAGTGAATTGAACAAACTTGCCTTTCTACTCAGTACACTTTTCCAGGAGGGTTCTGGAACAAAGTATGCAGATGAGAAGCTAGGAACAAGGTGTTATTGATGGGATGAGATCCATGAGGCAATAATTTTGACACACGCGATAAGCGATGGCTAGATCTAGGTCCCCTAGAGGAACCATCCTTAATCATAAGTGGTCCCTCATCAATGTCCACCACGAAAGCCACAACGTTGTTTGAAGACCCTAGTAACATGGTCTCAAGCATGATCAATGCTAATTTTTCACTTAAATGTGACCATATTAACATGTTGAATTTTTCTAAGATGAAGGAAACGAATTGAGAGGCCCCTTCTCTGAACCATACCCCATTGCGATCAATTGTCATATCAGGAACTGGCTCGTCAGAATCAATTAGACCAAACCACGTCAGAACTCCAACAAGCTCGACAAGCAAGAGGAAAGGTTTGGGAGCCTTGCATGAATTAAAGAAACAGGGTGAATAAGCCATGTAAAATTACATTTCTACACTAGGGGGCCAACAGTTAGAAAAAATTTAGCGTGCACGCTGCACACTGGAAAACTCAGCGTGCATGCTACATGCTGGAAAACTTAGTGTGAAAACCCTACATGCTGCATGTTGGAGCATGATCACACTAACTATACATCTACACTACATAGTGAGAAAATAAATAGGAATGGTCCACAAATTTTGATGAAGGGTTAGAGCCTACCTACACGTTGACCTTGAGCATGAGGGAATCTTGGGTCTAGGAAAACACTGGAGCATCACCTTGCTCTCTTTGATGAAGTTCAAGCTAGGATCTTTCCTCCCCTGGCCTTCTACTTGCTTACCCTTGTTCATCGTGGAATTCATGCTAAACCCTATACGTTAAGGTTTTGTTCATACACACCGCGAACCCTATACACTGGGGTTTTGTCCCTACACATTTCATCGAATCTTGCACGCTGGGATTTGAAGCTGCACCCTGGATGCCCTATGAAGACTCACCACACCATGATCTATGTCACCCTCGTTGCCTCAGTATATGCTGCCCTTGGTGTACGCTGCGCTCAGTTCACGTTGGTCTCAAGTTCACATTGGGATTTCGCTGCATTCATGCTCAAATTTGACTATGACTATCCTGTGGTTCACGCTACCTCCAATTTATATACTCTACGTTAAACATGCTAAGGCCACCTTGAAATAATTTATTTAATTAATTCAAAAATTAACCAAAATAAAAGGAATGTGTAAATACATAATAATAATGCAAAAACAATGATAATGAACAAAATAAAAAAAATAATGACATACTGGAATGAATACTACCCATATGAAATATTCTCTTGCAAAGAAAATCTAGTTGCCCACACTAACAATTTTAGCGCAAACTCCTTATCCAACATTTTCACACTCGATAACGATTCCAAATCATACAATCAACCAGACATAATGAACGAACAAGCATGATGGCCCAGGAAGGTCCTAAAATGCTGCAAATGGCCTGGTAAGGCCTTGAACTACCATGATCAATACATTAGTGACAAGTACAACCCAGTAAGGCCCTAAACTGCTAGGCAATTGGATACAACAATAAGTTACCATCATATAACTTAGTCCAGTTTAGATGCATCAATCCATAGATTACTTGTATTTGAAGATAATCAACCATCTAATTGATGATGCTCACTATTTTTTGGTAGGAGTAAACATCAAGGATAGAAAAAAATTATTCTTACCACTGTCTATCAATGGACCGCATGGAACGATTACCTGAGAAATCAACATGGAGGCTATTAATTTAGGCTCAATGATAAATGACACTTTTGTGGCATCAACTCAACAAACACTATATTTTTTTGAAATGATGACCAAGAATCTAGACATAGAAACTGATAGCATCATCGAAGACCTCTTAGTTGAAATCCACATTACCATCCCAGATGGTGAAGTTAAATCCTAAAACCAAGTACATTGTTAAGCCCGCAACTAGCTAATGACATAACACAAGTGCTTAAGAACAACATAAAAGCATTATCTTGGTCTTGCATAGACATGCTTGGGTTAGACCCTTGAATAGTCCAATAAAACATTATACTCGACCCAAAATTAAGACCAGTGAAACAAAAAGTACATAAGGTTAAACTCAACGTAGCATTGGCAGTTCGTAATGAAATCACCAAACATTATCAGGATGGTTTCATTCAGGCTGTTGACTATGCTGACTGGGTATCAAACATGGTCATTATCCCAAATAATAATGGAAGTATTCACCTATGCATTGACTTCTAGGACCTCAACGTTGCGACCATAAAAGATGATTTCCCCCTACCTAGCATTGATCAACAAGTTGAATCGACCATTGGACATGCCTTAATATCTTTTATGAATGGCTTTTCAGGATATAACCAAATTTAGATTAACCCTAAGCATGAACTTAGGATGACCTTTATGATACCATGGGGTACTTTTTGCTACACAATGATGTCATTCGGTCTCAAGAATGTCGGTGCTACATACCAAAGAGCGATGACATTTATCTTTAGTGATTATATCTTCAAATCACTCAATGACTATGTAGATAATATCGTGGTTAAATCAAAGACATCAGAACAACACATAAAGGATCTTGACTTGGTACTAAAATGTTGTTTAAAATATGGATTGAGACTTAACCTAGAGAAATGTGTCTTTGGAGTCAAGATAGGAAAAATGCTAGGGTCATAGCCTTAGAAGCAGGGATACAAGTAGACCCCAATAAATTTAAGACCCTAACAAACTTAAAACCACCTACCAACCTTACTAAACTTTGTAGGCTACAAGGTAGATTACAGTTCATTAGGTGTTTCATAGAAAAGTTGTTAGACAAGTTGAATCCTATGAACCACTTGGTACGCAAGAACGTCCATTTTGAGTGGACTTCATAGTGCTAGGAAGCATTTGACAACATTAAAATAGCACTAGTTCAACTACCCACAGTTTATCCACCTCGAAATGATAAACCATTCTACATCTACCTTGCCACTTCAGACTCATCAATTGCATCCATGTTTTGCCAAAAACAAGATGATAGAACTAAAGTCCCTGTTTATTACTTAATACATGCATTAGTAGCCCATGAAAAGAAGTACAATGAGGTGGAAAGGTCATTCTTAGCCTTGGTCTTTTCCTTAAAGAAATGATGACATTACTTCTTCCATAACCAAGTTAATATAATCTACAAGGATAATGTACTCAGAGCCATCACAGGAAACATTTATGAGTTGAGTAGAATAGCTTACTAGAAAGCCATCATATTTTAGTTTGACCTACAATACATAGCACAATCATTAGTTAAAGGTCAATCCATAATAAATCAAATGACTACATCACCAATGCATGATCGAGCAACAATAGAGCTAGAGTTCCTCGATGAAAATGTAAGCATAATAGACACGGTACCCGATGACTATGATGCCATTTTTAACTTTGATGGAGCATCCACCTCTCGAGGAGGAAGTGCTACTTCCATCATCACCCATTCCTCCAGGGAGATCCAACCCTTTTCTTACCATTTTTACTTTCATTGTAGCAACAACATAGAAAAGTATGAAGTTCTACTTAGAGGTCTCATGGCAGCACTAGCTTCAAACATCACAGGACTGGTAATCAGAGGTGACTCACAATTAGTTCTAAATAAAGTCACAGATGTTTACGCCTGCAAAGAATAACACTTACAATGATACTGTGATTTGACTAAGCACTTACTGAAGTAATTCAAAAATATAGACATGAAACATGTTTCTAGAAATGATAACACCATCGCAGATGCACTTGCAACGTTAGCTTTGAACATATCACCAAACATGTTCCACATGTTGCCTAGCTCTATAATCAGTTGTACTAAACCCATATCTAATAATCCTGATGAATTACCAATTGCATCTATTAGTACAATGCAGGCCATAGAATGGTACGACAACATAAAGGAGTACGTTTTACATCGTGAACCACCTCAACATCTAACAAATGCACAAAAGGAAGTAGTACAAAAATGTTCTTGATAGTATGCATTGGTAGGTGACACGTTGTGTTGTCAATCCTATGAAGGTATCCTATTAAGATGCATTAGTAGTACGAATGGCCAGACCATCATGGAGCAAGTACATGAAGGACTCTGCAGAGGGCACATAGCATCCAAAGTAATGACAACTAAAATAAGGCATTTGGATTATTATTGGCTACACATGGAGTACCATTGTTTCTCCAAGGCCAAAATGTGTAGTATCTATCAAAAACATAGCAATATGATACATGTTCCACCAAATGAGCTGCATACCGTGCAAATCACCTGGCCTTTCCAGAAATGGGGGTTAGACATTATCTGACCGATAACTCCCCTATCTTCTTTAGGACATAGCTTTATCATAACCATGATAGAGTATTTCACAAAATGGGTAGAAGTTATTCCCCTTAGAATGACCACATCCAAATACATATGGAACTTTATTCTACAAAACATTGTGACCCATTTTGACATTCTGATGACCATCATCACTGATAATAGGCCGCAGTTCAGTAGTGCTGAAACTAGAACTTTCTATGAAAGTATAGGGATAAAACATTCATTTTTATCCCCATACTACCCTTATAGAAATGGAAAAGCTGAAGATAGAAAGAAAATCATCATCTCAGTACTAAATAAGATGCTTACACAGAGCAAAAGAAAATGGCATGAATAGCTAGTATACGCACTATGGGCCTATCACACTACGCATTGTACTTCCATAGGTAAAATGCCATATAGTCTTGTTTATAGTTTAGAAGTTGTTTTACCTTTGGAGTTGTAGGTACCATCCTTAAGGATTATGCTCTCTAGACTCCTCAATGAAGATGAAAGCAATGACTTGCACATTGTTAACTGGGACTCGGTGGAGGAGGAATACACACGTGTGCTTGTTCAGCTTGAATGGTACCAACAACAGCAACGACGGTGCCATCAGCACAATATCCATAAATGCTAGATCGAGGAATGCGATCTTGTACTCAAAGCCATTCGAGAACTCCTGGAAAAATTCTCAGCAAATTGAGAAAGACCCTACTTGGTTACCAAAGCATTAAACAATGGAGCATTTAAACTAATCGATATGCACGGTAATGAACTTGCACATTCGATGAACCACGTGTACATGAAACCATTCGATGTTTGAACATGAAATTAGGTATGCATTCATCCTGGAATCATGATGGTAAACTAATACCATAGCTCGTCTTGCTGTTACAATGATAAACTAGCAGCATAGTTCATCTGTAATGATGATAAACTAGCGCTTGTCCACAAATTTGTTCACTAGAGTCTACTAAGACTATAAACTAGTTTGCCTCTTCATAATCTGCCAAGACTATAAATTAGTAGTGTACCATCTGCTATGATGATAAACTGGTACCGTCTGGAACACCACAAAATTTTGAGCTTGGTACTTCTCCAGCAAGAAGCAGGTCCCCTAGCGGCCACAGACGACCACGGCTACATTTGGTGCCATGCATGGAAACTTTAGATATCGAGATTATTGATTTTCACTAAGTATGTAGTCTCAGTGTATATTCCTAGTGTATATGCCTGACATTCTCAATGTATACGCCCAGCATACACACCTCACATGTACGCTCAGCAGGCATAGAAAATGTTTACATCCAGCATGAAATCTTCAAAGATGGCATGGAAACAGCACTGCAGAGCAAGATTCGGCACAAGGAAGCAATCATCAGCATATATGCCCCAGCATATACGCCTGACACATTAGCGTATATGCCCAGCCAACATCAGCGTATATGCCTAGCATCCACAGCATCGCCCAGGATATACGTCCAGCATCCACAGCATCACCCAAGTTCGCATATGCCCAGCACATCCAACATATACGCCCAGTAGATGTAATATATTGTACATTTGTAAATTTTATCCTTTTGCACCTGGTCAATGCACCATGTGTCGCCTAACTTGAGTCTAGCGTAACAACCAGTATAAAAGCCACAATTTTCCACTTGAATAAGGACAGTTGGCAAAAATCCTAGAGCATACCAAAGAGCAATTACGCTGAGGACCAGAGCTAAAAAACCTGTTATGCTGGACAACCCTATACGTTGAGCATACAACCTCTACGCTATGACTACAATGGCAACTAGCCCAGTCATCCTTGCACCCACTAGGGCTTTTCATCNATCTATTTACATATTTTTACATCTACACTCTATTCACATCCGTTTTGCTATTTACGCTCTGATCCACGCTTCTTACACCATTTATGTATAACCCAATGTATAGCACTTCGGTGTACGTTCGGGGAAATCCTTATCTAATCCGCGTGCGGACCACCCAAGGTACTTTGTCTTCGTTCATTTCAGCTCACCCTTAGCCAAAGGTAGGTTCTTCTGTGCATGTGCTGTGATCCCCCAGTCTTTGTTTCCTTCTAGCTAGAGACCGACGATTTCGGACAGTACAGAAATTGGCGCTAGAAGGAGGGCCTCTGCCTAAAACCTTACCTGTAAGCTTCCCAGCATTTATGCTGTTGTGCATTTACGTCACCAACCACACATTGATTCCTGCTAAAGACCTCCCTACATTTACGCTACTCGATTTGAAAACCCAGTCTACAAGCTGTCCAACGTCTCCACTATTAAGTGTCTACACGTTGTTGATCATACGCTACATGTCGTACATTGCAGATTTTCCTTACACTGCACATAAGATCGATAAAGTTTATGCTACATATTTTACATTATAGACTTGTTTACGCTGCTGTCCATTTATGCTACACTCTTCATGCTGTATACCTCCTCTACGCTGCTATCCAGTTTACACTACATTCTTTACACTGTACCATATTTTACGCTGTACCCTGATGCTGTATACGCTGCCTATTGTATACGCTATACGACTTACACCATAGAATTTTCTACGCTGACTCCCTATGCTGCACATATATACACTATATACGTTGTCGTTATACACTAGTCGTTGAAGCGTATACGCTGCACATTGCACTTTACACTTGCTTCACACCTCTATACTGTGTCATACCCTAAACAGGTCATCATGAACCCAGTAAACACCACAGCTGCAACCACCTAAGTCACTGACATCGTAAGTACCATGGTTGTCCAACAGCCCGTTGTTCAACAGCTGGGAGTACAACCCACAACAGGGCCTCGTTGGTTCCTAAGGTTGCAAGAGAGAAATCCAACCTCTAGCATCATAACCTAGGACCAATACAACTTCATATGTGTGAAGATGCAAGCTGGCCTGGTCGTAGATCGAGCAGAAATGGAGGTAAATAGGTAATATGAACTCTTCTACAGGGGCGGACATGAGTTCATCCCTTTCCCGTACAATATAATCCCTATTTCAGAGCAATACTCAGAGCTCATCATACAAATCCTCCTACAAAGGAGCCAGTTGTTGGATCAGCTTGCAGTAGATCTCCAATCGGAAGAGGACGACGAGTTCGTGGCCCAATCCAAATATGAAGACTCCTACCACACCCTTAGCTTGGAAGCCCACGTCAACCCCATGTTTTATCTAGGCACAGGAGAAATCATGCCCCTCCAAAATCTCAGGTTCACCCAGGTGCAAGCCCCTACACCAGAAATATTAGCGCTAGTTCATGTTCCTCCTACGAGCGACCCCCAAATCAACACATTCCCTCTCGCAATCTTCCCCACTACAGCTGTAGGCCTATCCTCACAAGCACCACCCCCTTGCAATAACATAGGATCAGCCTTCTCACCACCTCGAGTAATAGGGATGCCACATGTGATACCAGCATCCACATCTGCCCATTACATCCCCCACATCCAAACGCATGGACCCCCTTCCACCACCGTAACCCAACAAGGAGGTCCTTCGCAAAATGCAGCTGGGCAATGGGTAATAATGTGGGTGCCATCACATCAACCCTTTCACCACAACATGCCACCTCATACAATTCCACAAGTTAACATTCCCCAAGTATAGCCGCCCATAGCCCCTACTAAGTATAATACACCTGCTCCCACAGCCACGTTGGAATCATCATCATCGCAAAACCCAACAAACCGTACGTGAAATTTTGAGAGGAAAGAACCCTCTCAATATACACCTCTGCCAATGAAGCCATCCCAGCTATTCAACCATCTTTTGAAGGCTGGGTTAATGAAGCACAAATAGTTATCCCCTGCAACCATCAAGAGACATGATCGGTTCTGTCAACTCGTTCAGAACCCGAGCCTAGAAACACCAGATGAGCATGCCATATCCAAAGGTTTTAGAATGGATCGCTTTTGTGACTACCATCAACGTAATGGGCATGGTACAGATTACTGTTTCACCTTGAAGAAGGATATACAACAAATGATCAACGAAGGTCAAATCATATTTGATGAGGCCAACTCAGTCCAACCACAGAATCAGGCTATCGGGGTGTATAAAGACCCCCTGAACACTAAAGAGGCATCGTACTTTATCAATATAATCTACCTTGATGATGATTCTGAGACACCCAACATTAACACCATCTACCCTAAATGTAAACAAAAAATACTTAACAGGCCATTCGTAGTTCAAGTTCCTCCCACTACATCCATGTCCATGCTGTTGGCAACCGTTTGGGACGCGACCGCCAATGAGTGTCCTTGAACAGGATTTAGGTGCCTGCTGGTCTCTGGCAACACAAAGGCCCAGATACCTCCAAATAAACTCAGTAGTTAATGTGAGTATGTTTGTGTGCTGTTGTGGCGTTTGGTTGTGTAAAATGTAACAATTGCATTGTGTGTGAACTACAAATGACTTACTTTAAAGAGATTCAGCCAACTTTGCCAAGTACTGTGAGTTCTTGAAAATTTCCTATTTTGTTCAACTGCCTAGTCTACGCGGTCCTTATAATACCTACTTGTAACAAATAAAATTTTGCAAAAACATTTGAGCACAACTCCGCAATCTACTCCTAATTTTCCCCAGAGAAAGAGATAGTTCCACAAGAAAACTAGAAATAGAGCAAGATTCGATGGAAATAAGCAGAAAAGAAAAGAAAGCAGATTTGTGTAGACCTCAAATATTTAAACAAGGTAAAATGACACGAGTAAACACTTCGCAATAAAGCTATCCCAAATTCAATATCTACGAATTGTTCAAACTTCCAAGGCTCAAACAAGCAATATCTTCAAGACAATCCTACTATGCTACCAAAAATTGCTGCGTAAACTACCACGTACGAGACTCCATTTTGACTAGACAATAGATGTCAACGATTGCATTCAAACAGAACCTTTAAAAGACTTGACAATTTCTGATTGAAATAACACGGAAAATCACTTTAAAGATAAAGAAGCTATTCTGGTCCCATCAAAATACCAAAGATTCTCTGAACCCTCTTGACTACTAAATTGTTCCACGGCGTGACTACAAACAGAGGCTCTCTTCCAACAACCCAATAGCAGTTCCCAAACGTTGCACAATAACGAAATTTACTACTAAAATGCTCTTAAGGCTTTTAAACACAAGCGCTTCTATGGCAAAATTTTAATAGAAATTTCTATCGGGCAACAAGAACAATAAGAGCAATCTAAAAATCCCAAAATTACTTGCCAAGGATGATACTATCTAAACCACTAGCTAAACAATTTAAACAAAACAAAAAATGAAATGCATAACTCACAGGACCATGACAAAGAGGCTAAAATCTTTATTCTAGCAAGCCATCTTGCAAGCAATCGTCACAACTTCTTCTTTACAAAATGCTCTTCTCCCAAGACTCAAAGTGTCTCCAAGTAAGAGCCCAGGTGCTAACTAGTAGCCTTCAAAATGTGATGTATGAGAAGTGATGATATCTCCAAAATGTGTTCCCCCTTTTCCTTCTACTTAACCCTTGAAGCCTTTTTATAGGGTTCAAAGGTAGGTAGGGAAGTTACATTTTAAAAATATCTCAAAAATATCTCACCTAACTTTTCTCCCAAGTAATTGGACTATCCAATTAGAAAATTACTTGCCCAACAAGCTAGGAGATTTCTTGTCCAACAAGTTAGGTAAGTTACAACAATTTTGGATGGTTAGAACCACCAAAGAGATAAAAAGGCTATAATTTAGTTATATAAATAAAAGGGATAATAGCCAAATGTCTTCTTTCATATAAATATCTTGTAATTATTCTATTCTTTCCTTTTTAAATCATAAAATTTTTTTATTTCATGTAGTGAGAGGGTAGTAACCATGGATTTGATGCATGGGCTAATGTGTAAATATATGTATATAATCAAATGCATAAGTGGAAATGTAATCCATATGTTGATTTGTAGCATCCCTAATGTGATCTAATTTAATTTAATTGGGAAATTACTTGTACGTCTTGCTTAGCAAAATATTTGGTTAAAGAATAGAACTTAATCTGGCCTAATTTAATTTAAATTCCTAAGTGTCACTAAGCTCTAAGATTTTTTAAAAATCCAATATAATCTTCCCATTTTGGAAATAGCAGTGGTTAATTTTATCTTGCATACAATAATAAAAATTTGGAATACTAGAAATATGAGCCCAAAGGCAATGCCACTGATCCTGCAACTGATTGTTTAATTGAAGACATTCCAGCAACTGCCTTCATGGGATAAGACTCTGCTGCCGTATTAGGAAACATCACCATGTGTTCTATCTGGATCAGCAACTGTCGTAACCTCTGCCTCTAGAAAATGCCTACAATTTTTGATATTACGGTTCGAAAATTTTGGCTCTACACTTTCGGTTGTCCTTCCATCACGGTGGCCTGCATTTAGATCGGCGAGCAAAAAGACAATGATTTCAACGACAAAGGCCAGATTTTTTTGATGCCCACAGCAGACGCAACAATATCAACAGCAACAATGGTGGTTGTGAATGGTTCTTAGTGCTAAGGGTTTCAGGTCTCTGCATGGTGCCTATTCTAAATTTCCATCAGTTAGAGCCGTAAAACTATTGAACAATCGGTAATACTACACGGTCATTTTAGGTTTTCAACCAGGGATAAGGCTTTCAGCTTACGATAGCTTTTGATTCAACATCTCCATGATCGCACGCGTTTTTTTCTCTTCCGATGCTAAGCTGAATAACTAAAAATTTTTGGGGCGAACTACTCATTTTATTTTCTAGTAATGTAAATGCAGATGCCATTTTAGTTGCCCCTTTTTTGCCTGAGTATGCAAGTTCTCCGTCGTCTCTATTTTCTTCATGTGCGCTTACCTTCGGATCTGATTCTTGTGTCAAATTTTTCACATTATTCAAGTTTGAAGACTGCATGTGCTCTGTTCCTGCTCCAGCGGTGGCCATTATTTTTCTTTGTTTTTCTTGATCGCATTTTTCTTGCCTCCTTCATGTGCAGGGCTTTACCGCTAATACGATGGCCAATCCAATCCTTTAATAATCCAATTTTTGAATAATCTGATAATGTATTATCCATGATTTTCAACATTAATAGGGAGTATTTCCTTTAATAGCAAAGAATCCCATCCTTAGTCTTTTTTATTTTAATTCCAATCTTTATAACTTGACATTCAAACACTTCAACATCAAGATTATTTATCATTGGCTTGCGCCCTATCAACTCACAATATTAAACTGAAATTTTGTAACCAGGGATTGTGCTATCTTTGAACAAAATATTCCAACTAATTTAAGCCTACTTCATGAAATGGCCAAATGTGCCAACATTTTTGCCCCCCTTAAAAACATAAATAAACTTATATAGCCTCATTCCCAAGTTAAAACATCTTGAAATTTTTCATTGAATTTTTACATTCAAGAAGAAATATTTTTTGAGAGAAATTCCCATTTAACATAAGGTGAGATGGGACAAAAACCTCATTCCTAGAAGAAAATCAAACTGTACATAACAACTATACATTATCAAGTCCTTCAATGGACTATTCTTGGGATGGAAACTGAATTGTAAGGGTTACCCTAGTGGCAATCTTCATCTCCTTCACCTTTTCATAAGAGATTTCTAATGTGATGTAGGTGGTCTTGTTGTCTTCTTGTTTGGTAGAGCTCTCACCTTAATCTATTGGAGCTTTCTCTTCAACATTTTCCTCCTCATTTTCTTGTTTGGAAGAGTCCTTTTGTTCTTCTTCATTGACTCCTTCATTTTCCTCTTGAGAGGCCAAAGCTTCTCCCCATCCCCATGATGACTCTCCATGAGTTGGTGGTTCTTCTTCTTTTTCTTCTTCTTTGAAGCAATCTTGATATCGCCCCCAAACATTGGACTCAATATCTAAACCCCAAGTGAGAAAAGAAAATTCATCGGATAGCCAAGCCATAAAAGGGCATTCGTTTGGAGCTCCACAAGATTTAGCCTTTAGATAGGCCTTCAATACATGCTCAGGGCAACATCCCATCACATATGGAATAAAAGGCTTTCTCAATGCTCTCTTAAACTCTATTAGCACTCTCTAATCTTCACTACCAAAATTGAAAAGATGATGAAATCTTAAGCAATCTAACCCTCCTTTTATAGGTGCTAAAAATTTGAACTCCCATCCAAGTGTCTTCAACCAAGCTTCCTTCTTTTTAGGCATTTAAAACATTTCTCACAATCCTCTCCATGTGGTGGATGAGTCACCTTCCCCACTTGTCAAACTTGTAGAATTCCACTTGTTTCACCTGTATGCTTCCACTTGCCTCATTTGAAGAAAAGATAATGTTTCAAATATAAATAGAGCATAATTAAATATAATGGACACTATGTCCCTAGTAATATTTACATAATACTATATACATATATTATTTTTGTGTCATAACATCTTCAAGTTGTATGCAATTGTCCCAAATAATGTTTTATATGCAAAACATTATATGGAAATTGCAATTCCATGCCATCCAAGGTTGATAATTTGTAAGTATCCTCTGATAATTGTTTTGTATTTTGAAAGGGACCAATCAATGTCAGTGTAAACTTCTTTGATTTCTTCATATTCCATAACAGGACAAGGTCTCCTATCTTGAAAGTTCTTTTCAAAGCCTTTCTATCAAACCATCTTTTGACTTGAGAAGTATTTCGTAACAAATTATCCCTTGCTTTATCTACTTCAACTTCTCTTTTAATAAGTAAAGTCATGAAACTTCTATCTTTGTTAGTATTTTCACTATATCTTTGTACAAATTCAAAAGCTGAGCTTATAATCTTGTTTCTAATTCTTGCTGGAAAACCATAAACTAAATTATATGGTGATGTCCCAATAGCTTTCTTGAATCTAATTTGATCTGACCATAATGCGGATTGTAAATAATCGATCCAATTTCCTGGATTTCCCTCCATTGATTTCTTGATATAAGCGATAAGATTTTTATTGGTGGATTCTGCTAGGCCATTTCCTTGAGGATAATAATTCGATGAAGAAAATAAGAAAATGGACTTTACAGATGCCCATCTAATAAACTCTTCGGATTTGAAGGCGAGTCCATTGTCTGACACTAATACTTCAGGTACACCAAATCTACTTAGAATGTGGTCATCTAGAAACTTAATCATGTTTGATGCTGAACTTCCTCTTAGAGCCTTTGCTTCAGACCATTTAGTTAAATAATCAGTAGATGTGAGAATAAACTTGTGTCCAGCTCTTGAAGGTGTAATTGTACCAATAAAATCCAAACCCCATTGTTGAAATGGTCTATCTACAACTACTAGTTTTAAAGGGGCCCTAGACCTTTTAATCTTAGGCCCATGAACTTGACATTTATAGCATTTTTGAATCTTTGAACTAATGTCTTGATACATGGAGGGCCAATAATAACCATATCGAAGTATATGTTGCATAGTTGACTTAGGGGATTCATAAAATAAATTCAAATGATCATGAAATTGTTCCAAGATGAAACTAATTTGATCATTATGAACACATTCTAATAAAACTCCCCGAAAATC